>JAEOAD010000418.1:7062500-7637500 GCA_036365145.1 Orientallactaga sibirica
TGCCTTTATACTCTCCACAGAAAAGATGGAATTTAATTGCTGTGTGATATGTATAAGTTCTCTAGAGCTGATTCCCTTAGAACTATGATAGCAAGTATTCAAAAAGCTAATCTTACTTGCATTGTACAAAATTCTCCAATTCTCATTTCTAAGAAATTAAAAACTGGGTCTTGAAGGTTATTAACCAGTGTTGGAGAAAAAAAGAAAGGCATTAGAGTTACTGTGTTATTTTCATTAGCACCAGGGAACACAACTTTACCATAAATGTACTAGTTCCATTTAAAAAAAATCATTTTTTATTTATTCCAGAGAGAGAGAAAGAGAAAGAGGGAAAGAGAGAGAGAGAGAGAAATATGGGCACACCAGGGCTTCTAGCCACTACAAACAAATCCAGATGCATGCGCCACCTTTTGCATCTGGCTTGCATGGGTACTGGGGAATCAAAACCTGGGTCCTTTGGCTTTACTGGCAAGTGCCTTAACTGCTAAGCCATATCTCTAGCTCTAAAATTTTCCAGTTTGACTCCTTTTCATCTGAGAAATTTTTACATGACCCTAGGTACATATGCACATAAAATAAGTTTGCAAATAAAACATTTACTGATAATAAGTCATAAGGAAATTTCTTTTAAGATAATTCTTTGGTATATATAATTTTAATCACTTATTATTGATGAAAGCAAAATTTCATTTTAATGAGATGTATTTTCTTGTTTAATTAAATCTTGGCTGACTATTTGATACTGCAGGATACAGAGCATGTTCAAAGTTTTTCAGAGTTGATGCTGAGTTGCATCACATAAATACATAGAAAGTAAGTGGGTATAGTGGTTTTTAGTTCCAGCACTTGGGAAACTGAGGTAGGATTGCCATGAAGCCATTCTGGGGCTACAGAGTGAGTTCCAAGTTCACCTGGGCTACAGTGAGACTCTATCTCAAAATAAACAACAAAAATGGCAGAAGTCGGGCAGAAGAGATGGTTTAGAGGCCTTCATGTACCCATTTTCTCTGTCTGCCTCTTTCTCTCTCATAAATAAATAAATAAAAATTTAAAATGGCAGTGTATGTTTAGAGTCATTTCAGAAATTGACAGTTCTTCCTAATCCCAATCAAAATCCTTTTTTCCATGAAACTGAAAATCATCAACTCAAATAGCAGTTTTTAAGAAAATCAGACATTGCAGCAAAATATAAACCAAAAGATACACTAATTTGATACTTACATGCTAAGTAGTGCTGGTAGGAAAATATTAAAGTTTTTGCTTTGTGAAATGAAATCATGACATTTCTGTGAGAATAAAAGACGCTGGATGTACAATAAAACACTACAATGAAGATAGTCTGAATAAGACTTATGTAAACCTACTTTTTTGAATAATGGCACATCCAGAAGCTATAGATTGTTACTAGAAAATTTTCAGTGCCTGGGATGGGATACCTTCCCATGAGTTGTTGGCCAAAGAGGTCCCTGTAGCCTCCAAAACATTAAAGGCTATTGCCAAGGCCCCTGGTTTCCCTTGAGAAACAGATGGTATGACCTTATTGCTGAAGACATCTCTTGCCTGAGAGGCCAGGTCACTGAGAAAGCAAGCTGGTGCTGAGCAGAAAACCTTCTCCCTGTAGACCAGCCAACTGAAAGCTGGAAAAAGTGCACTGCATACAGCTGTATGGGAGACAGAAGTCATCAGCAGTGAAAACAGTGGACACTGGAAAATTCAAGTTTGTCCAGACAGGTCCAATGACTGAATGGGTGCAATAGTAGCATGTCTGCTCTTGGGGAAACCAACTGCTCCCTAATTGGACTGAAGGCCCTATTGATGAGAGGGAATACATGCCTGATACTGAAAAAACTAATCAAAAGTCTATGGCAGGGGAGGTCATGTGCCTTAGGGGTATAAAGCCTGCTCTTTTCTGGCTAAATGTATATATTATTCCCACCAAGCTGCCCTGAAAGCACTACACTTAGTGTTCATATTCACATATTAATGCTACTCTCACTTCTGGTTAGAGAAGCTTCTCTTTTCAGATGGCATATCTGGAAATGGGAGACAAGTCAGAACCATATTCAAAAACAAGCCCACTCTCCAACATCAAGCTCCCACCAATAGTGGGATACACGAGGGCCTATACCTATTAAGTTCCCTCTAAAATAATAATGCTTATCCATGTATCTTGCACTGACCTCACTCTCTGTTGGAGAATCTGCTTCTCTCTTTCAGATGGACGCATATCCTGAGGAGAGAATCAGCCCATCACACCTCAACAGGGCACCAGATGAAGGCAGGGGCCTTAACCAAGGACAGCTATCATGTGTGGCAGCTATCATGAAACGGGGAAGATTTGGGATTGGAAAACAATATAATTGAAGTGGTATGGATGGAATAATTCTTGTATAAGCAGAAGGAGGTGAATTGGGAAATCACCTCAAGTACTCCTTTGCCACAACCTCTTGATATTTACATGGCAAACTCAAACCTTTCCTCAACTCTTTCCTCCTCTTCCTCAGTATTCACATTCTGTATTTCATATTTCTGTACATCAACCACTGCAGCTTTCCTTTATCCTTGGGTCATATCCCTTGTGTATGTATGTGTTCGTACATGGTCACGCCCCCACACACATTATATATTTTTAGTAGTGGATATGAAGTTGTATAAAATTACATTTTGGAACAATTTATGTCTTTGCGTGTGTATGTGGTGTGCGTAATGTGTGGTGTTTGCACATGTGTGTGCAGATAAGTGTCCATCCATGTTATGCAGAGATCGGAGGAGAATGCTGGATGTCCTTTTATAGCTCATTCGAGTTCTTCCTTGAGAAAGAGTCTCTCAGCTGAAAGCTGCTGTCCTTCAGTGCGCTCCAGTAAGGCTGTGGTCTGTTTTCCTCATAGACTCCCAGATTCTTGATGGGTTCTGAGGAATCAAACTTGTGTGGTATCCAGCTGAGAGGACCTCATGCTTAACCACTGAGCCACGTTCTCAGCCCAAATTCATATTTTATACAAAATTACAGAATGGTTTTGATGACAGATATTTGTTATAGTCAGTTGTTTTTACATTGGTGTGGTAATTTGAATATATGTCCCCCAATATATTCAGTGTTTTATTATAGTTTGCATCTGTAATCACCTTGCTAGAGGCAATGTCACTGGGGGATGGTCTTAAGGTGTGGGTTTGAGATTCCATTGTAAAGATATGCAAATGTGCCTAGCAGGAGTTCCTGAAGTGTGCTGTGTGACCTTTTGGCTGTAGTTTTGCTCTGTGAGCTGTGGTGGCTGGTTGGTTTTCTCTCTGCTTGGCCCTGTGGAGAGCAGGCCACTTCTTCTGCCATTATGGAACTTCCCTGGATCTGTAAGCTTCAATAAATAATATCCCTTCCTCCATAACTGTGCCTGGTCTGGAAGTTCATCTCAGCAAACCTGAAGCTGTCTGCTACAGTAAAGTGGTACCGAGGAGTGTGGGGTGAGATGAACCTGACCGTGTGGATATTCATCTTTTGGAACTTTTGTTTTGGAGGAATGGGCATGGACTTGGTGCTTGCAACTGAAGATGCCTTCTGGAGTGGTAAGCCAAGTTTTATGGACTATTCTGAGGAGAGTTTGAGAATGCTAAGTGCAGATAGTATTGAACTTCGAGGCTTGGCTTATGAGCTTTCTAAGGGGAAGGAAAGACTGCAGAGGACTTTGTTGGAACTGGGCTACTGGCATAAGGGATGGCTACGTTCCACTATCCAGGCCCAGAAAGTTTGATCAAGGTTAAATTTGTAATGGACTGATGTACTTGGCTAAAGATATCGGACTGGGATTTTAAGATTTTAAGTTGGAAAATCTGAAGCAAGTTAAAAGTAGAGGCATTGAGACTGGTTTAGCTGCTATTGTCAACACATTAGCAATCTTAAGGAAAGTGGAAGGAAGGTGGCCTGATTTACATTAAAACAATGGAGAGGATGCCTAAGGAAAGACTGTTAAAAATGCAAATTCTTGGAAAGAGCTGACAGGAGAAGGAACCTGCTTTTCAAGGCTATGATTTATTTCTTCCCTGGATTAAGAATATGGCTGTGTCCTGCACACCTGGTATTAGTTTTGGAAGCATAAAAAATGCATGGAGTAGTCATGAATTGCACACGGTTCCAGGAACTGCTGCTGAGATGCGGCATGAGGCAGGGCATGGAGACCCTCAGGAATAGGCTGCAAGAGCCTTTTGGAAGATGGACCGTGGTTTGCATGGAGACCTAAAGATGTTTTAGATATACCAGGACTGTGCAAAAGGACTACCATGGAGTGCAGTGTTGGCATGGGATGAACGTTTTCCCTAGTGACTCTGCCCAGCTGGAGGGGCGGAATTAGAAAACCTGGAGACTGTCAGTCTCTGGTTATATTGAACTTAAACTGCAGAAGTTTGATGACGGCTGATAATGGTTAAGTTTGCATTGTTCTAGTCTCTCCTTGCTATTCCTCATACAGTTAAAAATGTTTACTCTGTGCCTTTACATGTTGAAAGTATTTAACTTGTTTGATTTTACAGGACTCACTATCTTAAGTTGGTCAAGACTGTGAGAACCTTTGAAATTGGACTGAGTACAATTTACAATGTGTGATAGTTATAAATCTATTGGGGGCCAGGAGCTAAATATATTGGGGGCCAGGGGCAGAATGTGGTAGTTTGAATATATGTCCCCCAATATATTCAGTGTTTTATTAGTTATAGTTTGCATCTGTAATCACCTTGCTAGAGGCAATGTCACTGGGGGGGATGGTGGGTTTGAGATTCCATTGTAAAGATGGTGTTCAGCAGCACACTAGCCTCTTGTTTTACTTACATCCAGCTCCATACGCTCACTTTCAGTACCTACTGGTCCTCTGTGAACATTTTACTTTCTGACTCATGGATAAAACCAATTTCAATTTTTCGTGTCTGAAGTTAAATGTTTGTAAGTATTTTTCTAAGTATCAAGACAAGCTAAAAGGCAGCATTAGTTATCCTAAATATTGAACAGCTGAAATCAGGCCAATTCTTCTTTCTCAGTTGTAAGTCATGTATACCACCTTTCTTGGCTAATTTTGTCTAATCACTGAGAAAATAGATCTGTCAGGAGTTGGTAGGCAGACAGATGCTGTGAAACCGTGTTGACAAATGCCAAGTTGTCGTCTCTACCCCACTGTCCATCAGGGGCTTCATTGTACAAGTCCCCTGTTTACTGCGACATCAGATTTACTTACTAGAATAGATAAAGATCCATGCCCAGATGAACAAGTTTTTAGGAAGGTTCTATTTTTAGCCAATTCCCTAAACCACATGTGAATGACAAATATTTCCATAGGATTAATGAATAGGTGTTTCAGTCTCCTCCACCCTTAATAAATACTAGCTTTCTCTTTCATACTTGGAACTCTGTTGAATTTGTAGATGAGAAACACTTTCCATATGTAATGAATCCAAGGACTTTTTAACCTATTAGATTTTATTGCATATATTGGTTGCTCTTTTAAAGAATGGTTTCCAGTTTAACCAAGAATCAAATAACCTGGAAATACAATATTCTCTTGTTGGGATATTTTCATATTTTAGAAATAGTGTATATAGAACTTATTTTGTGATAAGATCATGAATTGACCAAAGGTATCATGTAGCCTTAGTCATTCATAGTTTTATCATTTGCCAAAAAATTCCTTAGCTTCATAGAAACCACATAGACACCAAATAATTTTGTTTTATTTCCATTTCTCTAGGCAACAAACCAATTTTTCAGTATCCATGGATACCTAGTGGAGTAACAGTAGTTAGATCAATAGAAGCTGCTATCTGACTTGGAGTCTGATGGTGACCTTGACATTCTGCCCTGAGATGGCGGTTCAAGCTTGATCCTCCAAGTGACTGGTTATGCAGACATTGCATGAGAGCATCTGGGGTGGATCCTTCTGCTCGACTATTTCTCAGTTTGTGGAGATCCACACATTATTATGGATCAGGTCTTCATGGCTGGGGAGTTAGACAACTCCAAAATAAAACAGTGAGGATGGAAAACACTCCTCGCAGTCCCTCCTCTAAAGTCAGATCTGGTTGAAATAGTTTTACTTTCCACTTGGTTAAGCAAGAGACCTCATATACTGATGGGAATGTTAACTCAGTTAAATAAAGCATATTTGGAAATTCTTATGGAAATCCCAAAATAACATGTGAAATGGAAGAAGTCATAGACTTATGTTTTAGTACATATGAAGGATAGCTCTGAGTTCAAGCAGTGACCAGAAAGAGGGTGCCTTTATACTCTCCACAGAAAAGATGGAATTTAATTGCTGTGTGATATGTATAAATTCTCTAGAGCTGATTCCCTTAGAACTATGATAGCAAGTATTCAAAAGGCTAATCTTACTTGCATTGTACAAAATTCTCCATTTCTCAGTTGCTCCAAAACTAAGAAATTAAAAACTGGGTCTTGAAGATTATTAACCAGTGTTGGAGAAAAAAAGAAAGGCATTAGAGTTACTGTGTTATTTTCATTAGCACCAGGGAACACAACTTTACCATAAATGTACTAGTTCCATTAAAAAAATCATTTTTTATTTATTCCAGAGAGAGAGAAAGAGAAAGAGGGAAAGAGAGAGAGAGAGAGAGAGAGAAATATGGGCACACCAGGGCTTCTAGCCACTACAAACAAATCCAGATGCATGCGCCACCTTTTGCATCTGGCTTGCATGGGTACTGGGGAATCAAAACCTGGGTCCTTTGGCTTTACTGGCAAGTGCCTTAACTGCTAAGCCATATCTCTAGCTCTAAAATTTTCCAGTTTGACTCCTTTTCATCTGAGAAATTTTTAAATGACCCTAGGTACATATGCACATAAAATAATAATAATAAGTCATAAGGAAATTTCTTTTAAGATAATTCTTTGGTATATATAATTTTAATCACTTATTATTGATGAAAGCAAAATTTCATTTTAATGAGATGTATTTTCTTGTTTAATTAAATCTTGGCTGACTATTTGATACTGTAGGATACAGAGCATGTTCAAAGTTTTTCAGAGTTGATGCTGAGTTGCATCACATAAATACATAGAAAGTAAGTGGGTATAGTGGTTTTTAGTTCCAGCACTTGGGAAACTGAGGTAGGATTGCCATGAAGCCATTCTGGGGCTACAGAGTGAGTTCCAAGTTCACCTGGGCTACAGTGAGACTCTATCTCAAAATAAACAACAAAAATGGCAGAAGTCGGGCAGAAGAGATGGTTTAGAGGCCTTCATGTACCCATTTTCTCTGTCTGCCTCTTTCTCTCTCATAAATAAATAAATAAAAATTTAAAATGGCAGTGTATGTTTAGAGTCATTTCAGAAATTGACAGTTCTTCCCTAATCCCAATCAAAATCCTTTTTTTCCATGAAACTGAAAATCATCAACTCAAATAGCAGTTTTTTAAGAAAATCAGACATTGCAGCAAAATATAACCCAAAGATACACTAATTTGATACTTACATGCTAAGTAGTGCTGGTAGGAAAATATTAAAGTTTTTGCTTTGTGAAATGAAATCATGACATTTCTGTGAGAATAAAAGACGCTGGATGTACAATAAAACACTACAATGAAGATAGTCTGAATAAGACTTATGTAAACCTACTTTTTTGAATAATGGCACATCCAGAAGCTATAGATTGTTACTAGAAAATTTTCAGTGCCTGGGATGGGATACCTTCCCATGAGTTGTTGGCCAAAGAGGTCCCTGTAGCCTCCAAAACATTAAAGGCTATTGCCAAGGCCCCTGGTTTCCCTTGAGAAACAGATGGTATGACCTTATTGCTGAAGACATCTCTTGCCTGAGAGGCCAGGTCACTGAGAAAGCAAGCTGGTGCTGAGCAGAAAACCTTCTCCCTGTAGACCAGCCAACTGAAAGCTGGAAAAAGTGCACTGCATACAGCTGTATGGGAGACAGAAGTCATCAGCAGTGAAAACAGTGGACACTGGAAAATTCAAGTTTGGCCAGACAGGCCCAATGACTGAATGGGTGCAATAGTAGCATGTCTGCTCTTGGGGAAACCAACTGCTCCCTAATTGGACTGAAGGCCCTTTTGATGAGAGGGAATACATGCCTGATACTGAAAAAACTAATCAAAAGTCTATGGCAGGGGAGGTCATGTGCCTTAGGGGTATAAAGCCTGCTCTTTTCTGGCTAAATGTATATATTATTCCCACCAAGCTGCCCTGAAAGCACTACACTTATTGTTCATATTCACATATTAATGCTACTCTCACTTCTGGTTAGAGAAGCTTCTCTTTTCAGATGGCATATCTGGAAATGGGAGACAAGTCAGAACCATATTCAAAAACAAGCCCACTCTCCAACATCAAGCTCCCACCAATAGTGGGATACACGAGGGCCTATACCTATTAAGTTCCCTCTAAAATAATAATGCTTATCCATGTATCTTGCACTGACCTCACTCTCTGTTGGAGAATCTGCTTCTCTCTTTCAGATGGACGCATATCCTGAGGAGAGAATCAGCCCATCACACCTCAACAGGGCACCAGATGAAGCCATTGAGTTATAGGGGAAATGAGCAAGAGTACTGCTTTATTGGTGAACCTGGTACCAGCACAAGGGTGAAGGAGATCCTCCTACCTCTGCCTCCCAAGTGCTGGGATTAAAGGTGTGCACCACCACGCCTGGCATATTTTAACTTTTATTTTCATCTGTTGTTATAAGCAAATATTTGAAAATGTGTTTTTTCAAATATCTCTGGGATCTATTGTAATGCTTTTACTATATTAATAATCTTTTTTATTCCATAAAATTTATTTTATTAATATCAACTTGTAAATGGTTCTGCATAAAGATCATTATTGCATATATTCTCAGTAGAAACTATATCACCTATAATCGACAGAAATTACTTTGGAGAAAGAGTGTGAAATGTTTGCAAAAAAAATTTTTGAGACAGTGTCTCAGTATCACAAGCTGGTCTTGACCTTGCTATGTGGCCAAGGATAACTTTGCATTTCTGATCCTCTGGCCTCTAACCTCCTGAGTTCTAAGATGACATTCATGCCTCACTATGCATGATTTTATGCAATGCTGGGGATTGAACCCAGGACTTACTGCATGCTGTGCAAGAACTGTTCCAACTAAGCTACATCTTTTGCCTGCTGCTTATTCTTTTAATATACAAGCACAGCTATTTATATAGCATAAAAACAGATATACAGTGTATATCTGGAATTAAGATTTCATAGAGTAATGATTGATAAATTAATATTCAAAGCACCTTTGGGAGTGATAAAAATAAAACAAAGTTTGAAAGGAACTATGTATCAATAATTTTACCCTTAAATTTATCAGTTTGTGAAGTAGATCATTAGATACTTATAAGCATTCTATGGTTCCCTCCTTCAGATTTACCTAGAATTTTTTTTTAAAATATGTTTATTTCTTTATTTGAGAGAGAGAACAGGAAAGAAAGTGAATATAAGCATGCCAAGGCCTCTTGTCACTGCAAACATACTCCATTCATATGTGTCACTGTGTGCGTTTGGTTTATATGGGTTCTGGGGAATTTAATCCAGGCTGGCAGGGCAAGAGCTTTTAATCACTAAAATATCTCCCAGTCCTTTTCATTTTCATTTTAGTTTTTCCCTGGAATTTTGAGAAGAATTTATGACCATTCAATGAGGGCTTATCAGTCTTCTGACCTTTTTCCTCAGCCACTTTATACCTCCTCATCAGGAGCATCAGACCAATCAGTCATCATTAGGTAGAAAAGATGGAGCTTGCTGCTTAAACTCTGGTCAGGAGTGGTGAGTGGAATAGGAAGTAAGAAGAATCCTCTATCTGGAAATGAATGGGAAGTATCACAGGTGAGAATTACAGATGAGTTTTGCCTTAGAAACATTTTCTCAGGTGGAGAGTAATTTCTAAAATGCTATGTTGACTCGAGCATAGTGGTGACTCCTTTAAGCCCAGCATTGGGAGGCTGAGTAGGAGGATAGCTGTGAGTTTGAGGCCAGCTTGAGAGTACATAGTGAATTTTAGGTCAACCTGGCCTAGTGCAAAACCCTAACTCAAAAAACAAACCAAAAAAATCCAAATAAATAAGATACTATGTTAGTGGAGTTTAATATCTTTATGGCTAAAGAAATTTAATTGAGCTCACCTAGGCCTTGGAACTTTTGGAAAGATGTCATAGCATACAATATATTTACGTTATATATCTATTATTTATCCATATAAAAATTTTCTAAGCCAATCTTTTATTTAATTTGAACCCTTAAAGAGAGCAGCATACTCCTCCATTACGCTTTTGTAACAACATATAAATGTTGAAGAATGAAATTATGTAGAATCATATGTGCATAGATATATTTTCTTCCATATAGAGGTATCATTACATGTTATATTTTATTTCAATGTATCATAGCATCTGGTCACTGATCTAAGTTCTCTCATTTATTAAAATGTATCTGTAACATGTATCTGGATATAATTAATTCATACCTAACTGTCCCAGACTATCACAGAATTATTTAATTTTTTAAGGGCAGTAATTGTTTCATCAGATTCTTTGTGTTAAAAAAGTTTATGCGCTTCAGGTGGTGTAGCAGGTAGTCTCACATTGCTTGAACTTTCAAACCAAGCACAAGTTATGGGAGGAAGGGATTTATTGAAATTTACATATCCAGGAGAAGTTCCATACTGGGAAGAAGCTGGTCCCCGTTCACAGGTCCATGCAGAGGGAAATACCATCATCAGCACATAAGCAAGTATACTCCAGGAACCCCAGGCCGGGCTCAGGCATTCCGCATAGCTTAGGCTGGAATTCAAATCTACCTCGAAACACACCTTAGGGTTGTACCCTAGGATCTGCCCACAGTGACACCTCCTCCAGCCAGGCAGCTGGAAATGTAATAAGGTGGAAGCTTCAATAAAACTAAATCTACTGGGGGACGTCCATTCAAACTACCACACATGTGTGAATGGTTGTTAGAATTCTGATTATGCTTTTGATTAGAATGTTTTTAAACTTTTTTAATTTAAAATTTTTGTTAGCATACAAAGACAGTTTTTAATTTATTTTTTTATTATTTTTTCTCAAGGTAGGGTTTCACTCTAGCTCAGGCTGACCTGGAATTCACTATGTAGTCTCAGGGTGGCCTCAAACTAACTGCAATCCTCCTACCTCTGCCTCCTGAGTGCTGGGATTAAAGGTGTGTGCCACCATGCCCGGCTTAAAGACAGGTTTTTAGACACTCTTGAAAATTTGAAAAAATGATCTTGGTAGAAATCAGCATTCAAAAATTAGATATTCAGAATTAGTTGGGATAGGGGAGAACTTTCTAAGCAAATAACTGCTGCATATTGTCTTCAGTAAATGAATTTAGGAGCTCAGAAATAAAACCTGGGCAATCTACACTTCAAATTTATAGTACATGAAAACAGAATTTGCAATATTTAAATTCTAGCATATTTTTCTCTTTTCCTTTTTATATATTTTACTTCTCAGTTCTGGGGACTGAACCTAAAGTCTGGCTTATGTTAGGCAAACACTCTAACCCTGCACTATATCCCCAGTCTTCCTAACATAAATTACCAAGGACACTTTATTAAGGTGTTCTAGTTAATAGATTATTGTTCTTTTAAAACATAGTAATGCCTCAGATGAGAATTTGTTCTAGTTAATAGATTATTGTTCTTTTAAAGCATAGTAATACCTCAGATGAGAAATTGATCATTGCATTCATTTTTGTGTTCTGAGAATTATAGGGATTTGTGATTATGTTTTGTTGCACACAGGGAGGGAAAAGTTAATTTGAAACGGAAAACTGCTTCATTTCCTAAGCATGCCATTAATGCATGCTTCAAGATGTCACAGTTTGGATGAGATAATCGAATTCCTCAGATGAATTAGCTGAAAGCAGCTGCTTCACTTAGGAATGAGTTAGAGATACTCAAACAGAAGACAGTAGATGAAGCAGAAAAAAAGATAGATGTAAGATAAAAATTATTGAAAATGCAATGATTAAAATTATTATATGACTGTTCATTTAAAACCTTTTTCTTCTTGTTGCTTTTTTGAGAAACTCCCTCTCTCTGAAAGGCTGGCCACAGCTCTGCCAGGAACAAGTAGGGCTTGTTGGATATGGTCAGGTTTAAATCATTCTGAGACTTTGCATTTGAAACCTTTGGGAATCATTATAGAAAAAATGAACTAAAATTCTGTAAAATTTCCAGTCCATTAAAGTTTGCTCTTGCTAATAATAACATTTCATGTTTATAAAGCACCTTTCACTCAACTAGTAGGACTTCATGTATAGGTATGTTTAAATATCATTGGTGATAAGTCACTGTCTTCATACATCATTGCCTAAATGGTCCAGTTCTTTGGATACAAAGCAACTCTTTATTTCATGAGTGAAAAATCAATCTCGAGCCCTGCCACACAAAATCTCTACAAATAACACCTTCTCACTCAGGCTTCTATATTGCTCAAGCTGACGGATTGTCAATGCAATCTTTTCTTGAAGCAATGTTTTAAAAAGTTCTTTAAAAACCAAACACCTGTGTTTTCTGGCAGAACAACAATGTATCAGCCAAAATAATTTTATTTAATGACTGACTGTGGTTAGCTAGCGCCCTGTAATTCATTTCATAATTGGGAAAAAATGTAACATTTCTGACCTCATCGGAGTGCTGATCTGGACCCATTGAACAGGGAGTTTTCCATCAAAATTGGTTTAATTTTCCACTTCACAATCCAGGAAGAATTTAGGATTAGAGAATTCATTTCCAGGGTTTTAGTTCAAAATTTGGACAGGAAGACAACCTGGACATAGTTTAATTTCTAGGACAAAGCTTCATCTGTAAAATCTCACTTCCTCTTACACATATTGATGCCAGTCTAATATAAGACACATTGAATTCTGTAGAGAAAATAGGTTTAGAAATGAAAAATATAATGAGTGAAGAAAAATAATTATGATAAACTTCCTTCTGAGAGTTTTCTAAGCAAATAGATATTCACTTGATTCTTCCTACTAAGGCCTTTGGTTCATCTGAAAGTGAGCAGTGCAATATATACATGGAATGTATCAGTAATTGATTACTGGGCTAGAGAGATTGTTCACTGGTTAAAGATGCTTGCTTGAAAAGCCTAACAGCCAGGGTTCCATTCCCCAGTGCCCACGTGAAGCCGGATGCACAAAATGACGCATGACTGGTATTAAGCTGCAGTGGCAAAAGGCCCTTGCATGTGCCCGTTCTCTCTCTCTCTCTCGATCTCACTCTCTCTTCCACCTGTCCTTCCCCAACTCTCTCTGCTTACAAGTAAATAATAAAAAAGTTGAATACTGCCATTTGCAGTATCATTATTTGATGTCAATATGATAGTGAGGTCACAGTTTTATAAACCCTACTACAAATAGAGTATTTTGCTCACTTTTTTGTGTATTTGTGTATGCATGCTTATATGTGTGTGAGTAGATAAGCATACATGTCTCTCTCTGTGTGTGTGTGTGTGTGTGTGTGTGCGTATGTGTGTGTGTACAGGTCAGAGGTTGACATCAAGTATCTTCTTCAATTATTTCTCCACATTTTTTTTTTTTTTTTTTGACACAGGTCTCTAACTGAATCCAGAGCTCACCAATTTATTTATACTAGGTAGCCAGCAAGCTCTAGGGATCATCTTGTCTCTGCCCAACCCCAGCCCAAGGATTACAGGTGCACAGCCTCACACCACACTTTAGAAAGATGCTGGGGACCTGGACTGAGGGCTCATGCTTGCTTGGCAAGCTTGTAACTGACAGATCTCCCTAGGGCCTATCCTATTTTTTTAAGAAACCGCATCTCCCCCCTATAAATCAGAGATAAGACAGGAAAATAACATTTTAAAGTTGACATTTCAAAAATTTTGTCTCTTTTTATTTAAAAACTGTCTTGTGGCTTTTCACCAAATGGCGCCCAAAGCGAAGAAGGAAGCTCTTGGCCCTCCCGAAGCTGAAGCCAAAGCAAAGGCTCTGAAAGCCAAGAAGGCCATGCTGAAAGGTGTCCACGGCCACCTGAGGCCACCAGAGGCAGCCTGAATACCCCGGGAAGAGCGCCCCCAGGACAAACAAGCCTGACCACTGTGCCATCATCTAGTGCCCCCAACATGGCCATGAAGAGGAGAGAAGACATCACCCTGGTGTTCACTGTGGACATCAAGGCCAACCAGCACCAGATCAAACAGAAACTCTGTGACGTTGATGTGGCCAGGGTCAGTGCCCTGATGCGTTGGGCTGGATCTCCATTATGGTGCTTTGGTTGTTGCCCACAAAATTGGGATCATCTAAGCTGGATCCAACTGGTTAATTATAAATACACCTTTTTTCCCACTATATTAAAAAAAGAAGAAGAAGAACTGTCTTGTGTTAATTTTCCTTCTTTTTTTCTTGGCTGGGCTTGGGTCGGGTCACAGTCTTAGGTTTAACTGCTTACCGAAGTGCCTGCATCTGAACAGATTAAATGGATGCAAACAAATCCGTCAGTGTGACCTCATCCTTCTATAAGTTCCACAGATACATATCTCATATGGACACTCAGCATGCCTAGAATCTTAGCAAATGTTCATATTATTTTACCAACATACATTCCCAGTGATCATTTCATGTCTCCTTTCTGAAACTCCTATATTACCCAGTCTTTCTGCAATGCATTTTGCTAGTTTGCCTTGAAGTCCTCAAGAAGGAATGGCCTCATCTTTCCCAAGAGAATCGCCAGCCTCCTGCAGCCTTGTGCTTCGTGTGTGTGTGTGTGTGTGTGTGTGTGTGTGTGTGTGTAATTTTTTTATGAGAGAGAGAGAATTGGCATGCCAGGGCCTCCAGCCACTGCAGTCAAACTCCAGATGTGTGAGGCACTTTGTGAGCATGTGCAACCTTGTGTGCTTGCATCACCTTGTGCGTCTGGCCTATGCGGGATCTGGAGAGTTGAACATGGGTTCGACTTCTCAGGCAAGCCCCTTAACTGCTAAGCCATCTCTCCAGCCCCCCTCCCTTATGTATTTTTTGTTTGTTTGTTTGTTTGAGGTAAGGTCTCAGTCTAGCACAGGCTGATCTGAAATTCACTCTATAGTCTCAGCAATCCTTCTACCTCTGCCTCCCAAGTGCTGGGATTAAAGGTGTTCACCACTACGCCTGGCTTGAGCCTCCTTTTTGAGCATCCTTCTCCTTACTCTTGGCCCAGGTCAAAGGCCACCTCTCAAAGGCCTCCATTGTATTCTAGGTCCTTTCCAGGGAATTGTTTCTATCATGATTCCCTTTTTCATATCCACATGTCTTTTGTATTGCTATTTTATTGATCTCTCTTTCATAAAAATTGTTTTTAAAGAGTTATTTAGAATTTTTTGCTATTATAGACTATAAAATATGAGTATGAAATGTTGCTCCCTAGCCAGTGGTACTGTTTTGGGAGGCTGAGGAACCTTTACAGGGTGTGACCTACTTGGAGGAAGTAGGCCACTGGCATGGGCTTTTTGTGTTTGTGTTCTTTATGTTTATCCTGCTTGAGATTTAGAAACTTCTTGAAGATGTGGTTTATTGCTTTGTTTTGGTCCATATCTAAGACTGGATAATTTATAGAGAAAAGAGTTTTGAAGCTGGAGGGATGTCTCAGTGGTTAAAGGCCCTTGCTTGCAAAGCCTGATAGCCCTGGTTTGGTTCCCCAGTATGTATGTAAAGCCAGGTGTACAAACTGGCATGTACATATGGAGTTGGTTTGAAGTGGCAAGAGGCCCTGACATGCCCATGCTCTCAAACAAACAAATGAAGATATTAAAAACAAAAAAGAAGGCTGAGGAGATTGCGTGGTGGTTAAAAGCACTTACTTTCAAAGTCTGCTGGCCTGGATTCAATTCCCCAGTACCCATGTAAAGCCAGACATACAAAGTGGTGGGTACATGAATATAGAATTCACCTGCAGTGGCAAGTGGCCCAGGCATGTCTGTGTGTTTTCTCTCTTTCAAGAAGAGGTTTATTTAGCTCACAGTCTGAAGGCTTAGAGTTGCTGTCTTATGCTTAGTTTCTGGTAAGAGCTTCAACTCATGGTACAAAGTTGAAGATGAAATAGGAGTGTGTGAAAGAGAAATGGGAGCCACATTTCTGTGATAGCAGGCTGAGTTCCCTTCATGGTGGCTTCATCTCCTTGACTCAGATATCTCTCGCCCCTGTAGACCTGACTGCCTAACACTGCTACAGGGGTGCCCAAGCCTATCATGAGTTTGGGTATGGACATCCTACAGTCAAACCACTGCATGTATCTTGAAAGTTCTTGAAAATCTACAGAGATTATTTTAAACTGTTGCGTTTGTTTCATTTAATATCTTTCTCCTTTGTAATTCTGCAGTTCTATGTGGATTTTGTATTTCCCTTTTATCTCAGATATTATTTTAGACCTCTGTGACTCTACCTAGACATTTTCTACTAACATATCTTCCAGTTCAACAATCTTTTCTTCTCCTTTACCAAGTCTATTAAATCTATCACTTGTATTCTTTTTAAAAAATATTTATTTGTAAGCAGAGGAGGGGGGTGTAGAGGGAGAGAGAATGGGCATGCCAGGGCCCCTGGCTTAGATGGGTACTGGGTTCTTAGGCTTTGCAGGTAAGTGCCTTGATCACTAAGCCATCTTTTCAGCCCAATCATTTGTATTCTTGATTTCAATTTTTATAAGTTTTCAATTCTAGAATTTCCATATACCAAAATAAACCCTTTCCTCCCATCAGCTGTTACTGGTCAGGTGTTTTGTCCCAGCAATGAGAAGATAATTGCAATAGGCATTTTCCTTAGCATCTTAGCCTACTGCCCTGAGCAGTCTCAGAATTCTGTAAATGTTTGGCTGGTGATTGGTTTAGCTTTCTTAATAAGCTTCCTTTTTCACTGAAGCCTTGATTCCTAAAGTCCTAATTGCCTTGGAAGCCTTAAGTTCAATGTAGGCTTTCCAGCTTCTGAGATTTTCCAAAAGACCACACATTTTTCATCCTGTAGTATTTGCTTGCTTGAATTCTTGTCTTTCACTCTGTAGAAGAATCATGAAAAGCTGTGAGTGGAAAGCAGCTCAGAATTTTGGCTCACTTCTTTAATTCTTTTTTCTCCATGTTCTTGGCCCCTCAAATTTTTATTACATTTGTGACTTTCTAAGGTCTTCAAAAAAATTTTTAATCCTACTGTAGCAGACAGCTTCAGGTTCGCTGAGATGAACTTCCAGACCGGGCACAGTTATGGAGGAAGGGATATTATTTATTGAAGCTTATAGATCCAGGGGAAGTTCCATAAAGGCAGGAGAAACGGCCTGCTCTCCACAGGGCCAAACAGAGAGAGAGAAACCAACCAGCCACCACAGCACACAGAGCAAAACTACTGCCAAAAGGTCACACAGCACACTTCAGGAACTCCTGCTAGGCACATTTGCATATCTTTACAATGGAATCTCAAACCCACCATTAACACCTTAAGACCGCCCCCAGTGACATTGCCTCTAGCAAGGTGATTGCAGATGCAAACTATAACTGGTAAAACACTGAATATATTGGGGGACATATATTCAAACTACCACACCTACTTTTGTAGTTTTTCTTGGATTACATGCCACCCTATGAAGTTCAAGTAGAATTTTTATTGCCCTGAAAATTAAAATTGGAAAATCTTAATTAAGATGAAGGGAATAGATGAAATCAGTATAAATTCAGCTGTACTTAAACCAAAAATGTTTTATGTTCTTCTCTCAAGTAGTTATCCCAGATATGTGCTATTTTAGGACCAAATTACTCATTTCAATTTATATGCAATTATCTTCCTGGATAAACTTTGTAAAATCCAATAGGCCTTCATTCTTTTGCTGTCAGTCTAAGCACCATAGTTTTTTATATCTCATTTAATAAACTTGTGGAAATTAGTCCTTAGTGGGTTATATATCTCAATTTTTTAATATTTGTATATAAATTTGTGAACATTCAGGTATATTTACATTTTACTTCTTTGGCTGCTGTCATACATGGATTGTGTTTTTACTAAAACAAACCAATCACAAATCTGGACCTAGGAATCGAAGGTCATATGGATTCTTTCCCTCTCTTTGCTGTATATTTCCTGTCCACACTGGCTTCTTCTTCAGAGGATACATTTTTCCAAGCCCAAGGGCAAGAGAGTGCCTCTTCCGTATGGTTTCATGGGCATCCTAAGACTGAGCTTCACATCTGTCTCAGAACCAGTAAATGTGTCCAGAGATAGTGGCTGCTTAGTTGAAGTGACTTGACAGGCTAGGGACCAAGACCCGCTATTCATTTGAACATCTGTAGCAAAGTCCTTTAAACTATACACCATGCACAACAGCGTTATTGCTTATGGTTCCATATATTGGAAAATCAAGATCAAGGCATCAATAGGTTCTGTCTGGTGAAGGCTCACTCTCTGCCTCATAGATGGCCTCTTTTATGTTACTGCATGTTCTTAAGCATGGTATTGTATGCATGGAAGGCATGACAGAGGTCACTTGGAAGTCTGGGCTGATGGCTCAGTAGTTAGAGGTGCCTGCTCTGCCAGCCTGAGTTCAATCTCCATCACTCACGTAAAGCTGGATATCAAATGACACACATGTCTAATCCCAGCTCACCTATTGCAATGGGAAGCACAGCCAGGAGAAGCTGAATCTGGCTTCACATTTGTTTGTGATCTGGCAGCTTGTTTGTAGTGCCAAGAAATCCTGTCAAGAGGGTGGATCACAGACACTCAAAGTTATGCTATAACCACTACACATGCACTGTCACACAAGTACCCATAGACCATAGCAATACCTGCATGAACAAGTGTTTGGTTTTTTTGGTTAATATTGAAATGCTCTTACCAGAGGAGAGATGAAATGTGCCACCAAATGCAATGTGCTGGCTCATCTTCATTGTCAACTTGACTGGATTTGCAATCATCATGAAAACACATTTCTTGAAGTGTCTCTGTGGGTGTTTCCAGAAAGATTTAACAGAGCAGGGAAGACACATCCTGAACGTGAATGGCACTATCCCAGAGGCTTGGATCACAGATTATAGTAGACAGCTCCACAATGCTGGGACAAGCATCCAACCAAACACAGTTTTATGAGAGGAAGGGATTCAGTTCAGGCTTACAGATCCAGTGGAAGTTCCATTAATGGCAAAAGAAGCTGGCTCTCATTCGAAAATCCAAGCAGAGAGAGATACCACAAGCCAGAAAACATGAAAAAGAAGCAAGCAGGGACCCCACCAGAGCTCAGACCTCTCTGCATACCTTTGGGCCGGAGTTCAGATCCACCCCCAGTGACATGCCTCCTATAGCAGGAGTCTGCCTGCTAGGGGGCTGAAGATGCAAACTCAATTTTAATGAAGCATCTGTGTCTATGAGGCCATACATTCAAACTACCATACAGACTCGATAAAAGGAGAAAGTGAACTGAGCACCAGCATTTATCTCTCTTCCTCTTGACTGCAGATGCAATGTGACCACCTGCTCATGCTATGACTCTCCCCTCTATCACAAAGCTAAAATAAACCCTTCCTTCCCTAAGTTACTTTTGTCAGAGATTTTTTTTCACCATAATGAGAAATGTAGCCAATACAATGGCCAACTCCAGACTGGCAAGATGTTTAGAACACACTCTTGAATCTTACTACAGTCTTATAGAATCAGAATCAGAATCAGTAAAGGGATTGTTTAGGAGTCAGGGTTGTAAATATAATTAATTATGGCCCCACTTTAGTCATTTCTTTTGCTAAATTGTAAAGAAATGATGGGAGTCTATTCTCTTCCCATCTCTCTGAAGGTGTGCTTCTCAGCGAGGTTCCATATCCAAGCTAAAGAGAGAATTGAGAGGTTGTCTTTAGAGTGTGTAAATAAGCACTTGAAAACCAGAAGGATGATCCAAAATAGATATTGATATTCCTCGAAACCACAAGGAACATATTAATACCCCCACACAATATAAAACCAGGGATATGTTTTATTTTAAAAAGAAAAACAAAATAAGGGCCAAGTGTGGTGGTGCATACCTTTAATCCCAACACTCAGGAAGCACAGGTAGGAGCATTGCCATGAGTTCAAGGCCACCCTGAGACTACATAGTGAATTCTAGTCAGCCTGGGCTAGAGTGAGCTCTACCTAAATAAATAAATAAATATAAAAATAATTAAAAAAATTTAAATGAGAAAAAGCTTCTAACCCAATTCTAATTTTCTCCCAATAGGGCTATCGTTGATTAAAGAGAGAACCCTCATTTTCATGTCTTAAATCGTGCCACATTCCTCTGTTACTAAGTGTCTGTTTAGGTTTCATAACTAGAGACGACATCCTCAACAGGTAAAGAGCCACACTGAGCATTCATGACTTGTTGCTCAGCGTCAACTGGGTGGATGACTGAAATGTGTGGAATGTGAAGCGCCTTTGAGAAAGGTGTGTTGGCTTCACTTGAGTCTGTGCTCTCAGGGATCTGAGTTTTATTGCCAAAATGCACCAATGCCAGATGAATCCAGGATACAATACATGCGTATATACAATACCAATCTAGAAGTCATGTGCTTTGAGATTTTATTTATTTAATGCCAACAATGCAACAGCAATAATGCCTGCACCAGTAAACAAAGCTAACATCTATTTACTATTTTCTACATGCCTACCATCAGAAACCCTTTACATGGCTAATCTCATTAAGTCCTATCAAAGCCCTGTGAAGTAGTTGCTATAATTATCTCTATTTTATGAGGAGGAAATGGAAACACCAAGAAAATAAAGTAACCTACTCAAGTACCCACAGATATAGAATGACAGAGACAGGAATTTAGGACAGTCAGTCTGTCTCCATGTGCATCCTCCTCCCCTTTTGTTCTGGTGACTAATGGATTTACAGTGCCAGTGGGGATATGTTCAACGGGGATGCATTCAGTTAACACATAGGAGGATGAGAGTAGTGGGATTAAATAAAAGACCGAGTCAATGACCTTGACTCATTGACTCCATACTCCACTGGGCTAAATGGGCATAGCAGACTTGGTGTCTCAGAACACTCAGAGATGATTAAAGCCTTGTCTCACAGTTGAAGGCTGCTGGCCTGGGAAAGAAGGAGCTTAGGAAGCCCTTCTGTTGGTGTGGTACACACAGAATGAATTCACAGAATTGAGGCAAGGAGAATGCTGGCGAAAAATAGCACCCTTTAAGCTCAGTGAAAGCAAGAATGAGCCTCTTCACCACTCAAAAAGTCTTCACTCACCCTGTGTCTCCTGGGATTTTTTTCATATTTTAAAATTTAGATGATTCATCTCTATATTAATTTAAATTTTGTAGAAATGATGGCAGAAAGTCACAAACTTTTCTCTGTTTTATAAACCTTTTGGAAAGTTAGAGGTAGCCCTGAGTGCTCCAAATTGTTTTGACCTTGATGGACTATTGTAAATCCATTAAACCAGGGAAAAATTTGAATTTTCTAACATTTTTTTCTAAAGCAGATATAGACAAAAGAAAAAAGGGAAAGCCTGTCTCGAAGATCCTTATCAAAGAGCTCCAGCTTGCTTTTATTTGTTGTCAGGCCTTGAGAAATGTACATATCTGTTGCAATGAGCAGGAGTTGGGGCATGCTCAGTGAAGATGGGCCAAGCCTCCTGCAGGACTGTGTGAATGGAATTCAGTATACATTGCAGCCTAAAAATATTGTAAGAGCATTCCATTCTTCTCCTGTGCCTTTTCTTTCTCATTCAGCTGTACTTGGATCCCCGTGGGGAACAAGTGAGAGTAGAGCCTGAGGGTTCAATGGAATAGAAAAGCAGTGGAGGTTTCCAGCCTTGAAGGTTTTCATTTGTCCACACACTTGATAGATCAGTTTAGCCCAGAATTCACTGATACAGCAGAGATATTGACTTGCCCTATTGTGCAAACACAGAAAGCCCCAAGTCAAAGCCCCTGCCACTTACCCGGAGCCCTAAGCTCTAGGAGCTGTGGGGTTGAGACAAGAAACTGTGAGAGCCAACAATGGCACTGACAAGCATAGGTTATTGACCAGACTGATTGGAAATTAAAGCACCAACCCCAGAGGAAATTTTGCAAAGAAATCAGGGCATGCTTGGGTGCTGAGCCCTTGGTCTTGCCTTCACTGTGTCATTAGTAATGACAAGTTAAAAAAAAAAAAAAAAAACAGATGCTTTTGTAAGGTCCTCTCCCTTTTCAAAAGTGTGTCGTTGACTAGAGTCTCATAGGAGAAATCAGAACGGGACTGGAAGATTAATGTTAACTGTTACTTCTACCTTTGAACTCATGTGACTTTAGGGAATTAATGTCACCTGTGGGTGTCCCTATTTTAATACTTTAACAAAAAAGAAGAAAAAAGTGAAGCAATTTTATCTTCCTCTTTCTCTCATCCAAGACAGTTGCCAGTCAGGATGTGGATAATACTGTGTTCAATTCTAAGCAAAAAAGACAATGATGAAATTCAGGAGAGTGTTTTCTCCTGTTGTACTTTCCCTGTGTTAAGAATCACCGTAGTTCTTCCCATCTAACAGACAACAGGATAGCACAGATCTGTCCTGTCTTGTTCGTGGTATCTTGATTCTCTCCCGAATATTATCAGTGACTTCACCGCCAACAAAACATCTTGGGAAATTGGGTTTGGTCAGTTAACTTGTACTCCCTCTGCTGGTTGGATGGCTTGTACTTCTTTATCCATGACTCCTAGTTTCTAAGGGGGTTGTTTGTTTGTTTGTTTGTTTATTATTTTCAGTAAAGTGAGAAATGATGTTTTGGGGTTTTAAAAAATTGTAAGGTGATCAGCTTAGAAAGATCTTGTGATATTGTGTATTTTCTAGTGTTTAGAAGAATAACAATTTTATTTAGCAAAAAAACATCATAAAGATGAGGTTCATAAATGGAGGTTATATGGAGGAAGTGTTATTAAGAATTTAGCAACTCTATTCAGTATCACTTTTCCCTTGTTGGATATGAATAATATGTCATCAGGTACCAAACGTTACCTTTAAAACATTATAGAAGTAGATCAGTGCACATGGGAACAGCCTGATAAAGCAACCAGAGCCATCAAATATGCTTAAATCCATAAGTTCATGAGAACATGAAAAAAGGGAGGAAAAAACTAATGTGTCAGCTTGGAAGGATGATAGAAAATTGCATTATTTTGAAAATTAGTAAATAAAAGCTAAGAACCAAGCAATTGTTTCTGTGCAAACTATATCACAAGGCGATCTAATGTAGACAAAAGACGTATTTTCTTTTAAAAGTATTCTTGAGCCAGGTGTGGTGGCGCACGCCTTTAATCCCAACACTTGGGAGGCAGAGGTAGGAGGATTGCCATGAATTCAAGGCCACCCTGAGACTGCAGAGTGAATTCCAGGTCAGCCTGGGCTGGGCTAGAGTGAAACCCTACCTTGAAAAAAAAAAAAAAAGTATACTTGCCAATGAATGCAAAAAAATGACAGAGTACCACTATTTATTTTTAATTTTTTAATTTTTATTTAATTTTATTTTTTAGAGAGAGAGAATTGGTGCACCAGGGCTGAACTACAAATGCTTGCGCCACCTAGTGGGCATGTATGACCTTGTGCTTGCCTCATCTTTGTGCATCTGACTAATGTGGGATCTGGAGAGTCGAACATAGGCTTTGCAGGCAAGTGCCTTAACCGCTAAGTCATTTCTCAAGCCCAGTACCACTGCTTTCGAGTCTAATTGCTTAGTGGTTCTAGGCATCTTGTGGCAAACAGTACTAACATAACACACACACACACACACACACACACACACACACAAAGACTCCATGTGCTTTCTGCTGAAAGTATACTCCACCCACCACCTGTGAAGTTCAAGGTGTTGAGCAGGAGTCTGATATGTCCTCTGGATTCAGATGCCAATTGGCAGGAGATACTGAGGACACAGGACATGGTAAACAGGAAGTGAGTGTACAATCAGCAAAATATAGACTGTGGCAAACTCTGCAGGTCATTTGTAGACAAGATGCCCTGGGAAGTCTACTCACTGGCCCATTCCAGAACTGATTTTAGAAGGCATTGCTCTGTTCTACTAGACAGGGTATTTACTGTACAGAGGCTGCAAAGATATTTTGGCAGACATGCATGGTAACTTTCCAAAATAACACTTTTGCAGGTGAGAGACAGTTTATTCATTCAAGACGGTATGGAGCAAGTGTGTTCTGGGGGTTGGAAGAGTGTTTTCCACAGAGGACAGGAAGGGAGAAGGACTACAAAGGCTTTTCCTCTTCCGTGATTATTTTCTGAAATGTGTTGGTTGGTGGCTGGTACTGAGCAAGATGTAATGATAGTTACCTGTAGGACACAGGGTGATACATTTCCAAGTGAAGGACGGATTGGTAAAAGATCAAACAGTCTGGTGCTGAGCAGAAAACTTTCTCCCTGTAGGCCAGATGCAGCCCTCTGGGAGCAGAAGTCATCAGCGGTGAAAACAGTGGACACTGGAAGCCTCAAGTTGGGCCAGATAGGCCAAATGACTAAATGGGTGCAATAGTGGCATGTCTGCTCTGGGGAAAACCAACTGCTCTCTAATTGGACTGAAGGCCCCCTCTATGGGAGGGAATACATGTCTGGTACTGAAAAACCTAATCAAAAGTCTATGGCAGGGGAGGTCATGAGCCTTAGGGATATAAAGCCTGCTCTTGTCCGGCTAAATGTATATATTATTCCCACCAAACTGCCCTGAAAACACTACATTTAATGTTCATATTCATATATTAATGCTGCTCTCACTTCTGGTTAGAGAAGTTTCTCTTTTCAGATGGCAATGACCACTGGGATGACCCAAAAGGCAAAATAGTGCTGAGAAGAAGGGACGGGGAGTGCCCAGCACTGAAACATCTATATCACATCCTCCAAGGCTCAGGGTCCATTGAGGAAGAGGGGGCAGAAAGAATGTAAGAGCCAAAGGAAGGGTATGACTCCTTACAATGCAACTGTCCAGACAGAAATTGGCCTCGATATCCATGACCTTGCAGTGCCTAGCAATACCTTCACAAGACCCTCATAATAAGAGAAAAAGATAATGACATCAAATTAAAAGAGAGACTAATGGAGAGAGGGAGGGGATATATGAGGGAGAGTGGAGTTCTGTAGGGGAATGGGGGGAGGGGAGGGAAATATCATGGTTTATTGTCTGTAAGTATAGAAGTTGTCAATAAAAACGTTAAGTTATAAAAAAAGGGAGAAAAAAAAGATCAAACACTCGCCTTCACTGTCTCTCATTGATGACAACTTTCAGCGTCTAGCGTCTAGGGCTGTGCTGGAGGCATTTTGTTTGTTTGTTTTTCTCATCTGAAAGAAGGGTGGTGTGTGAGGTGGATTTGGTTTCTGGACACTGTGGCATTTCAGTGAAAAAAGATCGGCCTGTGTGGCTCATTCTAATTTATCAAAAGCTGCCAGGCTTGGCTCCACTGCCGATCTAGCAATCCACTTCAAGGTAAACATTTTAATTATAATTCTAACATTTGGCTTTCATTAAAAGTTAAAGAAAAGCATTAACTTTTTAAATAATAAAGTAAATACTGGAAACTCCCCCTTTAAAGGGCACCTCCCCTTTCTTAACATGCACACACTTCGATTCTGGCTTAAAAATGAAAGGGAAAACCCATAGATAAATGTAACAGGAAGAAAGAGGAAGAAGGAAGGAAGGATAAGGAAAAGAAACACCCCAGCACCCTAAGAATCCAAACCTCAAAGCAAACTTTATTATTTAAAAAAATAGATTTTATTTATTTATGAGGGAGATGAGAGAGAGAGAGAAGAGAGAGAGAGAGAGAATGAACCAGGGGCCTCTTGACCCTGCAAACAAACTCCAGATGCACGTGCCTCTTTGTGTATCTGGCTTTATGGTACTACTGGGGAATCAAACCTGGGCTGTCAGGCTTTGCAAGCGTTTTTTTTAAACCACTGAGCCATCTCTCCAAGCTCTCAAAGAAAACTTTAAATCCTAAGAACATAAAATAGAAAAATATAATTTGTGATTGATTCATAAATCAATAATATCTTTTTGGTCAAGAACTTAAAAAAAATGAAATGGTTAATGTTGTGGATTGAATGTGAAATGTTCCCCACAGCCTCATGTACCTGAATGTTTGGCCCCCAGCTATTGGAGTTATTTGGGAAGGTTGTGGAACCTATAAAAGATGGAGCCTTATTGGAGGGAGTGGGTCACTGTGGGCCGGCTTGAGGTTTTATAGCCCAGCCCCACTTGCTATTCACTCTCTGCTTCCTGACTGCTAACATGTCTAGCCAGCTTCCTGTTCCTACCATCATGCCTTCCCATCCATGAAATTGCCCCTGGAAATTGTAACCTAAGTGCTAGAAGTTCCAGTAAAGGGACAGCGGCCATCCCCTCCCTCAACTGGATATTTCCCTGGTGACCTACCTCTGTCTCAAGAATCATCTTTTAAAAAGGCCATGCATGATGAATACCCGAAGTATTTTTTTGACTGGAGAATGTTAGCTAGATGAATGAGAACAAGCCGTGGGTACGTGCCTCTCTTAATACTCATCAAACAGTGAAGTCTCTAGATCAGAAGATAATAAGTGGGAAAAAGTACAGTTTCCCACACTGTGAGGAAGATATTTGGGGGAATTTTAAAAAAAGCATTCACAACTTTTCCCATATATTGGGGTTGAAAGTTTAGGACCATCTTTGTATGAATGACTTTCTTCACTTTCCTCAACTGGAGCGCGATGATGCTGGCCAATGTGCAGACAGTCAAAGTAGAAGTCCCCAAGCTGCCTGAGGATCCTCTGATGTGCTGCTTGCCTCCCTGTTGTCCTTCAGCGGCAGACCTATCCTAAAGACTCTGCTCTCTCAAACTCCTTCCTTAGTTGGTTTAATTAGAACCTACCAAAAGGAGAAATGTCAGAATGAAGGAGAGGAGAAAGGGAGGCTTCCTTTTTCTCATCAGCATCACCCCCAGAAGCAACACTGACTTGACTCTCCACCTTTCATAGGCATTCCCAGCCAGGTTTCACCTTACTTCCTCAGCAGCAGCTAGACGGTGACAGCTCTTCTCTCTCTAGGGCTGAGCAACAATTCACAGGGACCCCCTCCTCTGAGCTCCTCAGTCCTGGTGTCCCAAGCCTCTCTGGGTGGCAGTGGCTCACTGAAGGTGTTATTATCTCTGGGTTCGTTCCTGGTCCATTTTTATTCTTTTGAATCTCCAATACTGTGACACCATTTCCGAGTGTTACGTGTTCTCTGATGAAATGTTTCATGTGGTTTCTGTTTTCCTGACTGGATCTTGGCCGGTACATTGTGGCTTCTTACTAAATACTGTGGCCTGAAGGTTTGTGTTCTCTTCCAAATTCCTAGGTTGAACCCTAACTCCCAAGGTGATGGTATCAGGAAGTGGGAGCTTTGGTAGGTGGTTGGATTATTAGAGCAGGGCCCTCACGAATGGAGTTTGTGCCTGTACAAAACAGAAGCAGGGGCTGGAGAGATGGCTCCGTGGTTAAGGTGCTTGCCTGCAAAGCCTGATGACAGGGGTTTGATTCTCCAGTACCCACATAAAGCCAGATGCACAGTAGTGCATGCTCCGGAATTTGCAGCGACTAGACGTCCTGCCATACCCATTCTCTCTACCTCTCTGACTCTCTTCTCTCTATCCCTGCTTGAAAACAAATAAATAAAAATATGTTAGGGCCTGGAGAGATGGCTTAGTGGTTAAGCACTTGCCTGCAAAGCCAAAGGACCTCGTTTCAATTTCCCAGACCCACGTAAGCCATATGCACAAGGTGGCACATGCATCTGGAGTTCATTTGCAGTGGCTGAAGGCCCTGGCGTGCCCATTCTCCCTCTCTTTCTCTCTATCTGCCTCTTTCTCTCTCTCTCCAGTACAATAAAATTTAAATTAAAAAAAAAAAGTCCAATGGGCTTAATCTTCCCATTCCACCATTATAGGACACAGAGCAAATATGCCATGTATAAAGAAGCAGGCCCTCACCAGATACTCAATCTGCCAGGCATTTGATCTTGTACTTCTAGCCTCTAGAACTGATCAATAAATTTCCATTCTTTTTAAAATTTTTTATGAGAGAGAGAGAAAGAGAGAGAGAGAGAGTGAGACAATTGGTACAGCACACCAGTGCCTCCAGCCACTGCAATCAAACTCCAGACGCATGTGTAACCTTGTGTGCTTGTGTCACCTTGTGCTTCTGGCTCATGTGGGACCTGGAGAGTTGAACATGGATCCTTGGGTTTTGCAGGCAAGCACCTTAACTGCTAAGGCATTTCCTAGCCCTAAATTTCCCTTCTTTATAAGTCGCTTAGTCCATGTTGAGTTGTTGTAGCTATAATGGATGGCAATATCAAATAAAGAAATTCCTTAGAACCTGATTTATTTATTTATTTGAGAGAGAAAGAGACATATATATATATATATATATATATATATATATATATATATATATAGAGAGAGAGAGAGAGAGAGAGAGAGAGAGGGAGAGGGAGGGAGAGGGAGAGAGAGAGAGAGAGAGAGAGAGAGAGAGAGAGAGAAAATGGGTATGCTAGGACCTCTAGCCACTGTAAATGAACTCCAGACACATGCACCACCTTATACATCTGGCTTACGTGGGTACTGGGTCCTTAGGTTTTGCACACAAGTGCCTTAACCACTAAGCCATCTCTCCAGCCTCCTTAGAACTTTTTTAAAGTACGTGTGTATGTGTGTGTGCTTGTGTATGTAGAGGTCAAAGGACAACCTTGGATGTCCATCTACTTTTTAGGGAATAGGGCCTATCATTGTACTGGAGTCCACCACTTGGGCTACACTGGAGTCCCAGGGATCCAGCTGTCTTTACCTCCCAAGTATTGAGATTCCAAGCATGTGTGGGTTCTGGTAATCAAACCCAGGTCCTCATGCTTGCACTGCACTTTACTGACTGAGCTAGCTCCTGAATCCAGAATATGATTTTAGATTAGATCCAGGAAGCTACTGATCCTGATTCCTATCCAGTGGATGAAATAATCTATTAAGTGTCTTTGGATGTTAAGATTCAACATTCCTCAGAAAGATAGTCATCAGTAAAGGAAGTAAAAAGCATGAACTATGTAAACTCATTGGCTTTAAATATATATATTTAATATTTAAACTTTTAAAAATATTTAAATATATTATTTATATATTATATTATTTATTTATTTTTTATTTATTTTATTTATTTATTTATTTATTTGACAGAGGGAAAGAGGCAGAGTGAGAGAGAGAGAAAGAATGGTCATGCCAGGGCTTCTAGCCACTGCAAACGAACTCCGGATGCATGCGCCACCTTGTGCATCTGGCTTATGTGGGTCTGGGAAATTGAAACGAGGTCCTTTGGCTTTGCAGGCAAGCACCTTAACTGCTAAGCCATCTCTTGGCTTTTTTAAATATAGAAAGGACTTACTTCTACACTATGATATTTCAGATTTTTAGTAAGGCAAGATCCTTTAGATTCCCACACAGGAGTTTAGCTCTTCAATGAGCAGCTCAGATGGAGATATCTTTCTCTTTACCTGGACTCCCTCTATCATCCCTTCCTCCTCTGCAGCCTCAGTTCCTTTATTTCTGTTACTTCCTACTGCTGAGCATGCAGACCACACCTCACCTTCACCAAGTTAACTGAAATACTGAACCATGATAACACATCCCTGTAATGTCAGCGCTTTGGAGTCAGAAGCAGGAGGCTCCCCACAAGTTCAAGGTCAGGCTGGCCTGCATACCCAGTACCAGGCCAACATAGTGTGAACCCTTGTCTCAACAACAAAAAATTAGCCAAACAAATCTCATTTCTGTTTTATCAGACCTCAATCTTGGGCTGGAGAGGTGGCTCAATGGTTAAAGTACTTGCCTGAAAAGCCTAACACCTTGGGGATTTATTCCCCAGTACCCACATAAAGCCAGATACACAAAGTGGCACATGCATGTGGAATTTGTTTGCAGTGGCTTGAGGCCCTGGCATGCCCATTCTTTCTGTCTGTCTCTCTTCTCTCTTCTATCTCTCCCCATCTGTCTTTGCTTACAAATAAATAAGTAAAAATAATTTTTAACAAATCTTCAATCATGTTTGATATTTTCTATAGTCATTCCTCATTGATTCAGCAATTCTGTTTCAAAGAATTTATAATGTGTTAACCAAGATTTCACAATGTAAAATTAGTCAAGTAAAAAATTAGAAATATCCTAAAGTCAACTGGGGTTTAGTTCATGCAAATGAACAGATATCAATCTAGTAAAAAGAATGAGATGAATTTGGTCTGGGGAGATGGCTCAGTGGATAAAGCACTCACTGATCAAGCCTGAACACCAGAGACTGACCATTAGATCTACTTAAAAAGTTGGAAGCCATGGTGAGCATCCATAATCCCAGCACTCAGACAGCTAGATGAAAGGTGGAGACGGGAATTTTCTGGAAACTTGTGGGTAAGCACAACAAAAGAGAACACCACTAGAGAAAGATCTGAGAAATCTTGCCTTAAATGAGGTGGAATGACAAGGATAAACTCAAAAGTTGTCCTTTGGAGAGCTGGGCGTGGTGGTGCATGCCTTTAATCCCAGCACTCGGGAGCCAGAGGTAGGAGGATCGCCATGAGTTCAAGGCCACTCTGAGACTACATAGTGAATTCCAGGTCAGTCTGGGCCAGAGTGAGACCCTACCTCAAAAAAAAAAAAAAAAAAAAAAAAAAGTTGTCCTCTGACTTCCACATATGCACTGTGACATGAATATGCACGCACACACACATATGCACACACACACCCAACCAAACAAGAAAGAATGGGATTAATCTCTGTTTGCTGGGAAGGGGAGTAATTGAGGAATATATTCTGTGCTGGTTCATCTTCATTGTTAACTTGACTGGATTTAGAATCACTATGGAATCACATCTCTGGATATATATCTGTGGGTGTTTCCAGAAAGCTTTAACTAAGAGGGAAGACTCATTCTGAATGTGAGCAACATCACCCTGTGAGCTGGGGTCCCAGACTGAATTAAAAGGAGACAGTGAGTTGATTAAGTAGATATCTGAAACCAAAGATGGCAATGAGCCCAGTGCAGAAGCACCAATGCCAAGACAGTTTACCTAATAACCAATACAACCACCAAATGACTGATGGGCAGGGAGCATGTATGGCATGGACTCAATGGATGGCATGAGATCTCTTCACACTACTCAGAACTACACTCATTTTAAAATGCATGAATCATTAATTTCTGGAATTTTCCACTCAATATTTTCAGATTGTGGTAGTAGAATAAAATCAGGGATGATGGAGGATTACTGAAATGAAGACGAGAGATCTAGATGGAATTGGAGACGTAGGTAAGAGGGAACGGAAACAAGGAACATTCCAAGCAGAACCTAGCACAGGAGAACTATTTTTCACAGGAAATGAGTCTGGTGGAATAGGCAGGGGCTAGATGATGGAATACTTTGCATGTAATGCTACCAAATTTGTATTTTACTCTGAAGACTGTGAACAGCCATTAAAATAGAAAAAATGAAATAATAACATTTAAGTTTATAAAAATCTGTATGAATGGTGACAGTCTGAATGACAAATTATAAGAGGTAGAACTGGATGCCAAAAAATTATTGCAACGGTACAAGCAAGAAGAAATTATATCCCAAACCAAGGCAATGGGCATGGACATAAAAAATATTTTACAAACATTTAGAGAAGGAACTCCTGGGACTAGGAGGCCAGTTAAATGCACAATACATGTATAGAATAAAGGGACTGAGTAGGTAGTTAAATATAACCACAGATGACTCCATCTTTGACTTCGTTTTTAAATCTGTATTGCTTTTCCAGATTCAAGATGCTTATTGGGAAGTAAGGAGTAATCTGCAAGGGAAAATGTAGCCATCATTCAGAATGAGCTTCAGGATTAGAATTGCAGTTTGAATGTAAAATAGGCTTGTCTATGTGAAAACTTGGGCCCAAGTTAGTGACACCGTTTGAGAAGGGAGGGAAGGCCTTGCTGGAAGAAGTGGGTCACTGGGGGGTAAGCTTGAAGTTGTTTTTTTTTTTTTTTTTTGAGGTAGGGTCTTGCCTTTGAACACAGGACTACTGTATTAATGACCTTCTCATTGCTATGACAAAACACTCCTCCAGAGTCAGCGTATGGAAGGAAAAGGGTTTAATTAGGCTTATAGATTCAAGATAAAGTTTTGTCATGGTTGGGGAAGGCATGGCAAGCCAAAACAGGAAGCTGTTGTTATATAACAACCACCACATGAGGAAGCAGAGAGAGGAGAATGTGGAGCTGAGTGTAACACTAAAGGCTCCCCCACCCATAATGACAAACTTCCTTCAGTAAGGTTCCACCTCCTAAAGCTTCCACAGCCTTCCATTTCAAACAAATGAGCCTATGGGGAGCATTTTACATTCAAACTATGGTAACTTCTCTGTATTGCTTTTCTGTGCTACTATAATGTCCAATACATTACAACTATGCGTTCTTTTCATCATGATGTTAGTTAATCCCCACCTTCGTTATGACTTATCTAAGTGTCAGGACTAGATCTGGCTCTTTCATCTGTTAGGGCACTGCTTGACAAATGACTACAGCTAATGAACGTCTATTGTCTGACAGTCACTAAAGACATTCAGGAGAATAATTATCTATAGTATATGATGAAACTGATTTTTAATGTTATTGTTTAGTATAAGAACTAATGTTTGGTTTAAAAAATGCATCTATCATATGAGCAAGAAATACGTACCTGAATGTTCATAGCAGTGTTATTCATATCAGGGCAAAAATAGAAACAATGCAAGCACTCATCATCTAATGAAGAGGAGAACAAAATATGTTTGCCATGTTATATTATCCAGTCATAAAAGGAACAAGACATGGCACAAAGTAGCAACCCTTGAAAACTTGCTAGCGTAAGAAGTGATACATGAAAGACCACATATGGCTCCATTTACATGAAGGTCTAGAATAGAAAAGCCAGTGGCCAGTGTTTTACTCTCTCTCTACCCTTTTCTGTATGCTAGTCATGACCTGACTGTGTTTGAGGTAGAAATGGCTCTAAACATTCTGTCTAAATTGGCTTAAGATTTGCCATGTTTTTTGCTGACAAGATCAGAACTGCCACAGGAGATCTGGGGACAGGTGCTTATGTAACATAATGGCTTGAGGAGTTCTGACACAAGTGAAATAAAAAAGTAAATGACCAGCTAATTTGACTGTCCAGCCTAGATAAGGTTCAGAATCATGTTCTTCCATAGAGGAGAATCACAGGGCTTGCTTGTTTATCATGATCTCTAATATGGAATAGGCACCTTCAGAGAGAGACTATGGACTGACAATACAATGCTACGTGCTTACTGTTTTTACTTCCTTCTTTTGTTTTTGCATCTTTTATGCTGTGTGTGTGTATGTGCTCGCGCACGTGTGTGTGTAGGTCAAATGTTTATGCAGGTATCTTTCTCAGTCACTCTCCACTTTATTTATTTATGTATTTTTATTATATTTCATTTCTTATTGACAACTTCTATACTTACAGACAATAAACCATATTTCCCTCCCCCCTCCCCTCTCCCCTTTCCCCTTCACAACTCCACTCTCCATCAATCCCTTCCCTCTCTTTTAATTTGATTTCATCATTTTTTTTCTCCTATTATGAGGGTCTTGTGGAGATAGTAAGGCACTGTTAGTCATGGATATTTAGGCCAGTTTCTGTCTGGACAGTTGCATTGTGAGGAGTTGTACCCTTCCTTTGGCTCTTCCATTCTATCCTGCCCCCTCTTCCTCAATGGACCCTGAGCCTGGGAGGGTGTGACAGAGATGTTTCAGTGCTGGACACTCCTCCGTCCCTTCTTTTCAGCACTATTTTGCCTTTGGGGTCATCCCAGTGGTCATCGCCATCTGAAAAGAGAAGCTTCTCTAACCAGAAGTGATAGTAGCATTAATATGTGAATATGAACATTAAGTGTAGTGCTTTCAGGGCAGTTTGTTGGGAATAATATATACATTTTGCCAGAAATGAGCAGGCTTCATACCCCTACTCATGACCTCCCCTGCCATGGGCTTTTTCTTTCTTTCTTTCTTTCTTTCTTTCTTTCTTTCTTTCTTTCTTTCTTTCTTTCTTTTCTTTTCTTTTCTTTCCTTTCCTCTCTCTCTCTCTCTCTCTTTGTTTTTGAGGTAAGGTCTCACTTTAGCCCAGGCTGACCTGGAATTCACTATGTAATCTCAGAGTGGCCTTGAACTCACAGCTATCCTCCTACCTCTGCCTCCTGAGTGCTGGGATTAAAGGCATGTGCCACCACGCCCTGCTCTTGCCATAGGCTTTTGATCAGGTTTTCAGTACCAGGCATGTATTCCCTCCTGTAGAACAGGCCTTCAGTCCAATTAGAGAGCACTTGGTTTCCCCCAGAGCACACATGCCGCTCTTGCACTCCTTTGGTCATTTGGCCTATCTGGCCAAATTTGAGGCTTCCAGTGTCCACTGTTTTCACTGCTGATGCAGTGCAGCTTTTTTCAGCTTTCAGTTGGTTGGTCTACAGGGAAAAGGTTTTCTGCTTAACACCAGCTTGATTTCTCAGTTACCTTGACACTCAGACATGTGAAGTCTTTAGCAACAGGGTCTTACGATCTGTTTTTCAAGGGAAACCAAGGGCCTTGGCAATAGTCTGTAATGTTTTGGAGGCAACAGGGACCTCCGTGGCCAACAACTCACTAGAATGTATCCCATCCCTGACACTGAAAATTTTCTAGTAACAATCTATGGCTTCTGAATGTGCCATTATTCAAAAAAGTAGATTTTAATATGTCTTATTCAGAATATCTTGAATTTTGATTGTCCCTCCCCCCTCCCTCCCTTCCTTTCCCCCCCTAGCCTCACTTAGGCCTTTCCCCTCTCTGTAATCTGGTCTTCTACTTACATATATACAATACCATCCCCTTAAGTCCTTCCCTCAACTCCCTCCCTTACAGCCTTTTTCTAGCTTACTGGCCTCTGCTACCAATTTTTGGTTCCAGCTCACACACAAGTCTATACATTTGTAGCTAGGAGCCACATATGAGAGAGAACATGCAATATTTGGCTTCCTGGGCCTGGGTTGCCTCACTTAATATAATCTTTTCCAGATCCATCCATTTCACTGCAAATTTCATAATTTCATTTTTTTTTAACCACTGAATAGAACTCCATTGTGTAAATGTACCACATCTTTATTATTGATTCATTTGTGGAGGGACATCTAGGCTGCTTCCATTTCCTAGCTATTGTGAATAGAGCAGCAATAAACAAGTATCTCTAAGGTAGTGAGAAGAGTTATTAGGATATATGCCTAGGAGTGCTATAGCTGGATCATAGGGTAAATCTATTTTTAGCTGTCTCAAGAACCTCCACACAGATTTCCACAATGGCTGTACCAGATTACATTCCCATCAACAGTGTAGAAGGGTTCCCCTTTTTTCCACATCCTTGCCAACATTTATTGTCATTTGTTTTCATTTTTTTAATTATTTTTTTTGTTGACAATTTCTATACAAAAAACACATGATATTTTCCTCCTCTCTCCCCATTCCCCTTTAGAACTCCAATCTCCATCATATCCCCTTCCTCTCTCCATTAGTCTCTCTTTTAATCTGATGTCATCATCTTTTTCTTCTATTTTGAGGGTGTTGCAAAGGTATTGCTAGGTACTGCAAGGTCATGGATATCGAGGCCAATTTCTGTCTGGGCAGTTGCATTGTAAGAAGTCATACCCTTCCTTTGGCTCTTCCATTCTATCCGCTCCCTCTTCCGCAATGGTACCTGAGCCTTGGAGGGTGTGACAGAGGTGTTTCAGTGCTTGTCACTCCTCCATCCCTTCTTCTCAGCACTATGTTGCCTTTTGGGTCATCCCAGTGGTCATCGCCATCTGAAAAGAGAAGTTTCTCTAACCAGAAGTGAGAGTAGCATTAATATGTGAATATGAACATTAAGTGTAGTGCTTTCAGGGCAGCTTGGTGGGAATAATATATACATTTATTCAGACAAGAGCAGGCTTTATACCCCTAAGTCTCATGACCTTCCCTGCCATAGACTTTTGCTTAGGTTTTTCAGTACTAGGTATGTATTCCCTCCCGTAGAGAGGGCCTTCAGTCCAATTATGGAGCAGTTGGTTACCCCAAGAGTAGACATGCCACTATTGCACCCGTTCAGTCATTGGGCCTGTATGGCCAAACTTGAATATTCAGTGTCCACTGTTTTCACTGCTGATGACTTCTGTCTCCCATATGGCTGCATGCAGTGCAGCTTTTTCCAGCTTTCAATTGGCTGGTCTACATGGAGAAGGTTTTTTGCTCAGCACCAGCTTGCTTTCTCAGTGACCTTGCCTCTCAGGCAATAGGGTCTTACTATCTACTTCTCAAGGGAAACCAAGGGCTTTGGCAAAAGCCTTTAATGTTTTAGAAGCTACTGGGACCTCCTTGGCCAACAACTCACTGGAAAGTATCCCATCCCAGGCACTGAAAATTTTCTAGTAACAGTCTACAGCTTCTAGATGTGCCATTATTCAAAAAAGTAGGCTTACAGAAGTCTTATTCACACTATTTTGAATTTAGATTGACCCTCCCCCTGCCCTTCTTTTATGCATTCTCTTCCCATGGCCTCATTTAGGCCATTCCCCTCCCTGTAATCTGTTCTTCTACTTACATATGTGTAATACCATACACTTAAGACCTTCCCTTTCCTCCCTCCCTATAGCCTTTTACCAACTTACTGGTTTCTGGTACCTATTTTTGGCTCCAGTTCACACACAAGTCTATACATTTGTAGCTAGGATCCACATATGAGAGAGAACATGTGATGTTTGGCTTTCTGAGCCTGAGTTACCTCACTTACTATAATCCTTTCCAGATCCATCCATTTCCCTGCAAATTTCATTTTTCTTTACCGCTGAATAGAACTCCATTGTGTAAATGTACCACATCTTTATTATCCATTCATCTGTGGAGGGACATCTAGGCTGGTTCCATTTCCTAGCTCTTATGAATAGAGCAGCAATAAACATGGTTGTGCAGGTGTCTCTAAGGTAGTGAGAAGAGTCCTTTGGATATATGCCTAGGAGTGCTATAGCTGGATCATATGGTAAATCTATTTTTAGCTGTCTCAAGAACTTCCACACTGATTTCCACAATGGCTGGACCAGATTACATTCCTACCAACAGTGTAGAAGTGTTCCTCTTTTTCCGCATCCACGCCAACACTTATTGTCATTTGTTTTCTTGATGGTAGCCATTCTGACAGGAGTGAAATGGAATCTCAAAGTGGTTTTAATTTGCATTTCCCTGATGGCTAAGGATGTGGAACACTTTTTTAGATGTTTATATTTCATCTGCATTTCTTCTTCAGAGAACTCTCTATTTAGTTCCATAGCCCATTTTTTTAACTGGGTTGCTTGATTTCTTGTTGTTCTGTTTTTTTAGGTCTTTGCATATCCTGGATATTAATCCTGTGTCAGATGTATAGCTGGCAAAGATTTTTTTCCCATTCTGTAGGTTGTCTCTTTGCTCTATTCACAGTGTTCTTTGCTGTAAAAAAGGATTGTAATTTTATAAGATCCCAGTGGTTGATTAGTGGTTTTAGTTTCTGAGCAACTGGGGTTATATTCAGAAAGTTATTGACTATGTCAATATGTTGAAGTGTTCCACTACCTTTTTCTCTAGCAATTTCAGAGTTTCAGGTCTGGTATTAAGGTCCCTGATCTACTTGGACTTGTTCTTGTACATGGAGAAAGACAAGGATTTATTTTCATCCTTCTACATACAGATATCCAATTTTCCCAGCACCACTTGTTGAAGAGGATGTCTTTTCTCCAATGAATATTTTTGCATTTTTTGTCAAAAATAAGATTGCTGTAGTGGGTCCTCTATTCTGTTTCATTGACCTACATTTATGTCTTTGTGCCAGTACCATACTGATTTTGTTACTATGGCTTTGTAATATAGTTCAAAATCGGTTATGGTGATACCACCAGCCTGATTTTTGTTGCTCAAAATTGTTTTGGCTAATCGAGTTTTTTTTTTTTCTGCTTCCAAATGAATTTTAGTATTGTTTTTTCTGTTTCTGTGAAGAATGGCATAGGAATTTTAATGGGGATTGCATTAAATTTGTAGATTGCTTTTGGTAAGATGGACATTGTCACAATATTGATTCTTTCACTCTAAGAACATGGAATGTCTTTCCATTTCCTTGTGTCTTCTGCAATTTCTTGCTTGAGTGTTTTAAAGTTCTCATTGTAGAGATCCTTCACTTAATTGGTTAAGTTTATTCCAAGGTACTTTATTATTTCTTTTGAGACAATTGTGAATGGGAAAGATTCCCTGATTTCATCCTCCACATGTTTGTTGTTAGTATATAAGAAAGCTACTGATTTCTGTGTGTTTATTTTGTATCCTGCTACATGGCTAAAAGTGTTTATCAGCTCTAACAGTTTGCTGGTAGAGTCTTTAGGGTCATTTATGTATAGAATCATATCATCCGCAAATAATGATAATTTTATCTCTTCCTTTCAAATTTTTATCCCTTTTATGAGTATCTTTTGCCTTATGGCTATAGCTAAAACTTCCAGTACTATATTAAGTAAAAGTGGGGACAGTGGACACCCTTGTCTTGTTCCTGGTTTTAGTGGAAAAACTTCAGGTTTTCCCCCATTTAGTATTATGTTGGCTGAAGGTTTGTCATAAATAGCTTTTATTATGTTGAGATATGTTTCTTTTATTCCTAGTTTCTATAATATATTACCATGAAGGAATGTTGGATTTTCTCGAATGCCTATTCTGCATCTATTGAGATGATCATGTGATTTTTTTATCCTTCAGACCATTTATATATTACATTTATCAATTTGCCTATGTTGAATCATCTCTGCATCTCTGGGATAAAGCCTACTTTGTTGGGGTGAATGATCTTTCTGATATATTCTTGTATTTTGTTTGCCAATATTTTGTTGAGAAATTTTGCATCTATGTTCATGAGGGAGATTGGTCTGTAATTTTCTTTTTCTGTTCTGTCTTTGCCTGGTTTGGGTATCAGGATGATGCTGGCTTCATAGAAGGAGTTCGGTATAATTTCTTCCTTTTCTATTTTACGGAAAAGTTTGAGAAGCAGTGGTGTTAGTTCTTCCATGAAGGTCTGGTAAAATTCACCAGTGAATCCATCTGAGCCTGGACATTTTTCTAGTTGGGAAATTTTTTTATAACTGCTTGGATCTCTGTACTTGTTATAGGTCCATTTAAATGGTTTATCTCATCTTGATTTGATTTTGGTAGGTCATCTGAATCAAGGAAATCATCCATTTCTTTCAGATTTTCAAACTTAGAGGCATATATATTCTTAAAGTATGTCCTTATGATTTTCTGAATTTCTTTGGTATCTGTCATAAGGGTGCCTTTTTCATCTCTAATTTTATTAATTTTTGTCTCTTCTCTCTTTCTTCTGGTCAGATTTACTAAGGGTTTATCAATCTTGTTGATTCTTTTAAAGAACCAAGTCTTTGTTTCATTGATTCTTTGGATTATTTTTTTGGTTTCTATTTCATTAATTTCTGCCCTAATATTTATTTCTTCCTGTCTACTGATTTTTGGTTTGCCTTGTTCTTCTTTCTCTAAAGCCTTAAGGTAAAGCATTAAATTGTTTACTTGTGAACTCTCTAATTTCTTAATATAGGCATTTAGAGTGATAAATTTCCCTCTTAGGACCAAAGGTTTTGGTATGTTATTTTCTCATCATCATTTGCTTCTATGAATTTATTGATTTCTTTTTGATTTCTTCAATGACCCATTCATCATTCAATAGTGTACTGTTTAGTCTCCATGAATTTCTCTATGCTCTCTAGTATTTCTGGTTGCTGATTTGCAGTTTAATCCCATTGTGGTCAGATAAAGTACGAGGGATTATTTCAATTTTCCTGTATTTGTTAAGATTTGCTTTGTGTCATAATACATGGTCTATTTTAGAAAATGTTACATGTGCTTCAGAGAAAAATCTATACTCTGAAGCATTTGGATGGAATGTTCTGTATATATCTGTTAGGTCCATTTGTTCTGTGACATTATTTACTCCAGATGTCTCTCTGTTTATTTTCTTTTATTTTTTAAATTTTTTTTATTTTTATTTTTAGAGAGAGACACAGAGAAAGACAGACAGAGAGAGAGGGAAGCAGATAGAGAATGGGCTCACCAGCAGTCTCTCAGCTGCTGTGAATGAAATCCAGATGTGTGCACCCCCTTGTGGGCAAGTGCAGCATTGCACCCTTGCATCACTTTGCATTTGGCTAAACGTGGGACCTGGAGATTGGAACTGGCGTTCTTAGGCTTAGGAGGCAGGCGCCTTAACCTGCTAAGCCATCTGTCTAGCCCTCTGTTTATTTTTTGCTGACATGACCTGTCAATTGATGAGAGTGGTGTATGGAAGTCACCCACTGCAATGGTGTTTGGTGTTATTTGTGACCTTAAGTCTAATAGTGTTTGTTTGATGAAATTGGGAGCCCCCATGTTAGGTGTATATACATTTAGGATTGTAATGTCCTCCTGTTGGAGTGTTCCTTTAATCAGTATAAAATGACCTTCTTTATCTTTCCTCACTAATGTTGGTTTGATGTCTATCCTGTCAGAAATTAGGATAGCAACCCCTGCTTGTTTCCTAGGCCCATCTTCTGGAAATACCATTTTCCATCCTTTCACCATAAGACAGTGTTTATCTTTTATTGAGAGATGAGTTTCCTGGAAGCAACAAATGGCAGGATTCTGCCTTTTCATCCAGTCTGCAAGCCTATGTCTTTGGTTGGGTCATTGAGGCCATTGATATTATGAGTTATTATTGAAAGATATCTATTTATTCTCTCCATTCTTCTTGTTTTGTAGTGTTTCCTGTGTTCCCTTTACTTACTTGTTTTAATTGTTATTTGAGTATGGTTTATTTTTTCCTATTTCCTCCTGTGTGTGTTTTGCTTTCTCTTCAGCATGAAGGATTCTTTCAAGTATTATCCCTAAAGCTGGTTTAGTTGTCATAAATTCCTTTAGCCTGTTTTTGTTGTGGAATGCCCTTATTTCTCTCATCAGTTTGGATAGATAGCTTTGCAGGATAAAATATTCTTGTTTGACAGTTTTTATCTTTCAGAACTTGGAATACATCATTCCAAGCCCTTCTGGCTTTTAAAGTTTGTTTTGAGTAATCTGCTGTGATTCTGATGGGCTTGCCTTTGCAGGTGACTTGCTCTTTCTGTCTAACTGCTTTCAATATATTTTGTTTGGTTTGCATGTTTTGTAGTTTAATTATAACATGGTGAGGAGAGGTTCTTTCTGGGTTTTGTGTGTTTGGTGTTCTAAAAGCTTCTTGTATCTGCATTGGCATTTCTTTCCCAATTTGTGGAAAATTTTCTTCTATGATTTTGCTGAAAATGCCTACTAAGCCTCTGGATTGAAATTCTCCTTCTACTATACCTTGAATTCTTATGTTTGATCTTTTCATAGTATCCTGGATGTCTTGGAGTTCCCATTCATACTTTCCTATTAGCTTGTCTTTCTCTTTGTTGGACTGTATTAGTTCTGCCATCTGGTCTTCTAGTTTAGATATTCTGTTCTCTCCTTCATCCATTCTACTGGTGAGACTTTCTACAGAGTTTCCGCAGACTGACTCTGTTCTTCAGAGCTAGAATTTCAGCCTGGATTTTCTCCAGTATTTCTATTTCCTTACTCATGTCTTGTAATGACCTCCTTATTTAATTAAGCTGGTTTCCTGTGTTCTCTTTCAGGAGTTTGTTTTCTTCTTTAATTCCTTTGTTTTCTTCTTTGATTCCTTTGAATTCTTTGAGTATAGATAAAATGATTTTTTTTTAAATCTTTGTTAGTCATTTCATCTAATACAGTCCCATTGGTGATCAGTTCTGATGGATTTATAATTTTTAATGGGATTGTATTGTCTTGATTCTTTATATTTCTTATATTATAATGTAGTAACTTTTGCATCCTGAGTTGATTTGCTTGGGTTTTCTACTTATCTGCAGTGTTCTTAGATGTGGTGATCCACCTTCAGGATATGAGTTTAAGGTGCCAAGTGTAGCTCTTGTACCCCAATCCAACTGCATAAGTAATCCTAGGTGTTAAGTTTGCTTGTTAAGCAAGTATTCTAGTGGGCTGGGTGGAACAATATATTGCCAAATTCTAAACTTCAACTGAGCAGTATACACAGTCAATAAAAACCAACACAGAGTATACAAGTGTGTGATTAAAACAAACTGATAGTCTTATAAAGCCCAAATCCCTAAGGATGTATGTTCCTTTACATCCTTAATCCCATCAGCTGGGAGGTAGAGAATTCTCTTCTGAATTCGGTTCCAGGTCATCCTGGATCTGAATCAGACCCTGCTCCCAATAATAACAGAAGCAAAAGATAAAAGCCTTATAAATCTGAAAGCATCAAAGACAACAAAATTCAACCCCCAAATACAGCTTATTTGAAAATGGTAAAGCCAAGTAAAAATATGTAACCCATAACCTGCCCTGACATGGAAAGAGAGATTAGCACTTCCAATCAGACCTATGTACCTGTTTTTTGCATTTTTGTTTGTTTGTTTTTTGTCACTTGGCCTTGTTACCTTTTGGGGTGGCTTCCAATCTCATCAATGCTGAATGCCCACCTCAATCGCCCCATATTATGCTGTGGAGCTGGAGTTCTGTTCAGCTGTGCTCCATGCACTGACAGGGGGGCTGAATGGTGGAGGTTCATGGTTGGATGGTTGGGGGATGGGAGAGTGCAGGAAGCCTGGAGTTGCTCACCCAGTCCAGCCAGTATCCCTTTCAGTTGCTCCTTGGTTGATCTCAGCTGTCTTTCCTTCAGATTTCTGACTTTTCAAGAAGGCTGATGAGGTTGGAAAATCCCCTTGTTTGGTCTCTGCTGCTGCTGCTCCTCCTCCTAATGCCTGGTCGATGGTGCTGGGCACAGGGATCACTCAGATTGAAGGTCGCAAGTGCCTCAATGGGATTCTGGCCATTTTCCTGCTTTCTGGTGTATCTTGGTTTCTCCTGCTTCTCTGCTGTGTCTAAGAATAACCTATACTCCATCACTTTTCAGAAGAAGAGTGTATTTTGCTTTGGTGTTGCTTAAATCCCTCCCTAGGCTGGTTTGGTGTGGCTCCTATGCCACCATCTTATCCAGAAATCCACTTTATTTTTTTAAGTTAAAGCAGAAACATTTTATTGTAAATAAGATGGGTGTGGCATCCCACACCTTTAATCCTAGCACTTGGGAGGTGGAGGTAGGAGGATCACCTTAAGTTCGAGGCCACCGTGAGACTCCATATTGAATTCCAGGTCAGCATTAAAAGTGGAAACCAGGGCTGGAGAGATGAATTAGTGGTTAAGGTGCTTACCTGCAAAGCCTAAGAAGCCAGGTTCGGCTCCCCAAACCTATGTAAGCCAGATGTACAAGGTGGTGAATATGTTGGAAAATGAACCTTGATCCACACATCTCACCATGCACAAAAATCAAATCCAGATGGATCGAAGACCTTAATATAAAACCAGAAACTCTGCTACTACTGGAAGAAAAAATAGGAGGAACTTCCATGACATAGGAGTGGGAAAAAACTTCCTGAACAAAACCCCAGCAGCTCAGGAAATTAAATAATCACTCAACCTTTGGGAACTCATGAAACTGAAAAGCTTTTTCATTGACAAATATACTATAACCAAAGCCAGCAGATTACCCACAGAATGGGAGAAAATTTTCATCATCTATACAACTGACAGAGGCCTAATTTCTAGAATCTACAAAGAACTCCAAAGCCTAAACAATAAATCATCAAAAACCCACTCACAAAATGGGGCAGAGAACTGCACAGGGAGTTCTCAGAGGAAGAAATACAAATGGCAAACACACATTTAAGAAAATGTTCAACATCCCTAATCATCAGGGAGATGCAAATTAAAACAACTATGAGATTCCACCTTACCCCTGTAAGGATGTCTAACATTAAAAAAAAAAAAAAAAACAATGAAAACAAATGCTGGCGAGGCAGTGGAGAAATAGGAACAAGTTTTCACTGCTGGTGGGAATGTAAAATGGTTCAACCATTATGGACAGCTATATGGAGACTCCTGAAAAGGATGACCATAGACCTACCAATGGATCCAGTTATTCCCTTACTGGACATTTACTCTAAAGGCTCCAAGCCTCAGATCAGAGACATTTGCTCAACCATGTTTATAGCTGCTCAATTCATAATAGCTAAGAGCTGGAATCAACCCAGATGTGCATCATTAGATGAATGGAAAACAAAGATGTGGTATATTTATACTATGTAATTCTATGTAGCAGTAAGGAAAGATGAAATAATGAAAATTGAAAAAAAAATGGTCAAACATGGAACAGATCATCCTCAGTGAGCTCACCCAATCACAAAATGATAATCATCACATGGTCTCATTTATCTGTTGTTCCTAACCTGAATCCACCTGAGATGTTGTCAAACCTAATAAGCCCTCTGAGATCCAGGCAATAGGGAGGGTGGGATGGGGGAGGGTAAGGGTGGGAGGGAGAGAGAGGGTGGGAGGGAGGACAAGGTGGGGGATACAAATAGGGACCAAAAAGAAATGATACTATAAAACCCTTTATTCTGAACAACAGGCTAAAACATTGATCCTTCAGCAGGCCCGCAGAGGGAACACCTGAACCACAGGAAACTGGAGACAGCATCATGAAGACCAACCTTAATCTTTTCCTGCTTCTTTCTCTTTTCTCTCTCTCTCTCTCCCTCTCCTCTCTATACTCACTGTCTCTTTTATATTATCTATCTTTTTCTTCTCTCACCTTCCTAGGTGCTGACTAATAACTCCCAGTAACAGCACGGGGTTAACTTTCACAATGAACTGTTGATCCAAGACACCTACAAGATTTCCCAAAAAGAGACAGATTTCTGTCAGAGTTCTTGATGATCCACCAAAGGTTAATGGTAAGACCCTACTGGCAAAGACAGCATACATGTGTGAGACCAAACATGGAGAGAACTGGTTAGAATCTGGAAAAGGGTCAGTCCCCAGACAGTTAGCTAGTCTAGTGCCAGAGGATGCTACATGAGCAACTGGGAGAAAATGGCCAACATCTATCCAAACAACTTGCAGTCTAAGATACCCAGCAGGAAACAACCTGACATGATGCTCAAACAAGTACAGTAGTGGCACACAGCCATGGTGGGTAACCAACTGCTCTTGATTTGGCTAATAGATCCACTCAGTGGAATGGAACTCATTGCTGGAACTGGGAAATAAGTCAAAACCAGGTACAAAAAATGAGCTCAGTCTCCAAGATCAAGATACCACCAAATGTGGGCTAGAAGAGGGCCTATGCATATAAAATTCCCTTCAAAATATCTATGGCCATCCCACCTATTTAGTACTAACTTCTCTCTTCGTTGGAAAATTTGCTTATCCTGAAGGGAGGATCAGCCAATCACACCTCACCAGGGCCCTAGCTGAAACCATAGAGTAATTCAAGGGAAGGGCAAGAGTACAGCTTTCTTGGTGATCACAACACCAGAAAAAGGCTGAAGGAGATAAACACAGAGAACATCCAACTCCTACTAAGCCAAATATCCAGAGACACAGAGGCTCCCAAAACCTCATCACTGAAGTAGAACTAAAACGACCCCAATGTGGCTCAGGGAAATTGGCAGAAGAGGGGGCAGAAAGAATGTTAGAGCCACAAGTTGGGTCATTATGCACAGAGACTTGGCCTATCCCCCATAACTCTTGACTACCCTCACAATACATGATCCACATTCCCCATTGATGAGGGTCCCTTTGGAAGAGGGAGGACAGGGAGGAGGATAATGGAGTCACCATTATGAATGTAAAATTAGAATAATATAAATAAATAAATAATTTAAATAAAATAATATAAAATAGAAAAAAAAAAGGGGCTAAGCCAGGCGTGGTGGCTCATGCCTTTAATCCCAGCACTAGGGGACAGAGGTACATGGATTGCTGTGAGTTTGAGGCAACCCTGAGACTATATAGTGACTTCCAGGTCAGCCTGGGCTAGAGTGAGACCCTACCTCAAAAAAACTAAAAAGCGGGGAAGGCTAGCTCAGTGTTAAAGCACTTACCAAGCATGCACAATTCCCTAGGTTCAGTACCCACTACTGGAAAAAAAAAGGTTCAGTGTTAAGAAACAGCTTTAGGTAATATTTTACACACACACACACACACACACACACACACACAAAACAAAGTGTGAAAAGGTCCAATTAAGAAGCGTATCTGATAAGAGACTCTAGCACATTGTTGAACAATTATATTGCCCTTCTAATTGCCAAGGAAGAGGGTGGAGATCTGTTAAAACTGCACAATAGACAAGGCACTACAAGGAACCCAGATAACAGCCAACAGAACTTGTTATAAAAAGATTAGAAGCACTTGAAGTTCACCAAACAGCAGGAGCAGATAACACACATCTGCAAGTTCCAAAGTTACAGAGCTGGGGACCCAGTGACCCTTACAGCTCTCACTGTGTGAAGGGCAAGGCTGAGTAAGGACTGAGTCACTCAGGTGTCAACTCTTTAAGGTTATCTTGTTACCTTGTTATGAACAACTAGCCTTTTATTTTGTACAGTCTTCTGAAAACTGATTTAAGACTTTTCTGACAGGTGTGATAAAGAGCACTCTATGGCTCTCTGGGTCATAAAACCTCAAGGCAGCGTTCTAAACAAGAAAAAAATAAAGACACAAGTAGTGAGTGTTCCTCTAACCAGGCACCATGCTGAACTTGGTAAATTCTAAGAATCTCCCTGCTTAGGTGGCATTATGCCTACTGTATAGACACTCAAAAGGTTGATTAATGTGGACAAAGATGAGATGGAGCCAGAATTTTTATCTGGGGCTTGTCTGTGTTTCATAGTCCACAAAGTAGACCCATGGGCAAAGATTTAGCTTCTCATTGTCCACTATGTCAAGGCTGCATCTGAAGAACGTTAAAGAAAGCAGACTGGTTTGACCTGTGTTGGTGAATGTAGGCTTGAACTTACAGAAAATGATGTTCTTTTCCCAGTGATATGAAATGATGTGTTTTCTCAGATAGTTACTATTGAGAACTTGAGAGGAGGTGCCCTGGCTTAGCCTCAAGCATTAAGCAGATAACCATTGTTCCCCGTGGAATAAATTTAGCATTTAAAGTCCACCTTTTGACACTAAAGGCCTTCATCACTCTGTCCTTGCACTTTTGTTTAAACAGAGTCAATTGGGTATTATATAAAATGCAAGAAAATCATGTAAGACCCTAGACATTCTAAGATGTAATCTGGGCATTCTATCATATTTGATCTTCACATACACACACACACACACACACACACACACACACACACACCCTCAAGAAATCCTTATTTTATGAAAGAAAAAGCAGAAACTTGTTTGGTTAATACAGCCGCACAGCTAGGAAAAGAGGAATTTGCACTCTCTAACACAGAACTTCCTGTTTAGCAAAGTGTGCTTTCTCAGGCTATTTAGGAGCATGACCAACTTTCTCATGCTCATCACCAGCCATGCTTATCAGACACAGTGTTCACCACGGGGGTTGTTCCTCATGGTTACTCAGGTCCCAGGTGAGGAAAACCAGTGACAGGGGACAAATGGCCAGGAAGTCAAGATTGAATTATGGGGGTGATGATCATTTTGTCATTGGCTATTTGATAGATGGGGGATATGCAGAAATTATTGTAGTTGGAAATTACACGTTGTTTGAGAAGTTACAGTATAAATATGCTTAAAATATTTCAGGAGACCAAAATCTTATATGTTGTTTATTTTAAATTAAAATATAATTGGTCACCCTGCATTTCATCTGCTAAATCTAGGAATTCTGGTCCCTGAATTGTAAATTGGATTCTTAAGTGACACTGTGAGCTCGGGAGCCTACTTCCTCTCATTGTAACTGGGTTTGTCATTATAAAATTAAAATATTGCATGATAAAATCCCAGATCTTTCTAGTTTTACAAATACTCTTTGCATTAAGAGAACTTCTCTCAAGCTGGAGCTAAGCTGGAAACCTTCTCCCTGTTGACTACTTCTCAGAAAGCTGGAAAGAGATATGTTGCATGCAGCCTTTTGAGAGAGAAGTCATCAATGATGTTAAACAGCAGTGGACCCTGCAAGCTTTAAGATTGGCCAGCCAGGCCAAATGTGCCAAGTGGTACAATAATGGCATGTCTGTTATAGGGGAAACTAACTGCTCTCTAATTAGACTGGAGGCCCGATACACAGGAGGGACTGCATGTCTGCTACTGAAAAACTAACCAAAAGCTTTTGGCTGGGGCGGTCATGAACTCTAGGGGAGTAACACCTATTGTTGTCAGGGCAAATAAATATGCCTACCAAATTGCCCTCTAAGCATTTTTAAAAACTGTTTATACCCATTTATTAATACTACTCTCACTTTTGGTTAGAGAAGATAGCAGTGACCATTGGGGTAACCCAGAAGTCACCACAGTGCTGAGAAGAAGTGAAAGTGGTATTTTCAGCACTGAGACCTCTTTATCACACCCTCCAAGGCTCAGGGTCCATTGTGGAAGAGGTGGTGGAAAGAATGTAAGAGCCAAAGGAAGGACAGGACTGCTTATAATATAATCTTCCAGACTCAAAATGGCCTTGACATTCATGACCTCGCAGTGCCTGACACTACCTACACAAGACCTACACAATAGGAGAAAACAATGATGACATCAAAATAGAAGAGAGACTAGTTGGAAAGAAGAAGAGATTCAGTAGAGGGTGGATTTGAGAGGGGAGAATGAGGATGGGGTGGGAATTATGTTTATTGTCTGTACTTATAGAAGTTGTCAATAAAAATGTTTACAAAAAGAATTTCTCAATCAAAATTTGACGGACATCTATTAGGTATTTACTTCTCATAATGATTTAGAGACACAAATTATATTACTCTTGTAATCAGTACTTGGCTGATTCTAAGTAGTAACTTTTATTTTTAAACTACCTTCCCTTTAGAGCACCAGCAAATATCTCTGTTTTTATTGGTGAAGCTCTGTCTTGGTACTAGCTACATTCCTTTGTCTCAACTCATAGGTTTTGCAAGCTATTTTCTTCCAAACCAGACATGTCTCTATTCTGCTTCCTCAGTAGGATTGAACTCAAAAATAAGGTGGAATCTGGGGGCATTTTCAAAGTATGAAAGTTGTTTGAATTCTCTGGGTGGCTCCAGGGACTATCTTTCAAGCACTGAACATTTGCTGGTTAAAAAAAAAAAAAAAAAAAAAAAAAAAAAGCTTCTGGCTTATTTTCAAAAGAAGGAACTTAATGTCCATTGATAAGTAATTCAGTTGAGCTGGGGGTGGGGAGAACTGAAAGAGAAATACTGAGTTCACTACACTGAAAATACACACAAAACCTTTGCATTCTCCAGTGTGCCTTAGTGTTGTGTTGCAGTCCTACTTACGTTAAGAGAGGAGTGTTCATTCATAGTAGGAGTTAGAATTTAGTGTCTTTTCTTTAGCAGAATGCCCTTGAGACTCATGCACACAGTTTTGTATTTCATTAGTGTGTTACACTTCATTATGGAATAGTATTTTTCTTTTTTTAAGAAAATATATTTTTTAAAGTAAGAACATACTTTGAAAAGCCAGGCGTGGTGGAGCACGCCTTTAATCCCAGCACTTGGGAGGCAGAGATAGGAGGATTTCTGTGAGTTCGAGGCCACCCTGAGAATGCATAGTGAATTTCACGTCAGCCTGAGCTAGAGTGAGACCCTACCTCTAAAAACCAAAAAAAAAAAAAAAAAAAAAAAGCAAAACAAAAAAAAATCATGTTTTGTATGGATACATTATGTGTTGGTACCATCTTTTCCTTTCTCCCTGTCCCCATTCCACTGAGGGCCCTCCTCAGTGGGGTTGTTGGTATCCCCCAATGGTATTTTGGATTATGCATTGTGGGTACAACATTCATTTATTAAAGGTATTTTTATTTAATTGTCTGCAAGCAGAGAGAGATAGAGAGAAGAGAGACAGACAGAAAGAATGGGTACACCATGGCCTCTAGCTGCTGCAAATGAACTCAAGATGCATGTAACCCTTTGTGCCTTTGGCTTTATGTGGGCACTGGGGAATTAAACCCAGGTCATTAGGCTTTGCAGGCAAGCTCCTTAATGACTGAGCCATTTCTCTACCCCTGGGATAGGATTTTTCTATCATGTTCATTTGTAGGTGGAAGCTTTAGTTTCTGGCTTTTGGTGTCTGCGAGTAGAATTTTTATAAATACTTGTATTTAGGTTCTTCTGTGGACATGTTATTGCTCTTTGGTAAATACCTGGAAATAGAATTACCATATTGTATGGTAAGTTTATGTTTAAGTGTTTAGCTGCTGAACTCTCTTCTGATGTACTTGTATCATTTTACACTCCTACCAGCAATGTATGGGAATTTCAGGGTGTAATAGACAGTCTTAAGTCACTAAGATGAACTTCCAGACCAGGCTCAGGTACGAAGCAGGGGTATATTGAAGCTTACAGATCCAGGAGAAGTTCCATAATGACAGAAGAAGTTGGCCGCCTCTTAAAAGACCAAGCAGAGAGAGAAAAGCCACAAGCCAAAAAACTAAAAGGGCACACCACAAACAAACACACTTCAGGATCTCTAGGCACTTTGTATATCTTTAGACTGCAATTGTAAATTCACCACCATACCTTAGGGCTGGACCCTAAGATCCACCCAGTGAGGCTGCTGGAAACCTAAGAAGTTTCAATAAACTCCTGAATCTTTTGGAGGGCATCTATTCAAACTACCACACTGGCCTCTACACCTTCATCACCACTTACTATTATTACACTTTCATATTTTAGCCCCTTAAGAGAATGTGTAGTAGTATCACATGGTGGTTTCATTTTGCATTTCCCTGATGACTATGAAATTGAGCATCTTTTCATGTGAATCTGTGAATCTCTTTATTTTAGTGAATTACCTATTCTGATCTTTTGCTTATTTTTATTTATTTTGAGAGCAAGAAAGAATGGATGCACCTGGGACTTCAGATGCTGTGAATGAACTCCAGATGCACGTGCCACCTTGTATGCAAGTGCATACACTGTGTCACTGTGTGTCTGGCTTATGTGGAACCTGGAGATTCGAACATGAGTTCTTAGGCTTTGCAAGCAAGTACCTTAACTGCTAAGCCACCCCTCGAGCCCTTTTGCTTATTTTTTGAACTGAATGGTTTGCTTTCTAATGAGTTTTGAGACTTCTTTTTTTGTACATTTTATTTATTTATTTATTAGAAAGTGAGAGGCAGACACACGCACACACACATACACACACAGAAAGAAAGAGAGAGAGGGTGCAAATAAGTGTGCCAGGGCCTTCAGCCACTGCAAACAAACTCCAGATGCATGTACCACCTTGTGCATCTGGGTTACTTGGGTCCTGGGAAATCAAACCTGGGTCCTTTGGCTTTGCAGGAAACTGCCTTTACTGCTAAGCCATCTCATCAGCCTGAGAGTTCTTTTTTATAACCTGGCTTTTTTATACCAAGGCTTGTGATTTCTAAATATTTTCACACTCTAGGTCTTGCTTTTTTGTTTTTATTATTTTTTCAGAGAGCATAATCTTTTAATTTAATTATAAGTTCCTGATACTTCATTTTATGATTCATAATTTCTGTGTCCTAAGAACTTTTGCCCAATTCAAGGTAATCAAGATTCCCTCCCCCCTTTTTTTTAGGACTTTTAAGCTTCTAGCTTACACTTAATTTTGTGAGAGGAATTTCGAATTAATTGTTATATATGGTAGCAAATGTTCCTTCTTTTTGTAAATGGGAATCCATTTTCTCAGCACTATTTATAATGACTATTTTTCCCTTGAATAACCTTGGTGTCTTTGTCAAAAATCAGTCAGCCATATATGTGTGGATCTATTTCTCACTCTTCTGTGACTTTCCTTAACTAACTACCACATTGACTTAAATATTGTAGTTTTCTAGTAAAGCTTGAAATCAGGAAGACCTCCAACTTCTGCTACCCTTGTGATAGAGTGTTCAAATTTGGAAATATTGGAAGGAGTTATGTCTTTTTCACCCATAACTACTCTAAACACTTGTACATATTCTAGAAACATCCCTTTGCTTCCTATAGTGATTTACAAGTTCTTTCTTTCATGTTATCTTATGAATGTGCCCCTTAAATATATCACTTTGAGTCCCTGGTATGTAATTTGTCATGCGGGTCACTACTACCAGTTCCCCAACACCAAGGGAGGCAGGTGGGCAGAATTACCAGACAAAAATAGTTGAGACTGTCACATTGTCATCTCCCATGGCTTCCTGATTACGGGGACTCTGTCTCCTCACTTCAGTGGCTTGTAAACAGGCTGTTCGGGTGCCATTGGGAGTGGCAGTTACGTTTTAGTCTTTGGGGTTCCAGGAAAAGTAGAGTCATTTCTAATCAGTCACTGGAATGAGGAATCAAAAAGTTAAGTGAACTATTATGTCACAAATAAGGGAATTTATGCCGAAGACAGATTGCTATCCTTGATTTGTGAATGCAGGGACCCTCTCCTCAGCCATAAAAGGGATTTTTTTAAAATAGTTAAAGACATTTAATTTGCTAGAATTTTTTCACAGTGAAAAAACACACACTTAATTCTGATTTTTTACTTAAGTTTCTTAACTAAATTTCAGAGGGATAAATTTTGATAAAGAAGAGTTTAATGGTGACAAATGTCTTTTCTCAATAATAGCTCATTTGTTAGCAATATTATTGAATGAATGGGACAAATTATTAGTGTATAAACTAAACACATTTTTTCTTAATTGAATGTATACTTCGGTATCTTAATAAAATACACTGGACACAATTTCATCTCATCTAGTAGCTCAGAAACTATTTAAGGGATAATGTTGCTTGTCCCTAAAATAGTCAAATAATTTTATATTTAATTGATATATTTATTTAACAGCTCCAACCCTGTTGTATGCTTTCTGTTTTGCAGTGAGATAATTGAATAGCAGTATTAGAAATGAGATAATCAAGCTTGTTGGGACTGAGAGAAAAGTAAGAGCACATGGGTCTGTGTGGGGCTCAAAGGCTTCTTCTATGAGTTTGTGATTAAATGTTCTGACATGATTTACTTCATCAGTGACTCAGGTATTCCTGGCTTTGGGGTAGTGAGCTAAAATAACTGGAAATTACCAACTATTATGTGCTAACTATGTAAAAGGTAAATTCATGGATATACACATGTAACATAGAGTTAAATTTCCTCAGGAAGTCTCTATATACAGATGTCAAATGTAAACTAAGTTCTCTGTAAATTTTCATGCAATTTATAAAAAAATATGTTTCAAAACACACACACACACACACACACACACACACACACACACATACTTCATGTATCTTAGTGATTACCATGGCAACTCAACAATTTTTGTTATTTCTGCTATAATGTGAGAAATGTATAATGTCCACCCTGGAAAGATGTCCTGATTGCTTTTGGGAGAAGTGGTTATTCTGATAGCATTGCTATAAATACTATACATTTTTGCTTTGGTGCTGGGGGACTTCCAGGCAAGCCTTTTTTTGTTGTTGTTAAAGAGTTATTAGCTATTCCATCTGTGTCTATCCAGCTAAAGACCTCTTTCCAGGAACTAAGGCACCTTTAATCTATTTATCCTCAAAAAAATAAACATGCCTGGCTGTTATTTTCTAATTAACAAATTAATAGCTAGAATAATGATATCAAAGGCAGTTGTGGTATCAAGTTTTTTTTAATCCATCTATTAGACTAAAGGAGAATGAGTGTATCTTTAACTGCTAATGCAGTTGAGGCACACAATACATCAGAATTTAATGACTGGTGAGCAATCCACTGCATCTTCTTCCTAGACTCAGTCAGTAGAATACAGTTGATCTGAGAATGGAGAGAAGGACATTGGGTCCAATAGTCCTAACAGCTCATCTGAAATTTAAAAGAAAGGCAAATCTAATAAAATTAGATTGTATCATGAATTAAAATATTTGACAGGATCTGTCCTCAAAAGTTGTTTTAATTCTTTGTTTTCTTCCTCTTTAATGATGTGTGTAGAGTCAGCATCCATGAAGAACTAGCAGTTATATCTAACTATGTGTATACACACACACACACACACACACACACACACACACACACACACACAGCATTTCTATTGTTAATGATCATAGGGTTGGATTTTGCATTCACATTCTCTTCTAAGTCACACTAATGCACCTTGATGCCTATGATGACCAAAATGTCTCCAAAATGCCTGAGGTTGACTATGACATTAGTCCATTTACTTTACTTGTTAACAGGAAGTTGTACCAGTAGCAAGTGAACAATTAGATCATAGATGATTTTCCAATGTAAAGGTCAGAAGCAGAGAGAATACAAATTCAGAATCTCATTAAAGACTCCAGTGCAAAGCATAGACTATTTCTCACATGTTCAGGGCATTTGATATACCTCTCAAAGCCCCCATCTATATGCCATTCTAATTGAGATAATCTTGAAGTTATAACATCTCCTGGAGATCACATTTAAGATTGTCTGCAAGTCAGTTACAAAAACATGAAGAAGAAATAACCTTGGACTGAGGAGATGGCATAGCAGTGCTTGCTTGCAAAGTCTGCTGGCCTGAGTTCAATTCCCTGGTAACCACACAAAGCCAGATGCACAAAGTGGTGCATGCATCTGGAGGTTGTTTGCAGGCAATAGGTCCTGGCACATCCAATCCATTCTCTCTCTCTCTCCTCCCCTTACAAATATCAAATGGGCAAGTGCACCATTGCGCCCTTGTGTCACTTTGCAACTGGCTAAACGTGGGACCTGGAAAACCGAAAGGGCATCCTTTAGGCTTAGGAGGCAGGTGCCTTAACGGCTAAGCCATCTCTCCAGCCCACAGATAAATATTTTTAAAGAAATCTTTTTATTTATTTGTTTATTAGGGAGAGAGAGAATGGGCCTACTAGGGCCTACAGCCATTGCAAACTAACTCTAGATACATGTACCACTTTGTGCATCTGGCTTACGTGGGTCCTGGGGAATTGAATCAAGGTCCTTTGGCTTTGCAGGCAAATGCCTTAACTGCTAAGCCATCTCTCCAGCTCACAAATAAATATTTTAAAAAGAATGTTCTATAAGAAAACATAAAAGTGAATCTTTTAAAAATAGAGGAAATCCTCATAATATGTAAATGTTAATATGACATCTCTGTGAAACTTTAATAGGTCTTCTCACATAAGATGTACCCTTTCGGCTGGAGCAGTGCTCAGTTGATTCACGCTGTGTTCATACAGTACACATTTAGTAGGGAAGTACTATTAACAGGGGTAGATGCATTTAGAGGCTAATGAAGCTTTACTTACAGGGCCCCTTCAAAATAAATCTTCATATCTTTAAATAATTTTGCTTTGTATTTTTAATTTTTTCTTGAAAAAATATTTGGATGTGTGTGTGTGTGTGTGTGTGTGTGTGTGTGTGTGTACACCAGGGTTTCTTGCTTCTGCAAATGAATGCCTGTCTGGCTTTACATGGATGCCTGGGGAATTAAACCTGGGATGTCAGGCATTGTAAACAAGTGTCTTTAACTGCTGAGCCATGTCCCCAGCCCTCAACTTTTTCTTAATGAAGGCTGCCATATTATGTAGTCTAGCCCATGACACCTAGTTCAGCCCAGCTGTTTCCAGTAGGGCTTCTTCTTGTCTATGATGGGATCCAAAGTGACTTGGGAATAGCTGTCTTTTCCAAGAGGCACATCTCTATACATTATCCTTTTGTTGGTATGGCTTATCGGGCGTGGTTTCCAACTTTACCATATGGCTTCACAGTTTTAACGATGAGTCTGTCCCAAGGCATTTCCCTAAGTCTAAATTTCTCTCTGCCAGGTTTGTCAGCCTGCCTTTTGAACTTCACTTTATTATAACTCACTCCTATTACACAGTAGACAACAATTGCTCAGGCATTCGGCACAGGCTTGCTGTATGCCCGTAGGACTGAGTAAGCATTACTTGGGGTTGGTGGGCAGGCTGTTAAACATGGGAGACTGGTGTCTATCTGCAAATGTCAAGGGCTTCTTTCTCATCCCTGAACTTGTGTGTGCCTGGGGCAAATATTTACAGATATTTTACTCTCCAGTCAATTCTCCCCTCAAATATTATCAACAAATACTTTGTGGGAAGAATTTCATGGGTGTTTGAGTGTCACAGAATCTCTAATACTAGAGGATTTGTGGGGCTAGGAGAAGGAAGAAGCAAAAATTTGAAAAATTAGTCAGGTGTGGTGGTGCATGCTTTTAATCCTAGCATTCCAGAGGCAGAGGTAGGAGGAATGCTGTGAGTTCAAGGCCAGCCTGGGACTACAGAGTGAGTTCCAGGCCACCTTGGGCTGGAGTGAAACCCTGCCTTGAAAAAAATAAACAAAAATTTCTTGAACTTTAATACAAATTGTTTTGTAATCTCAGAAAATGAGAATTGTTCTCTAAAGGTACACATGTCTTTTCCAAAAACTTGCTGATCCACCTTTCTTTATTGATTTATAGCAGCTTGCAAATATTTAAAAACTGGATGACCTTGATTCAATGAAGGAAATTTTGTTTTGTTTTCGTTTGTTTGGTGTAACAAACACTCCATAGTCTCAGGCTGGCCTCAAGCTCACAGTGGATACTCCTGCCTCTGCGTCCTAAGTGCTGGGATTAAAGGTGTGTTCCACCATGCCCGGCTTCAATGAAGGGAATTTAAATCTGGTTAGGGTGGGTGAAAACCATCCTGATCCTCGTTCTGGGGTGCTGCCTGTGGACTTTGCACAGACATTCCTACCAGCCTCGTGGCCATGGGAATATGGGGGTCAGGGCTTGCTTCCACGTTAATTGGGCTGTGTGCTCCAAGCTGACTGTTTTTTTCTTGGTTGTGTTTGTGGTGTGGTGTGGTGTGGTATGTGTGGTGTATGCCCTTGCAGGGCCCTATACATTTGCTTGCAGAGGGGGGTCACTCAGCTGTGAGGGCTGGTGTGAAACATGGGCTGAACAGCCCCATCACTCTTCTCCTGGCCCTTGTTTTGAGCTAGAGTCTCCTTTTACTAATCTGGGAGTTCAATGGGCTCCTCTGCCAGGGGTGACAGGTGTGTGTGGCCACACCCAGCTGCTTTATGCAGGATCTGGATTTGAACTGGGGCAGTCTCAGGCTCCCTCAGACCTCATGCTCATGTAAGAAGCACACTTAACCGATGAGCCATCTTTCCAGCCTCAAGCTGACGTTTTAGTGTACAGTGGAATGAAACACAGGGTGAGAAAACTACCATCCCATCCTGACTTTAAGTCATTAGACATGACATCTCTGGTCCACTAACTCTCCTATCCCTGAAGTTGTGTTATAAGATACCCTGTGCATGCCTGAGGCTGTGGAGAGTACGGAACTATAGAAATGCCATGTCTGTACTACACATTTGCATTTATGATAAAAATGTCCTATACATGTGTGCTTATAGATTAGGTACAGCAAGGTGAATCACAACAGCTAATAATAAAATAGAACAAATGTAACACTTACTATCATGAAAGTTATTCAAAGCTGATGAATTGTTTACTTCTGGAATTTTCCATTGGATATGTTCAGATCTCAGATGAGCAGGGGTAACAGAGAACACAGAAAGCAAAGCTGTGGATGAGAAGACTGCTGTACATAGCCAAGTCCCTCTCCTTGCTCTGCAGCCTGGACAGCTGCTTTCTGAGAGGCAAGGCTCCCCTCGCTGCCTGGAAGCCCAGCAGCTTAGAGATGGTCTACTTAGGAACAAACTAGAGGAAAGTTCTTGGAGTTCCAAATATGCCTCCCAGGCAGAAGGTCTGACCCAGCTGCCCCTTCTTAGACATAACAGTCCTTGATTCTGGTGATGTCCTGTGTGAGGGTGCATTCTGGAGCGTGCTTTTAAAGGAGTCCAGTATTTTCGACTGGGGAGGCTGGGAACTATCCACACACATTGAATGCCTCTTTTCTTTCCAGCTTCTTATGAAAACATGATGTCTGTGACCCAAGGATGGGGCGGGTAGTAATTTATTAAAGATATTAAAATTAGGCCTGAGGAGATAACTCAGTCAATGAAATGCTTGCTTGACAGCATGAGGAACTGAACTCAATTCTCAAAATCCAAATGAAAATGCTGGGTGTGGGGTGTGTGTTTATAATCTCCATGCTGGGGAGGCATTGGATTCCTGGGTCTCACTAGCCAGCTTGTCTAACTAATTGGTGAGTTCCAGGCCAATGAGAGACCCTATCTCCAAATAAAAGTGGAAAGTATTCCTGAGGCATGACACCCATGGTTATCCTTTGGCCTCCATATGCATGCATACACACATGCACACCTATCTACACACACACACATGTAGCCACACACATGCACACATGTTTTAAAAATTCTCTAAAAATTTATAAGGTTCTCTCTGTCTCTCAAATAAATAAATATTTTTTAAAGGGGGTACTGGAGAGATGGCTCAGCAGTTAAAGGCACTTGTTTGCAAAGCCTGATGACCTTGGTTCAATTCCCCAGTACCCATGTAAAGCATATGCACAAAGTGGTACATGTGTCTCGAGTTCATTTTCGGGGGCTGGAGGCCCTGGCATACCCATACTCCCTCACTCACTCTCTAGATATATTTCTTTCGTTCTGTCTCTTTCTCTCTCTCTCAAATAAATAAATAAAATATATTTTTTCAATTTTATCATTTACTCATTTATTAAAAGTTCTTCTGGAGCTTTGTATGGTGGGCATGCTTGTAATCCTAGCCTTGGGAGGTTGATATAGAAGGATCATGAGTTCAAGATCAATCTGGACTACATAGTGAGACTATCTCAAAAAACTCAAAGCAAAACAAAACAAAACAAAAACAAAAACAAAAAACAACAAAAAAACTAAACAAAAAACAAAGTAAACAAACATTTAAAAAAAGGATCCTCTGAGTCTGTAGGAAATCTGGAAAGACCTTTCTATGAGATGGAGAGTCGTATCTCCTGCTTTTTTGATCTGCTGCTGCTACTTAAAAAACATTCTCAGGCTCAAGACAGACGGACACAAGTGAAGACTCATTTCAAAGAAAGCATGTCAGTGTGAAGAAGTGAAAAGAAAGAAGAAAGAACAGTGGCCTAAAAGAATGTGGAGGTTTACTGAAATGATGTACCTCCTGCAAAAATCCCAACTGCTCAGAGAGGCTTGGTTTCATGGAATGCCTCTTTGGAATGATTTTTTTTCCCCTTCAGTGGCTGCAAGACAGAAAGGCCACTGAAATTTGCTGTCCCTCCCCTGTTTTTTTTTTTTTTTTATAACCCCTCAAGTCTGGGTCAATTTTCACCCATCTAAGCCCGGGTGGTAACTGGTTTAAATAGCATTTCATGCCTGATAAAATTTCATTAGGCATTTTAACTTTTAATTTCTTTTATTGACTTATCGTGCAGATGGAGAGAAATGTTTAGAAAGGGCAAAAAATTAAACGGGGATTTACTGAAGTCATGTTTCAGTAAGGAAGGAAATACCATTGACTTTATTACAGCTGCCTAATGTTTTCCACAAACTGTAGAAATAATACATTGTATCTTAGTGACCTACAATAGCAGCTGAACTGCTTGCACATGATGGAAATGCAATTTGGGGTTTGCTAAAAATTAACTATTTAATGTCCTGGTGTCTATGTCTCACTGGAACTTGTATCTGATTTGGTTTATATACTCTTTTCTTCAAGTTTGTGACAGTTATTTCCATGGGGTTGAGTGTTGTGTGGCTTCCTGAGAAGGGTTTGAGAGGGGTGGAGCCAGGAACCTCCAGATGTCCTGGTGTTTGTATTCCCTGAGCCTGCATGGTCCCAAATACGGAGGGGAACGTTTCTGCACCTTCTCTCTGGCCCCCTAGGAATCCTGCCCAGAAAACCTCTTCCTACCCTCCCTCTTCCGTCTCTCCTTCCTCCCTTTGCTGAGCCTTATCTGGCATGCTCAGTGATGTGATAAAAACAAAAAGGGAAGTTTTTGATTGCTCGAACACACCCTTTGGAGAAAGGCCAGCCAAACAGTCCGTTAAAGGAAAGTGAGAGCAGGGTAGGGAGGCCTGGATGCCGGGTGTGAGGAAAATGCAAGCTTAGGAGAACAAATATACTAACATGCTAGAAGGGCAGAGGTAGTTATGATGGTGAGGAGGGTGGAGGGAGTCCTGAAGATTTACTGCTGGGGCTGCTGCTGGGAAGAAGATCCGGAGGAAATACGTTCTGCCCTGACTTGCTTCATAGGAAGACAGGCAGGGTTTGCATTCTCTGGCAGTCCAAGGAAAGAGAGTGCTCAGAGAGCAGCAGTGAGGGACTTTCAGTTTAATTGTTTTTAAAGAGCCCCCTTAGGTGCAGTATTTGTGAGCCCTGTACACAGACTTCCCAAGGCAGAGAACCAAATAGAAACGCTACTCTGGATGCAAGCTGTTCCCACTTTGTCCTGAGAATCACCCCATCCATCCCTAGGGGTACCATTTCCTCCCCTGACTGTGCCTCTCTCATAGCTCAAGACTCATTGGCAGCCATCAGCATCTTGGCTGAGAGTACACGACAGCACTGTGGAGGTGGGAAGGCTGGCTCTCTTCTATCTGGTGGGTCGAGGCCTGGTCTTTTCCATGGGACCCTAAGCCCTTCTTCCTTCTAGAACCAGAAATAAAGTTACCATGAAAATATCCCAGCAGCGGGCTGCCTGCACATCATTGATATACACTCTTCATATTGAGGAGTCAGAAGGATGTGGTAGAAGGGGAGAATGCCATCTTTCAGGTAGCAGAGCTCCCTCTAGTCTTGTTTGGAGAAGATAGGATCACTGCCATTGTACTCAAGGAAAAACTGTGGTTGACCGAAGAGAGGGCTTTCATAAGGACAGAACAATGTCTGGCTTTAGGCTATTGCTGTCCCATCCGACCCGTGGAGGACACATGCATCTTGGTCCATGGGTGGACTGATGTCATCTTGAGAACTCATTCTCGGCCATAAATCAGACCCTTTTCAAGGGGAAGAAAGACAAATGGAGTTCTGAGAGTTTTTTGCACAGAAGTCAGGAAAGCAGTCCATCTGGTCCACAGTGTAAATCACAGTGAGCCAGGCAGGACATGGGTCGAGACGTGAGACGGAGGTTTGGATGCTCACGCCACGCCACGCACTCACCCAGAACTGGGCTTGAAGACAGCGAACTCTGCTCTCCAGGAAGACTCTGGGTGAATCCATGAAGGGCTGAGGGTAGCCTTGGCATAAGAAGAAAAGCAAGGGAATTCTTTGAGGACAGAAATAGGTTCTTTACTCAGTTTTCTCAAGAACTGACAGAAACAGAGTAGTGCTAGGAGGGGAGCCTGCCTTCTTCACTTGATGGTGAGCGGTGGCCGGTAGAATGCCCACGATATCCTACACAGAAAATCATATCACTGTCATGTTTTCATTTAAAGATGCAGAAGATTGCTGGTTGCTTATTGAATATGTTTTTCTCTTTCCTCCTCCTAATCAAATGTTTTCTTTCAGAGGGTAGAATGGGGGACATACATTGCCTATTTTAAATTTTATTTTTCGTTTCCCCTGACTGCTGAGTTCTGTCCAATAGGATTGAAGGGAAAATTTGGTGGAGCATGTGGGAAAGTCCTCACAAGAAAAGCAAATGGATGACAGTTCTCTTGCCATTATTAGATATCCACAGTTCAGTACTAAGGATTGCAGAGTAGGTCGAGAAAAGAAGTTTGTGTCTAGCCGGGCGTGGTGGCGCACGCCTTTAATCCCAGCACTCGGGAGGCAGAGGTAGGAGGATCACCATGAGTTCAAGGCCACCCCTGAGACTACATAGTTAATTCCAGGTCAGCCTGGGCCAGAGTGAGACCTTACCTCGAAAAAAAAAAAAAAAGAAGTCTGTGTCTGTAAAGATGTCTTGTTGGCTGCATAAAGATCCTGGGTTGCCTTTTCCTAAATTTATTTTACAAGAAAGAATAAATCACTAATTTGTTTAAGCTGGTTGTCAATTCCTGATAGATACAGGGACAAATACACATGACAAATACAAAGACGTGAATCCTCAAAGGACAAAATAAGCCAGTATACACAAGGGACAGAATCTAACTCTGGGTCTGTTGCATTTACCCTTTAGTGAGAATGTCTTTAAGAATTCAATCTCTCTCTCTCTCTCTTTCTCTCTCCCTCTCTCTCACAAACCTAGGGCCTTGCACATGGTAGGCAGGTTCTTTAGCATTGAACTACATCGCTAGCTTGAGAATGTCATAATTTTGATGTCATATGCTCTTGAGAAATAATCTTTTTAGGGAAGACATATTTATGCTATCATATGTTGTCTTCCCACATAGTCTGAAGCATTTTTATTTTAAATCAGTGAGGTTGAACTGCACTAGACCATAGTTACCTCAAAAGACAGGAAAGAAGGGACGAGATTTGTCTTGACTAATAGACTGTGCCTTTAGGACTTTCTCTCAAGAGACTCACAGCCTTCCAGGAGAGGAAGCTAAACATTTTAGATTTGCTGTTGGCTGGTGTGGACCATTTGGTATAGGGTAAGTTAGAGACCTGGGCACTGACAGTGTCCAGGGACTCAAGGGCAAGACAGCCCAGTGTAGGAGGTTCAAGTGTCTTCTGAGCTTAGCTGTAACCCAATGTTAAAAAAAAAAAAATTGAAGCGTTGGTTCAGTTTGCAAACTCGAGCAAAGAATGATGAGAAGTGCTTTGTTATCAAATGTCAAGCATTTTTGGAGTAGAGTTCATTCCTGTTTGTTGGGTTTTAATAAACTCTCAGTAGCTTTACTGGCCTTTACGTTTGTGTGACACAGTTCAGACAGTCTGAATTATTGTTTGGCTCACAAAATGTAACAAGATATTTTACTTATAGCGCAGCTGTTCCAGTGTTTGAGCATTCCACTTCAAGCTGCTATGAGTTGATCTAGTCAAAAGAGGCTTTACTGAAAATGTGTTGGAGTACACAATGTCCATTGGGTGAATTTGCCTGTGGGAAAGGACATATGATATTATGAAAGCCGTTTTGCTTTGATTTTCCAACAAAGTAATCTTTTTCTCACAGATTCTAATTGGATGAGGCCATAGAACAGGCTTAATCCAGGTTGTAAATATGTATAAATCCTACCATATTAACCTCCCTCAGAGGAAATGTATAACTCCTTCTTTAGATCTTTATCATATATGATTTACTCTTCAATTATTTGCCCATCTCTCCTTCCTTTTCAGGAAACAAGAAAAAAAAAAACAATAAAAAAACTCCACAAGCAAAACCAGAAATAACTCTTATTTACTTATTTCAATCTCCATGATAACTTGAGAAACACAGTACATGATATTTTTGAAGTATTTCTCTTATTTAAAAAAATTATTGAGTTATTTGAGAGAGAGAAAGAGAGGCATATATAGAGAGAATGGATGCACCAGGGTCTCTAGTGACTGCAAACAAATTCCAGCCATATGTGCCACCTTGTGTATCCAGCTTTATATGGGTACTGGGGAATCAAACATATGTCCTTTGGATTTGCAGGCAAGTGCCTTAACCACAAAGCCATCTCTCCAGTCTTCTCCTATTTTTATAGTAAAGAAGAATATTATTTGGCAGTTTTCTCAAAGTTCATTGTACATAACAACCACCGTGGAGTACGTTTAAATGCAGATATCACAGCTGACCCCTCCAAAATATTATTCTGGGCCTTGTGCTACAATTGGTAGGTACTGTCCTTTAAGGCAGTACCATTATCTCTGGGTAGAGTGTTGAAGACTCTTTTAATAAGAGAGTGAGATGACTTGGCTTACTGTATTTGATTACTTCCTTTTGAAGACAGTGAAAAAACATTTAAAACAATCTAGTACTGAACAATAATGGGATTGGTGATATAGAGAAGCAGGGGGAGGGGCAGAGCTGGTTCTCAAAGTCACTGTGCCCTGTCTAGACTATAGGGTTCCTTTTGACAACCCGAAGGACAGTGTGTATTTTGTGCATATCTGAGAACATTAAATGGTGCTCAATCATTGGAGTGATTTCCAATACTCATCTCTGTGGTGTCTCCTAAAAATGTGTCACTTTAGCTTGTGACAACATCCTTATCCTCTTCCTGGATGACTAAATTGATGAAAGTATCAGGAAAAGAATGTTTCTGCTGTTCTCAAATGCTGTTGTATCTGTTTCATGTCACAAACTCACAGATGGGCCTTCCCTGTTTAGGGGACTTCTAACTTTGTTATACAATGGTACGAATTATAATATGTACAGGATGCTGTTCTGAAAGTGTCATTTATGTTGGTAATATACTGTCCTTTAACCCAGAAGCATGCCTCAAGGAAACTATAGATGCTCATATATTTTCATATTTATGTGGAAGGTGCAAAATACTTGGTGTGCTTTCACTAGCCCTCTGTGAATAAAGAGTTTGCCCCTATGCTTTTGTTGTTGTTGTTGTTTGCTTTTTTGGTTTTATTTATTTATTTTTTCAAGGTAGTGTTTCACTCTAGTCCAGGCTGACCTGGAATTCACTCTGTATTCTCAGGGTGGCCTCGAACTCATGGCGATCTTCCTGCCTCTGCCTCCTGAATGCTGGGATTAAAGGTGTGCACCATCATGCCCCGCAAGAGTTTTTCCTTATGTTTGGCTCCATTTGTGAGAAACGAGGCAAAGTTGGTGAAGGAGTGGGTGGGGCTAGTTCATAGCAACACATGTTTAAGAATGAGAAAGGTCAAGGCAGGAGAAGCCCACCATATCTGTCATCAGGTGATGGACAGTCAGGGTGGAGAGGAGAAAGGCTAGGATGATAGAAAGGACCATGAGATGATAAGAAGGGGGAGAAAGAAGGTAGGTGTGGTAGTGCACGCCTTTAATCCCAGCACTTAGGAGACAGAAGTAGGAGGATCACTGTGAGTTTGAAGCCAGCCTGTGCCTACAGAGTGAGGTTTAGCCTTGGTGAGCATAAGACCCTGCCTCAAAAGAAAAAAAAAATGTGTGTGTGTGGAGGGGGAAGATGTGAGAGAATCCAAGTCATTTTCCAGGAATGCATCTGGGATTCTTGAACTTCATGTTGGATAACAGAAAGCTTCATTTCCTTCACAATACAAGCCTTTGTGGGTCTCACGCTAATTCTTTCAACTACCTCCAAACACAAGATCTGTTGCAACTTGGGAATTTTTTCTGTACATTCCCAGAAAGCCTTTAGGGGCTCTCAAGAGGGCTCACCTCAACATCCTCCTGTGATCTTGCTATGGATCTTTGTTGATGTTGGCATCCAGAGGCAGTGAAGGGGCCACCGTCCCATTGTGGGCACGTTGCCCAGGAAGGCTCTCACTTGATATCCTTCATCCTGGCAGTTCTCAGGGTGCTAGAGTGGAGCTTCCTTCAAGCCCTGAAGGTTAAGATACTGCTGTGTCCAGTCAGACACTGTTCTTTCTGTATGCTGCCATCCTTGGTCTCGATGCCACACAGTGAGGCTCCTGTTGCCTGCTTCACAGAGTTCCCTTGGAAAATTCTCTCACTTTCTGCTTTTCTCCATATGGCTTGGGTTAGATGATAACCCCCCCCCCCCGCCCCATATTATTCCCTGTTTTCTCCCTTCTGAGTCTTCATACTCAAATCTCATACAACCTGCTTTGGGGCTAACTCTACTGATGGTTAGCAATGCCAGCATATCTGCATGTCTCTGTGAGGGAGGTCAGCCACGTCTGCTCTGGGGTGCATGTCCCATTGATTGGCTTGGTTTGAAACTTTAGCATCTATGTAGAAAGTACAGAAGACCTTGTCCACACTGCCATGTATGCTTGGAGCATTCTCATGTTTCCCCATAACTTTCTGAAAAAATGAGGAAGCAGTCAAAGTGAGCAGCTGAGGTAACTTCAGAGCTGGGGACAATATGTGTTTCATGACTAATATATATTTTCTAAAATAATCCTAAGTCTTGAGACTCTAGTGTTTTTTGTACAAAGTAGAGTTTCATTGTGAGCCTTCAAGAGTAAATGTGTTGTCTGATATCTTGAGTTGATACCAAGTGACTTTCAGTCACAAAGAGTAAATGTGGATAATTAATTAATTAATTATCTTTTGGCCTAAACTGAGCCTGCTCTAAACAATGTTAACAGTAGACTAGGGAGCTAGGGAGATCTCTCAGGGGCTAGAAGCTCTCGTTTCACAAACCTGAGAACCAGAGTTTGGATCCCCAGAACCATGTAATGCTGGATACAAGTAGCACACATGCCTGTAATCTTAACATGCCTATGGCAAAAGGAGGTGGAATCTGGAAACTCCTAAAGCTGGGGGCCAGCTAGCCTGGTGTACACAGTGCCAAGTAACAAGAGAGACCCTGTCTCAAAAAGGTGAAAGGCAGCCAGGTGTGGTGGCGCACGCCTTTAATCCCAGCGCTTGGGAGGCAGAGGCAGGAGGATCGCCGTGAATTCAAGGCCACCCTGAGACTACATAGTTAATTCCAGGTCAGCCTGACCTAGAGTGAAAATCTACCTTGGAAAACAAAAAAAAAAAAGGTGAAAGGCTAGTACCAGCACCCCAAGGTTATTCTCAGACCTTCACACATGTGCTGTGACCCCAATGCACACCATACATCCACACCTACATGTTAGGCTGCAGATCCCTCCAGTTTGAAACATTCTCTCCTAAGGGGAGGAGGGAGGCTCAGGAGACTCAGGAGGTTGAGTCTGAGCTGAAACTTAAAAAGACCACTCCCCAGTCGGGCGTGGTGGCGCACGCCTTTAATCCCAGCACTAGGGAGGGAGAGGTAGGAGGATTGCCGTGAGTTCAAGGCCACCCTGAGAGTACATAGTGAATTCCAGGTCAGCCTGGGCTAGAGTGAGACTACCTCAAAACAAAAACAAAAAAAGACCACTCCCCAAGATGATAGGAGCAGTAACCAACTGTTGAGGGGCCAACTCTGACCAGTGTTACAAAACAATTGAAACTTTCCCTCCTGAGGGTAGGAGGGAAACTCAGGAGACCCAGGAGGTCAACAAGTTTAGGAAAAAGTTTGCAAGAGCCCTCCCTAAAGTTATCTAAAGGGCAAACAACTGCTTGTGGAAAGACTCTCCAGCCAGCTCAGCTGCTTCCAAGTTGTGCAGTGTGCTCCAGAGGCGTAGCTTCTGTGAGTTGTCACCTATGTCGGGGTGGACTTTTGATGATGTAGCTGCCTTTGTATCACATATGTTCCTGTATGCAACCCCACACCCTGGTCTGTAAGTACCCCAATAAATTCATTGATTCGCAAAAACTGGTTTTGATGTAATCATCCTTTAGTCTGTCGTCTGAGCCCTATCTGGGACGAACAGATGTGTGTTCATGTCTCCCTAGGGAACAGGTTTCATGAGGCACCACCCCCACAAGCATACACATACACAGAGGAGTAGCTGAGGGTCTTGTCTTATGAGTGCACCCAGCTTCTACCCCCTCCTCCACTCTGTCTAGTAAACCCTCTTCCTCTTCAGGGAAGTAAAGGACAGAAGTGTTGTGACAATCAATGAGGCTCTGGTGTCAAAGAAACGAAACATTTAGCCTTGCCAAACATTAGGTATATGACCTTGGGAAAGATAGATGTTAAGGAAGATGTTCCTTAACGGGTAAGCCTCAGTTCCCTGGCCTGTCAAGTGGAAATAACCTCATGTTGCTGGTGTGGAGGTTAAATGAGATATATGCCTTCTAGTTAGAACTCAGCAAAGGAAAGCTCACGTTATTGGTTTTCCTTTGTATGATTCTCCCTTGAAGATGCCTTGCGTCCACACACATATCTTCTCCTTCTCCTAAATGAACTTGGGAGAAAAGCACTAGAAAGACAGATTTCATCATCGCTGCTCCGTGCACTATGGGGGGGGGTGATCTAGCATGACTATGATGCACAGCTGAGTTTAAGTAGTTGGAATCGAGCTCAAGAAATAGTGACGAATGCTATGCCGATGGTGTTTACATTATGAAATCATGACAAGACTCCTGACGGTTTTTAACTCATTCACTAGACTTTTGTTGAACACCTACTGAGTGCTGGGCACTGTGCCAAGCATTTCCTCCGTGTTCAGTAGTAGCCTTGGAAGCTGACATTGTCTCTGTACTCATGGAACTATGGCTGTGACCCCAAACTGCTAACAGTGGAGTTTCAAGTACTACTGATTATGGAGGCTGGATAGGAAGCTTTAGGTTTCTTGTATTTGCATATCACTGTGTCTTTTTTTTTTATTTTTGTTTGTCTTTGTGTGTAATGTGGTATGTGTGTAGTGTGTACAATGTATGCACGTGTAAGTGCCCATGCTGCCCCCGTGCCCTCGCCTGTGGTGGCTGGAGTGGAACATCAGGTGTCCTGCTCCATGGCTCTTCTGCCCATTCTTAACCTGAGCCAGAGTTTCTTGCTAATCCCAAACCTTCCCATTATTTTTTGTGTGTGTGTGAGGCCAGCAATTCTCTGGCCTCTGCTCCTCAAAGGACTGAGCTTACAAATACACATGGCCGGCTGTTTATGTGAGTCCTGGGGATGGAACTCCAGGGATCTCTCAGGCCTCCTAGTCCCTCATACTTGCACAGGAAGTATTCTTAACCACTGAGCCATGTCCTCAGCCCAACACGGTGTCATTTTATAGTCTGGTGGGAGTGGTGGGTGAGAGAGTCTTAGGGGAATATGGAGGACAAGAAGAATGGTGATTCATAGTGGACTGGTACAGAAAAAAGTAAAGGAGAATTTAATTTCTAAGTCAAGGATCATCCCAATAGATTGAAAATAATCATAGCCAAACAGCTCTAATTTTAAATCATCTCTTGATCCAGATTCAAGTTTACTAGCTCCCTGAAGGAGCTGGTGCTCATATCCAGTGAAACCTACCCATTATGGCCTGACTCAGAAGTAGTCATTCTATAAAAATGAATATCCTGGAAAAATGGAAATTGGCAATTTTCTTAAGAATGTTATTAAAAACTTCTCTTCTTCAGTAATCAAAACAATATGTTTCCTTTTTCTTCTATTAATAAATTAGAATATACAAAACAATATAATTACTAAAATATCTACAAAATTATTCACTACTTTACCAATTACTTTGCATGAAACCACCACATGTTACCTAAAATGGTAGTATGTGAACAAAAACTTCCTTATAAATTGAATAAACTCTTCAAATCATTGGAAGGGTCATGAAATCTTATGCAAGATGTAGTTTTTTCTCCAAGTCAGATGACTGAATAAAAGTTTCAGAACTCATAAACACCAACAGCCCCTCCCTCCGGACATCAAAGAAGACACATTTCTGGAGAGATTTTGTTTCATCCCACTTAACCTTGGCACCACTCTGTGCCTTTAGTCTGAGTGTCTGGATTTGAGACCCAGCTTTGCCAGCCAATGTCCAGCTATGTGACCTTGAACAAGTTACCACTCACATTGAGCACGTTACCACGTTACATTTTTTAGAAGCAAATTTAAGCAGTTGCAATAACTTCCATTAGTCATAGAGGAGGCTGAGCGATGAGTGGCAAGGGAGGCTGCTGGCCCTTCCCTCAGATTTCAGAGGTGAGTAGCGCGACTCTTCTTGGGAGAAGCTCATGAACCCAGCAAGGACCTCAGCCCTGCACTGCCTGTGGGCAGAGTAACTGATGTACCTCATTTAAGGTCAAGGTGGGCTGGCAGATGAACTGTGTGAACCATAGTGATGTGGATATGACTGACTTTTCTCTGTTCCACATAGCTCCCATTGAATGCCTGCCCTCAACAAGTGTCATACCCCTGAGATGAGGGGACAATGTGGAGGCGGGCAGAATTTTCTTCTCTGTCCCCACTCTGGACAACTGGTTGAACAAGTGAAATGTTCTGTGTTGGAAGGTGGCCTATGCCCACTTCACCCATGGCTTTAATTGTATTGTCATTGTTGATTTACTTGATTGTATTCTTGTGCATGGTTTTGAAATTGTCTTTCCAGCACAATCAGCGTCTTTTGGCAATTCTTTCATGGATTTGCTTGCTTTGAAGTAGCTATTTTGTGTAAAATGATCCTGCTCCCTATCTATATAGAATGGGTGTGTCGATAAAAACTCAATTACTGGCCAGGTGTGGTAGCACATGCCTTTAGTCCCAACACTCGAGAGGAGGCTGAGGTAGGAGGATCTCTGTGAGTTTAAGGCCAGCCTGAGACTACATAGTGAATTCCAGGTCAGCCTGGGCTAGAGACTCTGCCTCAGGGAAAAATACAAACCAACCAACCAACCAACAACAAAAAACCAAAAAACTCAATTACCTAGGCTTGTGTCAGCTTCCCACACTGTAACAAATACCTGAGATGATCAATACAAAGAGAAAAGGTTTTTGTCGGGACTCACCGTCTGGATGTTTTAGGCCATGATCAGTTAGCCCCATTGCTTAGTGCTTGAGTGAAGGCAGTCCTTGTGGGGGGAATGCATGGTGGAGCAAAGCTGCTCACTTCCGAGGTCATGCCCCCAAAGGCCTGAAGAGTTCTTACAAGAACCAACCTACGCTTCACATTTCTGCTTCCCTCTGTGAAGTGGGTTTCATGTTAATTTTATAAGTGGGAAAGAGGTTTTGGAAAGTTAAGAGGAGGTTCCCAACATCATTGGCCTGGCAGGAGGAAGAACCAGGACTTATTGGACTAGACCAAGTGGTGGTGAACAAGGCTCCATGGAGAAGACTACTGCAGGCAGCAGGAGTTTTGCCTTTTTTATGCAAATAGACTTTAGTTTATTCTTTAGTTGAGATTCTGAAAAGGATTTGGATTAAGTTAGTCTTTTTTAAAAAAGTTATTTTAGCCGGGCGTGGTGGCGCACTCCTTTAATCCCAGCACTTGGGAGGCAGAGGTAGGAGGATTGCTGAGAGTTCGAGGCCACCCTGAGACTACATAGTGAATTCCAGGTCAGAGTGAGACCCTACCTCGAAAAACAAAAACAAAAACAAAAGTACAAAAAGTTATTTTATGGAAGCAATTATCCTTGTCTCGAAGAGACTTTGATTCACCCTTGTATGACAAAACTAAAACACTTTTAAATCACTTCACTCTGTGAGGGTTGCAAAGAAAAACTGAGTGACCAGGCAAGCCACAAACAGTAGGAAGAGAGAAGAATAATATTGCCAAGCTGGGGACTAAGGGTTTTTTGTTTTAAAATAATATTTTTATTTATTTGATTTCAAGCAGAGAGAGAGAGAGAGGGAGAAAGAGAGAGAGAGAATGGGTACACCATAGCCTCTATGCACTGCAAACAAATTCCAGATGCTCCAGATGCATGCACTACTTTGTGGCTTTACATGAGTATTGGGGAATGCAACTTGAGCTGTGAGGCTTTGCAAGCAAGCATCCTAATTGCTGACCCATCTCTCTAGCCTGGGACCAAAGATTTTAGCACTTAACCCTTTCAAGAACATTCAGGGGCAAACTGAGCAGCATAGCAATAGACCAATAATATAAATGGAATGAGTTACACTCCCCTTATCAGGCTTTCACTGTGGGCTTGGGCATTAACGTTTGCACCAGCGACTGGTGCAGGTCTTAGTTTGCTTTGTAATGTTACAAAACCATATTTGATGCTGATAAATGTATAAGGAAAGAAGGTTTGTTTAGCTCACAATTCTAGTGGTAGAAAACCCAAACAAGAGAGTTCTGGTGTCTGGTGAGGACCCTTATCTGGCTGCTTCGCCACATAGTTGACAAGTGGGAAGGGAAACGACCACGTGCAGGAGAAGCCACAGCATGGGTGGCCTTGACGTCTGGCAATCCACTTCCATGAGAACTGATCCAGTGATGAGAAATCTGTCCCATGCCTGTGAGACCACACTAATCCTTAGAGCGGAGGATCTTTGATGACCTAAGCACCTTTTACCTGCTTTCACATCTTAAAGGTTCCCCCACCTCAACGTTGCCATAGTGTGGACCATGCTCCCAGCAAGGAAACCTCTGGGAGACAAATCCTATCCAAACCGTAGCAGCGCCTAAGTGAAGACAGACCCATTAGCGACTTCTCTAGATGCCAGTGATGATGGTGAAGTTGGTCAGAGCTGTGCAGCCTTGGGCATGACTCTTGAGATGAGGATATTCTAGATGAATCCCTCCTCAAGGATTCATGAACAAACAATTCATTTATAAGGACAAAAAGAAAACGTAGTCTCATCATTGGCAGTCATTCCACAGAAAAGACATCACCAAGTAATATTTTGCAGTAAGATCTTGAAGTATTCTATTCAGCCAAAAGGATGTCGAGTTATTCATCATTGCTTCAAAGTTTATTTGATCTTGCTTATAAGTGAATGAATGCTGAAGGCAAGTGGGTTTGAAAAGGCAAATAGGAAATAATAGGCAATAAAGAAGTGAAAAGTAATTGAATTGACTATTGTCATTGCTGTTCATTAGTTTACAAATATGAAAGGTTAAAAATATATTTATCTATTTGCAAATAAGGAGAGAAAGAGAGAGAGGGAGACAGAGAAAGAATGAGCATGGCAGGGCCTCTTGCCACCCCAAACAAACTCCACATGCATGCACCATTTGGTGCATCTGGCATTATGTGGGTACTGGAGAATCAAACCTGGGCTGTCAAGCATTGCAAGCAAGTGCCGTAACCATTGAGCCATCTCCCAGCTTTGTTAGAACTTTTAATGTGCCACATCTTTCCTAGATTATTGTTATTATATTTTTATACAAATGTATATTATATATTAAGTACATTCCCTTCATACTCCCCCCTTCCTTTTCTCCCTTTCCACTAGTCCCCTTTGTCCCCTTAATCACTTCTATATGCATTCATGATTTTATGTGTCTATATAAAAATCTAGGAACCATGAATGAGAGAAATAGCTTAATTAATTTAATATGACTATCTCCAATTACATCCATTTTTTACCAAGTGACATAACTTCATCTTTCTTTATGTCTTTTTTTTTTTTTTTTTTTTTTTGGTTTTTGCAAGGTAGGGTTTCACTCTGGTCCAGGCTGACCTGGAATGAACTATGTAGTCTCAGGGTGGCCTCGAACCCTCGGCGATCCTCCTACCTCTGCCTCCCAAGTGCTGGGATTAAAGGCGTGCGCCACCACGCCCGGCTTTCTTTATGTCTTAATAAATCAAATCCATTGTGTGTAGACTCTCTATATAGACTATTTTCTGTATTCATTTCTCTCTTCTTGGACACCTAGGTTGGTTCTAATCAGCACTGATGTACAAACATCTCTCTGTGAGTTGTTGACCTGGAGTCCTTTGGATCTCCAGGATTGGTATAACTGGTTCATATGGTAGTAGTTTTTTTTTTTTTTTTTTTTTTTAACATACTTTCTATGGATATATCATGTACTGGTGCCATCTTTTCCCTCCTCCCTGGCTCCATTACACTGGGGGCCCTCCTCAGTGGAGTTACTGGTATTCCTCATCGGGTTGTGGGTTATACATTGTGGGAGCAGCAGTCAGGTATTTGGGGGGAGACAATGCCTCTGGGCATGACATCCCAACCTGTGGCTCTTATAACCTTTCTGCTCCCTCTTTTACAAAATTCCCTGAGCTGTGGTGGGTGTGTTTTAAGTCTACTTCAGCGATGAGCTCTTAGGACCTCTGGATTTCTACTTTGATATGTGTTGAAAATTCATGGCATCTGTCTCCTTCACCCTGGTGCAGATTGTCAGGCTCACCACTCTTGCTTGTCTCCCCACTTCCTCTGTGGTTTCACCTGGGCCTTGTCTGAGATGTGAGTGGTGGTTTATCTCCTCAGGTCTCATTACCTTCTGAAAAAGGAAAACAGATTCTCCAACTGAGCGTGAAGTCAGCACAGGCTCAATAGCATGAGTGTTATTGATTTAGGGAAATTTTGATGGATGTAGCCCCTCTTTTAGCCAAAGACTAGTGGGAACTTGACATTGGAGAGCATAATCTTTGTCTCCATAGGATTCTGACCCAGATCCCAATTCCAGAGATGGGTTCCTTTCTACTGAGCAGATCTCTTAGCCAATTAGAAAGCCATTGGTTTCCCAAGGCTGTGAGCCACCATCGCACTAGTGTGTACTTCTTGCCAGGGTGTTTGCTTCTGAGTAGCTTAGACACCTACTTGCTCACACTGTTGTTGGCCACTTTCCTCCAGTAACTCATGTAGCACTTTCCAGCACTAGATGGGCTGTTCTTTATGTTCTGTGTCAGCAGCATATGGTGTCTTCAGCAATAGGGTTTTACCTCAGGCACGTAATCAAGAATGAAATCTTCATATTGATTTCAGTAATGGTTGGTCTAGTTTATATTCCCACCAGCAGTATATAAGGGTTTCCTTTTTTCCACATCTTCATCAGCATTTGCTGTTACTTATTTTCTTAATAACTTACATTCTGACTGGGGTGAGATAGAATTTCAACATAGTTTTAATTTATACTAACTTTTATGAGTGTGTGTGTGTGTGTGTGTGTGTGTGTGTGGGTGCACATGGGCCATGGTGTACAAGTAGAGGTCAAAGAACAACCTGAGGGTGTTTGTCCTCTCCTTGCATCTTTTCTTTTTTTCTGAGATGGGCTCTTTCCTGTTTTTTTTTTTTTTTTTTTTTTTTTTTTTTTTGCAGCTGCGAGTGCACCAGTTTAGCTGACCAGTGAGCTCCTGCATGCTCCTGGTCCTGTTTCCCATTGATGTGAGCACACTGAGATCATCTATGCCTGCACAACTTTGTGCCCGCCTTTATATGGGTGTTGGGGAATCAAACTCAGGTTAGCAGGTTTGCAAGCGCCTTTAACCACAGAACCATCTCCCCAGCCCCTAACTGAAACCATTTTTAAAAGGTAGCACATACCTGCTTCAGATTTTACCTTCTAAGTTCATGCCCACTTTTTTTTTGAAGAGAGAGAGAGACAGAGACAGAGACAGAGAATGGGAGTGCCAGCAGCCTTTGAGCCACTTTGAATGAACTCGAGACTCCTGCACTCCCTTGTGGGCAAGTGTGGCATTGCACCCTTGTATCACTTTGCCTCTGGCTAAACATGGTTCCTGGAGAATCCAACCGGTGTTCTTAGGCTTAGCAGGCAGGAGCCTTAAGGGGTAAGCAATCTCTCCAGCCCCATGCTCACTTTTAATGTGCATCCAAGAATGCCTTACGCGTTGACCTGGGTTGTACCGTCTCACTTTTCCACATTTATATAACTTCCTGGACTCTTGATCTGCCATTGCCATTTTCTGCTTGAAGCACAAAAATGGCGGAGAGTAAGAATGACTTGATCATCATCCCAGCTCTTAATGGTGGCATGCCTCACACTATTACATTGGAAGACTACACTCATGGGCCAGGGAAACCTTAAACCAACTTGCCCTCGTAGCAAGAAGACAAAGAAAAAACCCAAAAGTAATTGGCTTCAGTAAATACACAATCAGAATTAATGTTATGATTAACCACTGAGGAAGTAATATTACATTCTAGCTAATTTAACAAGTTAAGCTTTGTGTGGGAACCCACCCCATTGCCTAAAGACATTGCTGCCTACGTGGAGATGAGCAGCCATGGTGTGTGCCTGGGCTTTCTCACTCCCAACTTCTTCCACGCAGCCTGGTTACTGGGAAAAATAAAGTTGAATTTCAAAATCGTATCACTTTCCACTCAAGAAGTGCTCGTTTGTCAATTGCTTTTTTTTTTTTTTTGTACCATATCTTCATGTAAATTAAACAGAGTCATAGATAGATATAACAAAATGGTACATCCCCAGATATTTGAGTTTTGGGAAAAGCATCATTCTTCTACTCTCTTTTAACTTTAATAAACTCATTCATTTACTCTTGCAAAAGAGTGAGTGCCTTCACATATGAATGAGAACACACACACACACACACATGCCCACACAGTACCAAGGGGGTCCAGGCGTGTCCTGCCCATCGGTGGGCAGACAGCTCCTCGAAGGGTGACCAGCGCATGTGTTCACCTCGGTTCCCCCAGCCCACGCAGCCGCCAGCAAGGCCACGGAAGAGCCTTGCCTGGGCCGCTCGGGCACATAAAACACATTCCAGTGGTTGGCATCTGGACAGGAGGGCGCGCAGCTGCTGGAGGCTGCCCGCGGGCCAGCTTGCTGCGGGACTGCTGGGGGGCCTGGCTCTAGGCTGGCAGCGCTGGGGAGCAGCTTCGGGTCTGCGGAGGCTCTGGGCTGGGGTTGCACTCCACATTCCGTGGTGTCCGTGACTCAGGAGAAGGGAAACCCTGGAATTACCACAAAGCCATCCCAATCCTGGCTGGGCCTCACCAGTCAGCTCGGAGCGGTTTTGTTTTATGTGCTTTGAGGAGTGCACGTTTGGGTCTGTGTGTGCAAGTCCGCACACTGCGCTGAAGGAATGCCGCTCCCGGTTGTCTTCTTTGCAAACAGATTGAGGGGCGAGGGTAGGGGCCTCCTACTGCCTATTAGAACCTCCGGAGAGTGGCTCTCACAAGAGGGAGCTGCAGAAAAGGGAGACGCCTGCCAGCAGCTTCTGGGAGACAGTACTGTAGAGCCACTTTTACATTTCAGTTCTTCTGAAAGCCCTTATGGTTAAATTAACTAAAATCTAAATTAAAAAAAAAAATGCTGAGATTCTTCCAGGCCTACTTCACATCATCACACCAGGCCCCGCTGGAGGCCCCATTAAAATGGCAGCTCCCACTGGGAAAGAGACAAAAGCCCCTCTCTGAATGGGCATGCTGAAACAGTGATGGACTCTCAGAACTGCTTTTCTTTTCTTTCTTTCTTTTTTTTTAATCCATTAAAAAAAAGTTACCTCTGCATTGACTGTGAGAGAGTATTTATTTAGCTCTCTACACTGTGGGAAACAGAGGCGCTCTCCCTTATAAGGACACCCAGACCTTCTTGGGACAGGAAAGGAATATGAATCCATAACATGGCTGAACAAATTCCTCCTCGCAACTGAATTCATGGAATGTTTTGGACGTGGACAGCTTAATTTTGGTGTGGTCTGGGACAAATTAATGTGACTCAAATCCCACCTCGCACAGGAAGGAAGCTGCTTCTGATGAAGTGGGTGGGGTGAATACACTCACTTTTTTCAAAATTCTGGCCAACAGTTGTGTCTATTAAGTTTAAATGTGGCTTCTCCTCTCTCCAGCCAGAAAACAATTTAAAAAGGAGCAGTGACATTAAGAACAAACTAAAAATACACCTAATTAAGTTCACTGCCAAGGGTTCAACATATGACTATGTGATGCTTCAGGCTGAATGAATGTAGTGAGTTTTGGTGTGACGGACTAAAATCTACCAGAAGATACTCCAGTACTTTTTTTTGGGGGGGGGGGAGTGAATATGTCCAACATGGTGATCACTTTTCTGGTGTTTTCCATGAAGCCCCAGGTACACTTACTTCAACCACAGAGGCTTAGGGATTCACAGGGATATGTCACCCCATTGTTCCAGAAGACAGACTGGAGTTCCACACAAAGAGGCTCTGTTGCTGTTCTATGGAGAGGCTCAGAGACAGGGAAGGTCAATACCATACTCATTACAATGAATGTTGATGTTATGTCCTCCAGGGTTAAATTTCTTAACTTTGCAAAGTGGCAAAAGTATTACAACCACATGTGTGGGTAGGTCCTTGAGTGACAGCTACTGTAAATATCAGATACATGCTTGAGTTTAGGAGCCATTTCCATATTGCTCACTCATGTTACTCTGTTTTTATAGAAGACAAGGGAAGATTTCCTTCCAGTGATCAATAGTCTATCATTTTTATTTGGCTTTAAAATGAATCCTATGATTATTCTTCCTGATAACTTTTGAAGGTAATTATGGTGGGTTGAGTACTGTCCCTAAACCACTGTTAACCAGAAAGGCCCCTCCAAGAAGCAAGATGCCTTGCTAAGTACTGTGGAGTAGAATGCCAGGTGAGGCAGCATTTCTGAGATGCCTTTGGGCCCATGTCAGCAGATGAGGATTATATGACTTAGAGACCATGAAATGTGGTCAGACCCATCTGTGTGACAACCCCTAAAGTGGTGGGGTGTGTGCAGTTTAGGACAATGTTGCTATTCTTTAATTAGAGTTCTTGGAACACATGTGTCTTTCCAGATGCATTTGCTGAACATCATTCTCCTATCAGAACAGTATGCTGACCAAGAATCAGTAGGAGAGATATGTCATTTCATATCAAAAGCCTCTGAAAAATGCTCACCAGTAAAAGGTAATTCATGCATTTTTTGTGTGTGGTGTGTGCGTGATGCATGTATATGTATATGCTGGTGGGGTGCCCCATTTACTTGTCTGTGATGCCAAGGGGCCACCCGAGGAGGCTGAGGGAGTGTTGAACGTCGCCCTTCAACACTCACCTGCCTGCTTTTCCCTTGGGATGAACTGCCTCCATTACTGATTCCAGAACTTGCTGTTTGTGAGTCCTAGTGATTCTTTGGCCTCTGTTCCCCACACAATTGGGGCACTATAGATGTGCATGGCCATGACCAGCTGTTTTATGTGTTCTGAAGACTCAAATTTGGGTGGTCTCAGACTCCCTTAGCCCCTCATGCTTGTGCGGGAAAACTCACTTAACATCTCAGTCATCTCTCAAGTCCCTGTCATTCATTTCTTTTTAATTACAAGAATCACAGATAATTGGCGATAGAAAACTATCCTTGAGAGTTAGTTTTTAAGTGCCAGTTGGAATGGACTTTTGAAAATTTTTTTTAAAAAAGAGTAAAACTCTGTATGAAGTCATAGTTTGTAAAATAATACAAAGGTGTCCTGTTGAACATTTGGAATTACAGAAACCTAAAATATCAGGTCACTGGGCTCCTTGTATGAAAACAGCACCTACTTGATAGACAAAATGGATGCCCGATGGTTTCAGTAAGGGGATCAAATGTTATTCAACCCCTAAATTAATTTTTTTCTACCACTTGCAAGCCACTATATGATGCTGTCTCCAGAGTCTGGAATGCTTGCCTGTATGACACTTAAATCAGTTTTAATGATCTAAGCTTTTAAGATAAAGGTTTATAGCAAAAAAAGAAAAACAAAAACCTTTCTGGGCTATTTAATGCTGCCACAAAGTTGATCACCCTTCTCAGGGATAGTTTATGTTCATATACTGATAATGCTTATTCCTTATATTTATTTACCCCTATATGCATGGTTTAAGCACTGCCACATGCATTTTGGAATTGGACATAGAACATGACATCCCTGACCAGTCAATCCCTTGAATGAGTGCATTTTCTCCCTCTATGCCTGTCTCCTTCTTGCCCATTGTCTGTCTTCTTTTCATGCCTGTCAGGCGGTGGTCATGACTGTGCACTTATAAAGGTCAGTGACCCAGCAGAGAGGGCAGGCCCTGCAGAGGCGCGTTGATGAAGCATTACAATGCACACTGAATTTGTTAGCTCTCTCCCTCAGTCCCAGGGCAGGCTATGATTGTTTCCTGTGTGGCATGGCACCCACCAGGAACTCTTCTGAGCCATTCCAACTAGGAATTTTGAAACTACGTCCTACAAAATAAGCATCTTATCCTGGACCTTATCTGTTAGATAAAATTACATTATAAAACACATTGTTTTGTAAAATTAATATAAGCTAATATAAAAGGATGTAAATGTCAAGCTGGGCATGGTGGCACACGCCTTTAATCCCAGCACTTGGGAGACAGAGGTAGAAGGATTGCCGTAAATTCAAGGTCACCCTGAGACTACATAGTGAATTCCAGATCAGTCTGGGCTAAAGCAAACTCTACCTCAAAAAAAAAAAAAAAAGATATAAGTGTCTTAAAAGTTGCCTGTGTATAGGGCTGAAGTGATGGCTCAATGGTTAAAGACATCTGCTTGCAAAGCCTGATGGCTTAGGTTCAATTCCGTAGTGACCTCATGAAGCCAGATGCATAAATGGTGCATGCATCTGGAGTTCCTTTGCAGTGACAAGAGGCCTCAGGCATGCCTTTTCTTTACTTCCTTTTTACTTTCTTTCTATTTGCAAATAAAGAAAAGGTGCCTAGATGTGTTCTTTTTTTTTAATTTATTTATTTATTTTTTTTGGTTTTTCGAGGTAGGGTCTCACTCTGGCCCAGGCTGACCTGGAATTAACTAAGTAGTCTCAGGGTGGCCTTGAACTCACGGCGATCCTCCTACCTCTGCCTCCCGAGTGCTGGGATTAAAGGCGTGCGCCACCACGCCCGGCTTTAGATGTGTTCTTGATTGGATCATGTGGGAGTAACTTGCGTTAGACTACTTTGCTACATAGAGCAATGATGCTCTCTAGGCAAAATATTAAACAGTGGCAATTTTATTTTATATTTTATTTTATTTTATTTTATTTTATTTTATTATTTTATTTTATTTTATTGGTTTTTGCGAGGTAGTCTCACTCTAGCTCAGGCTGACCTGGAATTCACTCTATTCTCAGGGTGGCCTTGAACTCATGGCGATTCTCCTACCTCTGCCTCCCAAGTGCTGGGATTAAAGGCGTGCACCACCACGCCCGGCTAACAGTGGCAATTTAAACATACTGTAGAGACAGCAAAGTAAGAAGAAATCAGAGGCAATTTGACTTTTGAAATAAAGGACACTGGAGAAGATCAGTGAGTGCACAGATATATTTAAGGCACATCCCAGTCCACATGGTGCCAAGTGGGGAGAACTCAAGCGGAAAGACTGGAGAGTCAGGAAGTGGTGTTCGAATGATTAGATACTGAAGGTAGAAATGTCAGAAGAAGTATCAAAAGAGTGGGGAGGGGGCACATGCTCATGTCTCCTCTATTCCTGGAGTGAATCCTGAAGGACCCAGGTTCAGGGAAAACTACAGGGTGAGCGTGGAAAACTCAAGCTGGGAGACAGAAAGAACAGAGCAGAGATTTCAACTCCTTAGTGCTGCATGGTGCAGACCAGCTTTGAGTCTCTTTGTTGTTCTCTGCAGCAAATGCCAGGCTAGCTGGCCCATGACCTTCCAGAATTCTCCTCTCTGCCTCCCTGCATCACTGTAGGAGGGCTGGGATGACAGACGCTTGCTTCTGTGACAGGCTTCTATGTAGATGCTGGGGATCTCAACATAGGTCCTCATGCTTGTGTGGCAGGCACTTTATCCACTGAGCACGGTATGGACTAGCTTTGGGTCTTGCTACGTGTGAGGGATGCAGTAATGCTTTCACATTTCTACTTAAATGCTAAAAAGCTCATGCCTGTGGAGTAGAGACTAGAAATCAGATTTTGCCTCAGGACTAATGACAGAAATGAAATAGACATGATCAAGGCATGAAACACTACAAGCCTCTACAAGTTCAAGGTTATCTGAAGTAACTTATTGCTAGCTCTGAAAAAAAATGTCAGCACTGTTTAGAAGAAAAGTAAAAACAAGAGTCTATGATACATTTTCCATAGTGTTCAGGATACAATAAAACAATCATCAGCCTGGGTGTGGTGATACATGCCTTTAATCCCAGCACTTGGGAGGCAGAGGTAGAAGGATCACTGTGAGCTTGAGGTCAGACTTAGACTACAAAGTGAATTTCATTTCACCCTGGGCTACAGTGAGACCCTTGAAAAAAAAACAACAAAGAGCCGGGCGTTGTGGTGCATGCCTTTAATCCCAGCATTAAGGAGGCAGAGGTAGGATAGCCGTGAGTTCGAGGCCACACTGAGAATACAGAGTGAATTCCAGGTCAGCCTGGGCTAGAACGAGACCCTACCTCAAAACCAAACCAAACCAAACCAAACCAAACCAAACCAAACCAAAACAAAACAAAAACCAAATTACCAGACCTCTTAAAAAACAGATAAATGTGGTGAAGAGTAAATGATGAAAGGTGACTCAGAGGTTACAAAGACTTTACAATAGCTAGAATAGGTTAATTTAAGGACTTAAAAGTTAAAATAGTCAAAATTAGTTGGCACATGGGGAATTTTAAAAAAATCTTTGCATATGTGTATTTGATTGTGTGTGTGCCACCCACGCACACATGGAGGTCAGAGAACTTCAGATTGAGGTCCTCGCCTTCCACTTTGTTAAGGTCACTTATACTGTTGTGCATGGCAGGCTAACTGGCCTGAGCGCATCTCGGGATTCTCGTGTCTCCACCTCCCGTCTTATCCTAAGAGTGCTGAGACTACAGATGCTCACCAGTGTGTCCAGCTTTACGTGGGTTCTGAGGATCTGAACTCAGGTCCTCATGCTTGCACTTTATCCAGTGCGCCTTCTCACCAGCCCCACAGTTCCACATGGAGAATTAAAAAAAAAATCTTGAACTGAAAAATAAAGTATTTGAAGTAAAATTTCATGTATGGCTTAAAGCAGCATATTGGACCAAGGAGACTATATTTATAAAATGTCAATGTAAAGAATGGTTTTGTGGAAATAGCTTTAGGTTTCTATGAGGAAGTATGAGACAGTTGACAGTTTAACATACATGCAATCAGATTTCCAGAAGAGGAAGAGAGAAAAAATAAAAGATAATGGAAGAAAATCCCCAAATGTGATAGAAAACATCAAGTTATACATTCAAGCAGCTCGGCAAACCTCAAGCAAGGCTGAAGAGAAAATTGGAAAAAGTTGTGGCAAGGAACAATGGTACTAGTGGTCCCAGATTTTGTAACAGAGGCATTAGAGACAGTGACAATGGAGCATCCTTAAAGTAATGAATGATGAAATTTACTAATGCAGAATCTTCTACTTAGCAAAAGTTGTGCTACAAAGTCTGTCCTGCTAAAGAAAAAATTTCAGACAGAAAGCAATGATGCTAGGTGCAACGTCTGATCAAGTGAGGGAGCAAAGAGCAACAGAAATGGAAAAATTAAGCAAATTATAAAATGTTCTTCTTCCAACTTAAAAGAACCCAGCTAGCTCAGTGGTTAAAGTACCATTTAGAACATTGTACTCTAGTATTTAAAATATATATGTACATATAACATGTAACAGAACAGAATTTTATTATTTCTGGGATTTTACATTTTACATGAAGGGAGTAAAATATTCATTGGAAGTAGGCTGTGGTAAGTGCATATTATGATGCGCAGAGCAGTTTGAAACTACACAAAGTTATACTTAAATCCAAAATAAAGTGAGTATTTAAAATGTAACTAACTCAAAATAATTCATGGAAGAATAAACAACAGAAAATGATGGAACAAATACAAATAAACAGCAAGAGGTTTAATATAAATCCAATCACATCAATGCTTATACTAAATATAAGTGAAATGGAAATGGTTTAAGACAGCAAGATCCAACTATATATACTCTATAAGAGGTGTACCTTCAACATAAAGGGACATGTTGAAAAAGAAATAAAAATATAATACAAACTGTAGTGCAGAAAGTAAAAAGATCATGCAAAAGACACAGATTGTTGTATTAACCGTAGACAAATGTGCACTTCAAGCAAAGGGGTATTGAAAAGTGTCCCAGAATGATAAAATGTCAACTCATCAGGAAAGCATAATAATGATATACAGTGAATAAAAGAACTTCAAATCATAAAAAGCAAACATTGACATAATTAAGGAGGAAAATAAACCCACAATCATAGTTCAACATTATTCTCTCAGTAACTGATTAAACAACTGGATGAAAATTCAATAAAATGGGAGATTTTAACACTACCAACCACTTTGATCTAATTAACATTTATGGGATGCTATACCCAATAACTTTAGAGTAAATGCTTTGTGAAGCACAACATTACACACACTCAATAAAAGTCATAATACTTCCTTTTATACCAGATGCTGGGGAGGAGACTGGAATACCCAGAACTGCACACTGCACTCAGGGCTAGTGGGAATATAAAATAGTACTGTCCTTGGAGTCTTGCTTGGTCATTTTTTATAAAATGAAACACAGAGCAACCTTATTGCTCAGCAAAACCATTCCTAGGTCCTTAACCAAAGGAGTTGAATGCATGCCCATAAAACACATGAATGAGAATATTCATGGACACTAGAATTTCTTAGAAGAGGGACTGAGTGAACTTTAAAAAATAACCTACATATTGTCTGTTCCATTTACCAAGCTCACTGAACTGTGTGGCATACTTAAGCATGTACTAATTTTATAGCCCCTTCACTATGTACTAATTTTATAGCACCCGCCCCCAGCCAAAAACAAACAGATCTCATGAATGCTATTCTTCCCCTTAAAAATTTTTTTTTCCCACGAAACATAGAAGGAAGTGGGAATATCCCTAACTGAAGATCGGGAAGCCTTTGCCACTCTGTACATTACTCTTGTTTTCTTGTTTATCTTTTTTTTTTTTTTTTGGTTTTTCAAGGTAGGGTCTCACTCTGGCCCAGGCTGACCTGGAATTAACTATGTAGTCTCAGGGTGGCCTCGAACTCACAGCGATCCTCCTACCTCTGCCTCCCGAGTGCTGGGATTAAAGGTGTGCGCCACCACGCCCGGCTTTTTTTTTTTTTTTTTTTTTATCTTTTTAACACTTGATTTGTTTGTTTTCTGACACAGGGTTTCACTATATAGTTTAGGCTGACCTGGAACTTACTATGTAGCTCAGGCTGACCATGAATTTTTGATGTTCCTGCCCCAGCCTCAGAAGTGCTTGTGCACTATGATACACATTCTGTTTGCCTGGTCTATGAAAAGAGAAATGGTTTCTAATTTCTGGAAAGGGTTAAAAAAGGTTGAGGAACTGATAGCCTAAAATGTGACATTCTAGAGACTTGGGCCATCTTGGCACTTGGCACGCCTGGCAGAACTCTTCCTGCTTTTATTTTTGACCTCACCATCCCCCTGCTGAAGCCTGCTCCACAGAAACAGCCTCATGACAGGCATAGGAGACATGTGGACAAAGCCTGACTATTGAAGTACCTCTGAACGGGAGCAAGTGGGACAGTCCAAATGAGGGAGTGAGCTACAAGAACCATGGTTTTTGTTATTTTTTCTTTATATCCCAGGCTGGCCTGGAGCTAATGGTAATTCTCCTGCCTCACACTCCTGAGTGCTGGGATGCCAAGGTGTGTGGGCATGTCTATGTTAACAAAGTTTGCACCAAATATTTCAATGTCTGAGAGACTTCCGGAGATCCCTGTGAATGCCGCTGACTCCTGAGCAGACCATGTAAGCTTGTTCAATTATTACAGAGATCACTTCCCCCTTCCTTCTCTGCTGCACTCCTTCCCTTTTCTTGGTGAATTCACAAAAATGCACCCAAAGATACTCAAGTTATTGGGAGAGGGTGAGGAGGGATTGTCCAATGACAGCACAAACCTTTTCATTTTCTATACACCTTTCATTTCCAGGAACGTGGGGGAGTGTTCTTTCATTTACAAAAGAAGGCAAGAAGGAGAAAAAGGAAGATGATCATCGAGGAAGGAGAGCTAAAGAGATGACTTAGTGGTTAAGGTGCTTGCCTGCAAAGCCAATGGACCTAGGTTCCATTCCCCAGTACCCCAGTAAGTCAGATGCATAAGGTGGCCTATGCACCTGGAGTTCGTTTACAGAGGCTGACTCTCTATCTGCCTCTTTCTCTCTCTTTCTCAAATAAAAAAAATAGAATTCATATTTCAAAAATATCAAGGGATGAAAAGGAGAGGGAAGGAGAGACAGAAGAAACAGATGGAAGCAAAGGAAGGAAGGGGAGTGGGGATGTAGCTCAGTGACAGAGGCTGGCCCAGCACCTGAGGGAAGAAAAGAGAGGAAGGGAGGGAGGAGGGAAAGAAGGAGAGAAGAGGATGGAGGGAGGGGACAGCAGCCTTTAGGCTGCAGAAGCAAAACTCAACCTAATCCTAAGTGTCAGTGGTCAGGAAGGTCAGGACTGGGCCTACGAAGCCTAAGGACCCAGGTTTGATTCCCTAGTACCCACATAAGCCAGATGCACAAGGTGGCGCATGCATCTGGCGTTCATTGCAGTAGCTGGAGGCCCTGGCATGCCCATTCTCTCTTTCTCAAATAAATAAATCATATATATATATATATAAAGGACCTGCAGACTCACAGAACGGCCTTAGCAAGCTGAAGAAATGGTTAATGGAAATACGAAGAGACAGGAAACTATTGTATTGTACAGCAAAATTTATAGTTTTATGACACGTTTCAGTTATTTACCATAGTAAAACTATTTTGTCGTTATTAAATATTTGAGGCAAACTTTAATGTTCCTGACACTGGGTATTGAAAATCGGTTGGGGGTGGGCGCCAAGATGCTGACAAATGAAAGCTAAGATAAAGCAACAGTGCCATCTAGTGGCATGTAGGTGTTACTGCCGCCTCTCGAGGCAAGGACCCGACCTGAGGATCAGTTCAAGAGCTAGCTAAAGGAAGTTAGTGTCTCTCAAGTCTCCTTTCATTGTTGTTTTCTAATCTAGTTTTATTTTGGTGATGGCATGTGTCCCGTGTGATACTTGATTTGGCATTTGTTGAGACTTCTTTCCAAGGCTAGCCTGTGCTGGGTTTTTTGCCATTGTTCTCTAAGCATTTGAAAGAACAACTGTTTTTTTTTTTTTTTTTTTTGAAAATTTCTATCTGCACCTAGGAAGTGTAAATTTTTTTTTTAAATTTATTATTATTTTTTTGGAGAGAGACACAGAGAGAGACAGAGAGAGAGAGAGAGGGAGAGGAAGACAGAGATGGGCGTGCCAGCAGTGTCTCAGCTGCTGCGATTGAAATCCAGATGTGTGTGCCCCCTTGTGGTCAAGTGCGGCATTGCGCCCTTGCGTCACTGCATCTGGCTAAACGTGGGACCTGGAGATTGGAACCGCTGGAGATTGGAACCAGTGTTCTTAGGCTTAGGAGGCAGGTGCCTTAACCCCTAAGCCATCTCTCCAGCCTGAGGAAGTGTAAATTTTAACTGGGTTGTTCATTTTTTTTCCTGTATCCTCTTTGCGGGAATACAAAAACCATTTATGTTCATACAAATGACAAAATCTTCCTCTATGACTTTAATTTATCAATGTCTCCTTGTATTTTGTCAAGTTTTATCTCTCTGTATATACTGTAAAATGCACCAAGTTCATAGCTGTATCTTCTATTTTCTTTACGCAATTTTTATTTTTATTATGTGGTTTTTTTAATTATGTAGTTTTGCCTTCATCTCCACAATTTCCCTTTGCTTTCAGCTGTCTTTGATCCATTAGTAGTGGATTTCCATTCTCTCTTAAATTTCTTTGTTCTTTCTCTGTCATTTTAGTTAATATTGTCACTTGTAAGCCATATATGATTGCTTTTAGGAAAAAGCATGTTAGGATTTCCATCCTGTAAGAGGTAAGTTTAATCTCTTTACATATCTTATGAACATTGACATATTTAGTAACCTACTGCGGTATTTTGTGTTTTTAGTTCATCTTTTTTTTGTCTTTGCACTTATTTTTTCTTCTTTTACTATAGTCTAATAGATTTTTTTCACTCTTCTCTCATTTTAGGACACATTCTATCACTACTATTATTAATATTTTTCTTTTGTTTTAGCTAGTTTAGTTGTGAAATCAGTTAGATATACATATATAATGGCCTATGATCTGTAAGCATTTGAAAGAATAACCATTTTTGTTTTTGAAAATTTCAACCTCTTAGATTTGCAAAGATTTTTGTTGTTGTTGTTTTGTTTTGTGAGGTAGGTTCTCACCCTAGCCCAGGCTGACCTGGAATTCGCTATGCAATTTCAGATTGGCCTAGAACTCACAGTGATCTTCTTACTTCTGCCTCCTCAGTACTGGGATTTAACGGCACCACCATGCCCAGCACAATTTGCAAAGTTTTATGTGGTGGTTTGATTCAGGTGTCCCCCATAAACTTCAAGTGTTCTGAATGCTAGGTTCCCAGCTGATGGCAACTTGGGAATTAACACCTCCTGGAGGCAGAGAATTGTTGGGGGCGGGCTTATGGGTGTTATAGCCAGCTTCCCCTTGCCAGTGTTTGGCACACTCTCCGGTCGCTGTTGTCCACCTTATGTTGACCAGAGAGTGATGTCCACCCTCTGCTCATGCCTTCGTTTTCCCTGCCATCATGGAGCTTCCCCCTCAAGCCTGTAAGCCAAAATAAACCTCTTTTTTCCCACAAGCTGCTCTTAGTCGGGTGATTTCTGCCAGCAATGTGAACCTGACTGCAACAGTAAAGTGGTACCGAGGAGTGGGATTGCTGCTAGACACCTGACTGTGTGGCTTTGGCCTTTTGAAGCTGATTGTCAAGAGGAATGTGGAAGGATTTGAAACCTAGGCCTAAGAGACACCTTGCAGTGTTGTAAGTACAGCTTAATGGACTATTCTGGTCAGAGCTGAAAGACCTGAATGCAGTAAGAACTATGGACTGTGAGGTTTGGCTTATGAGGGTGAGAAAGAGCTTTACTTGGACTGGGCTAGCAGTTTGTGTGAGAAGTTTGCTGTTATGCCCGTGTCCTGAGAAGTTGTGCAGAGTTGCTTTGCGTAGAAATGAACTGGTGTGAGCAGAGGGATATGGCACAGAAAAAATGAAATCTTTGGGTGAACTCTGCCCATTCAGCTGCAATTGAGAGATTACAATCTTTGAGATTGGGCCAGCTGACCTGCACTGGGGCAACAGGAAGAATGCTGACTCTTTTGAAGGGGCCTGAATGTGAAGGAGTGTCCTGTTCTTCAAAGTCTGATTTATTCCCCCCTGGATTAACAAATTGGCACCCTACCTGGTATTATGGAGTATAACAAATGCAGGAAAGAGAGGGTCATTGAGTTTTTAACGCGGTCTTGTGTTTTGGAAATGGCCATGGGCAGTGTGAAGCAGGGTTGCTGGATGCCTGCATGGAGATCCCATGGGGCCATGAGGATGGACTGTGGGTTGTAGTGGAGACCCAGTGGAGATGCCGGGACTATGAGATGGCTGCCAAGGAGAGCTGCTGGCCCTGGATGAAGTTTTCCAGGACTGTGAGTAGCCTAGCTGGAGGGGCGGAATTGGAATTCCAGAGACTTGTTGCTGCTCAGAAGTATCGGACTTGGAGATTTGTCACTAAGTAGTTGTTGGATTGGAATTACAGAGTTTGACGTTTGCCCTGGTTGTTTTAAAATCTTGTATTGGTTAAGTATTTCTTTGTTTTGCCCAATGCCATCCTTTGCAGTGTGAATGTTTTATTCTGTGCCATTATGGGTTTTTTGGGGGGATATTTTTGGTATTATGGCTCGGTTAAAAGACCTTGGATTATGGGGGTGTATGAACATCATTGGAATTGATAAAAACTATGGGGACTTTTAAATGTGCATGAATGCATTACATTTTACATCATGTACAGTTATCAGTTTATGGGGGCCAGGGGCGGAATGTGGTGGTTTGATTCAGGTGTCCCCCATAAACTTCAAGTGTTCTGAATGCTAGGTTCCCAGCTGATGGCAACTTGGGAATTAACACCTCCTGGAGGCAGAGTATTGTTGGGGGCGGGCTTATGGGTGTTATAGCCAGCTTCCCCTTGCCAGTGTTTGGCACACTCTCCGGTCGCTGTTGTCCACCTTATGTTGACCAGAGGGTGATGTCCACCCTCTGCTCATGCCATCGTTTTTCCTGCCATCATGGAGCTTCCCCCTCGAGCCTGTAAGCCCAATAAACCTCTTTTTTCCCACAAGCTGCTCTTAGTCGGGTGATTTCTGCCAGCAATGCGAACCTGACTGCAACATTTTAATTAGCCTAATATTGGATATAATTGCTTCAGACCTTTTAAAATAGGAAAAACCTCAGTGATTCAATGGAGTGATTTCCCTGTGTAAGCCTCCTCAATTCCATTTCCCTCTCTCTGTCTCCAGAGTCACTTTCCTCACAAATGGAAGGTCTAATTCGGTGCATGATTTAAATTAAGTCTGTATTTTCTTGTTAAGCAATATATTTCCACACTTTTTGGTGATTAAAATGCTTGTGCAAATAAGAATCTCTTCTATGGACATGGCTGATACTAGTGTCCCTCTGGCTGGGCATTTTAACTTTCGTAGAAAAGCATTCCATTCATTTTATGTTTTTATGCATGAGATAGTTCCAACTAATTCTTCTGTTGATGGGATTTTAGATTTTCTTAATTCAAGCAAGGTTAGAATGGCATCCTTTTACATTTCTCCATATGTAGTGAGCATGTGTAATAACTTTTCTAAAGTAACTAAATTTATGTACTCTCTAAAAGCATCTTGAGGGCTGGTGAGATTGTTTAGCGGTTAAGGCACTTGCCTGCAAAGCCCAAGGACCCAAGTTTGATACCCCAGGACCCATGAAAGCCAGATGCACAAGGGGGTGCATACATCTGGAAATCGTTTGCAGTGGCTGAAGGCCCTGGTGTGACCATTCTCTCCTCTCTATCTGCTTCTTTATCTCTTTCTCAAATCAACAACTAAATAAAAGCATTAAAACAATCTTGAAAAAGGATGTGAATTCCTCCTCATACATTTTAAAATATAATTGCTAATATTTTGTTTTGAATTAGAGTAGTGGAAAATTACGTGATTTTTGGCTTACTATAAACACTAATATTTTAAGATACAACCACTGAAATGTCAAAGCATGATGATGAGCACACCGTGAATGTAAAGGAACATGGAGACTTTCTATCATGAGAGTCTCCAGGGTTGCAGTCTTCTTGTTTTCTTTTTAAATCACATTTCCAGTTTTATCTTAATGTATTTTTAAAAATAAAGTATTTTTTCAATCATGTAATATTCACTTACAATAAAATATATGCCAAACTTTAAGACATATTTTTTTTTCTGTGACCAAAAGGTGCTGCATGTTAAACCATTTTATTCTGGGTAGAGTTACTAGTATGATTATTACTATTGCAACACTGATAAAAGCAAGATAATTATTTTGGTGAATAGTTATTAAAAATAAATACTAGGGCTGGAGAGATTGCCTAATGGTTAAGGTGCTTGCCTGCAAAGCCAAAGGACCCAGATTCGATTCCCCAGGACCCACATAAGCCAGATGCACAAGGGGGCACATGCGTCTGGAGTTTGTTTGCAGTGGCTGGAGGTCTTGGCACACTCATTCTATTTCTCTTTCTCTCTCTCAAATAAAATATTACAAACTACTAAAAGTTTATTGGTAACAGGCTTTGATGAAACACATTTGAGCTGTCTTTTCTATTAGTTTGTATATCCATGGAAGAACAGCTGCTTCTCAGAACTTAGGAGTTGAACATCAATTTTATTTTATTTTTCAAGATAGGGTCTCACTCTAGCCCAGGCTGACCTGGAATTCACTATGTAGTTTTAGGGTGGCCTGAAACTCACAATGACCATCCTACCTCTGCCTCCCCAAGTGCTGGGATTAAGGGCATGTGCCACCACACCTGACCCCAATTCTACTCTTGCTGTGTCAAGTAGCCGAAGCTGCTGAGGTACCTTGTTCACTCCACAAATGAATGGTAGAATGGCCATTTTTTTGCCAAGCTTCATCATTTATTTGCAATTATCATCTGTGATGGTTTGTGTCAGGTGTCCCCCATAAACTTATGTGTTCTGAATGCTAAGTCCCTAGTTAGTGGCAATTTGGGAATTAAAGCCTCCTGGAGGCAGTGTATGGTTGGGGGCAGGCTTATGAGTGTTATAGTCAGCTTCTTCTTGCCAGTGTTTGGCACAGTCTCCTGTTGCTGTTGTCTACCTGATGTTGGCCAGTAGATGATGTTCACCCTCTGCTCATGTCATCCTTTCGCCCTGCCATCATGGAACTTCCCCTCAAGTCTATAAGCCAAAATAAACCCTTTCCTCCCACAAGCTGCTCTTGGTCTGGTGTTTTCTACCAGAAATGCGAAGCCATTTGCAACATTATTTTATGAGCCAAAGAGTTCAAATTTAAAATTCTTCAAGGTACTTATTTTTTTAATATATTTTTTATTTTTTTAATTTTTTTGGGGGGGGAGAGACACAGAGAGAGACAGAGAGAGAGAGGGAGAGGAAGACAGATAGAGATGGGCACGCCAGCAGTCTCTCAGCTGCTGAGAACGAAATCCAGATGTGTACGCCCCCTTGTGGTCAAGTGTGGCATTGCGCCCTTGCGTCACTTTGCATCTGGCTAAACGTGGGACCTGGAGATTGGAACCAGTGTTCTTAGGCTTAGGAGGCAGGCGCCTTAACCGCTGAGCCATCTCTCCAGCCCTCAAGGTACTTATTTTGAGACAAACTGTTACGTGTCAGTACACTACTGTAGTTTTCAATAAAGATTGAATTGTGTTCCAAAAAACAATTGGTGTAATGGGATAAAGATGGTATCTGTCAACTGACAACAAACTTAGGAGTACCTTCAATTTCAGTATAAGCAAAGACTTGTAAACAACCTCACTTTTAAAATATTTTGTCATAGAGACAGTCTAGTCGTTTACTCTCTGTTTCTGGGAAGTATAAGAACTTACTAGTCCAATGGGATAAACTATTTTACCTGTTACTGTTACTTAGAGACACTTTCTTTAACTCATAGAGCCAGAAAACTTGGAACTTATGCACATCTTTGCCAATAATTGTTTTTGGTAAAATACTGTAATCTCACATTGTAGAAATCTTTTGTCAAAACCTTTAACTAGCAAAATGGCAAACTGAAATTTAATTCACTAATTTATCTCCTTTGTCTTCATTGCTAAACCTATTAACCACATTAAAATTACTTTTGGAGCTGGGTGTGGTGGTGCACACCTTTAATCCCAGCACTGAGGAGGCAGAGGTAGGAGGAGCACCATGAACTCGAGGCCACCCTGAGACTATGTGGTGAATTCCAGGACAGCCTGAGCTATAGCTAGACCCTACCTTGGAAAAAAGGAATAAGTAAGATATGGGGTTTCATCTGGTAATAAAATATTTGAGTGTGTATATTGACCTCTGGGTTAGCTTTTGGAAGTATGTAACTAAGAATTAACTTAACTTTAACAATTTTAATGGGCATTATGAAATGCTTTTCATATTCATTAATTAAAAAGAAGAGTATATTTTCTCTAAATACATTGTCCTAAATTTAATAGTAATAAATTTTATAAGGTGATATTACCTTATAAATGTTATATAATTGTAATTATTTAAGATCATTATAATTGGTACAAATAACTTGTAATTTGGGAAATGTGACTTATTTATTTATTGTTTACTAAAAATAGCAACTCCTCTGGTCAAAGTACAGTTAGCACATCTATTTCTAAAAAGGTGCATGGTGACACTCGATCCTCATTTATTTTTTGTTACTTATTTGGTTTAATCCCTTTTGAGACAGAGTCTTGCCATGTAGCCCAGGCTGGCCTAGAATTCTTGGCAGCACTGTGATCTCAGCCTTCCTGCTGCTAGGATGACAGGTGTGAGCCATCATGCCTGCTTTTATTCTCATTTTTCAGCTGAGGAAATGAAAACAGAGAGGCATTCCCTGAACACTCACACAGGTATTGATAAGCAAAGTAAATTTACATCAAATACTGTACTTTCAATCTGAAAGACAGCCACAGAGTTTCATCCCATATATTTTATGTATTAGATTAAAAATCTTTCTAGTTTCTTTTTTTTATTTTTAATTTTTAGATTTTTCATGGAGAGAGAGAGAGAGAGAGAGAGAGAGAGAGGGAGAACTGGCGCACCAGGGCCTCAGCCATTACAATCAAACTCCAGATGCTTGTGCCACCTAGAGGGCATGTGCAACCTTGTGCTTGCCTCACCTTTGTGCACCTGGCTTAAGTGGGATCTAGAGAGTTGAACATGGGTCCTTAGGTATTGCTGGCAAGTGCCTTAACCACTAAGCTCTCTCTCCAGGCCTCTAGTTTCTTTTAGATGAAAAAAGTCATCATTAACTTCCTCTGCTTCAGTTGTTTAAAAACCTGAACCTGTTTCTTTGCAGATAAAGCTTTGCTCTAATGCTTCAAGTCCAGCCCCCAATGACAACTTCCAACTGAAGGTCTCACTTCCTAGAGGTTCCACAACCTTCTTAAACAGTACCACCAGCTGAGATGAGAACAAGTGCTCAAACTCATGAGCCTATGGGGACTGTTTATATCCAAGCCATAATACTTCTTAAGATGCTTCTGTCAGGTGTTTTGTTGTAGCAAAGAGAAAAGGGGCTAACACCATCCTTAGTGCAGCACTGTTCAGAAATGGACCTGTGGAGAGTAGTTGGATTAGGAGGACTCTGATCTGTGGATGGATGCATAAATTTGACTTATTCATTACAATGGATTATTGTGAGAATGTGGAAATTTTAGGAGGGGGCCTAGCTGGAGAAAGCAGGTCCTTAAGAGGTGTTCTTGAAGTATATTTTTCCCCTCTCTTTCTCTTCCTCCCTGCTTCCATTCTGGCTCCCAGAGAAGTCTCTTTTTTTCTGCTTTGTGTTTTCAGTATGATGAACTGTTGCAGTTAATTTCTCAGTGTTGGGACAAAACACCTGAACAAAAGCAGTTAATGAAGGATTTATTTCAGCATATTGTCTCAAGAGGAAGTTTCATCATGGTAGGGAAGGCAGGGAGGAACAGATGCTGAGCATCACATCTTGACACATTAGCTGGGAAGTAGCACCAAACTAGGGGGCAAACTAGGGAATGCCCTCAAGGTCTGTCCCCAGTGACACACCTCCTCCAGCAAGGCTCCACCTCCTGAAGGCTCCACCAGCTGGGAATTGAGGATGAGGCTTCATCACAAACACATGAGACTATGGAGAGACACGTTACCACATGGGCTACTTCACTGTAGGCCAGAAAGTCACCGGGCTAAGTGAGCATAGACCAAAACCTCTGAAACCACAATATATTTTTTCTCTTTTAAGTTGATTTTCTGAGGTATTTTTTCAGAGACAGTTTGTTAACACTTGATTTCTATTACTTGAGTCGGTATTTTTTGCTATAATGTTATTTTCTTTTAAAATTCATCTAACTTTGTCTTTTGCCTCTCTGTGTCTTTCTGTAGATCCAATTTAGAATTGTTTTTCTTGGCCTGAAAAACTCCAGTAGCATTTCTTATAGTCTTGAATCTGCTGGGTATGTATTATTTTAGGTTTTGTATTCTAGAAATATATATATCCCCTTGATTTACGTTTTGAGGGTTAAGCTGTGCCTTTTACTTGGTGTTGAATTATAGACTGATTTTTTTTTCCCCATGGTTGTAGCCATCATTTCATCATTGTGTGGTTTACATTGTTTTGGATGAGAAGTCATTTATAATCTTTGTTATTTCCAAAATGTACTATTCTTCGTCTGACTCTTTTCAAGATTTATAAGATTTCATCTTTCATTTTCAGAAGCTTCACTGTGATTGATGATTATTGATGAATTTAAAGTTTTTATCTAATTTAGAAATTTTAAATAATTTTTCTTCAAGTATTTTTCTATCTTAGATAGTTCCTTTCATCCTAGAACTCTAATTGCACAAATTAGGTAGTTTGATGTCTTACAGGTTGTGGGTGTCTGTTAAGCTTTTAAATGTACTCTTTTTACTTTAGCTTGGATGATTTTAACTGATTTGCCTTTAGGAATATACATAATTTCTACTTCAGGGTAGAGTCTATAGTTAATCATAAATATTATATTTTTGATATTATATCTTTTAGTTCTTTTTAAATCTCACATTTTTCCAGTAAGTCTATTTATTAATTCATTATTATAATCTCTTCCCTCCCTCCTGCCATTCTTCCCTGCCTCCTGCTTGCCTCTTTGCCTCTATCTTTCTTTCTTTCTTTCTTTCTTTCTTTCTTTCTTTCTTTCTTTCTTTCTTTTTCTTTCTTTCTTTCTTGTGCTAGGAATCAAACCTAGTGTTTCACACATACTAGACAAGTGTCCTACTACCAAGATAAATCCTTTGTTTTCTAAATAGAAAAGTAATTGTAATAATTTTCCTAATGTCTTTTCCTATTAACTCTAGTATTTGCTTGTTTTGTTGTGATTAAGTGGTAAATTCCTATTTCTTTTATCAATATATATATATTTTGTGGCAGGGTCTCACTCTAGCCCAAGCTGACCTAGATTTTACTCTGTATACAGCTCAGGCTAACCTCAAACTTGTAATGATCCATTTACCTCAGCCTCCTAAGTTCTGATATCTTGTAATTTTTATTGTATAACACACCCAGTGAATAAAGAGAGTGAAACTTTAACTTAATAATTTTTTTCTTTTCCCCAAGAAAATGTGGTGAGAGACTGATTTTACCAACAGTTTAAATGAGTTTTAATTAAATTCTTCTTACTTCAGAGTCCAAATGGGAACAAAGAGATATCTGCTTGTTTTTAGGCCCAACATTACTCCACATCTTTCTGTAATGTATATGAGTCCTTTAATCTTGTCATGATTTGAGCTTGGATAGGATTGGGTGACATTTAGTTACTTTTGGCTTACATCTGGATTGACTTCAATTTTAAATATTTTATTTTTTATTTATTTGCAAGGAGAGAAACAGAGAGAAAGAGAGAGAAAGAAAGGATAAGAATTGGTGTGTCAAAGCCTCCTGCCACTGCAAACAAATTTCAGATGCATGTGCCACTTTGTACATCTGGCTTTATGTGGGTACTGGGCCATTAGGCTTTGCAAGCAAGTGCATTTAACCACGGAGATATTGCTTCAACCCAATATTTTTATTTATTATTTATTTTCAAGGGAGAGAGAGAGAGAGAGAGAGAGAGAAACAGAATGGACACACCAGGGCTTCCGACCACTGCAAACAAACTTCAGACTCATGTGCCACCACTTTGTGCATCTGGCTTTAGATATGGGTGCTGGGGAATCAAACCCAGGCCATCAGACTTTGCAAGCAAGTGTATTTAACCATGGAGCAATCTGTCTAGCCCCTCAATTCAACTTTTTATCAGACAGTAAGAGAAAGAGAGAGAGGAGAGAGAGAGAATTGTCATACCAGTGCCACCAGCCACTGCAATTGAATTCCAGATGTGTGGACCATCTTGTGCACATGTGCGACCTTGTGTACTTGTATCATCTTGTGTGTCTGGCTTACGTGGGATTTGGAAAGCAAAACATGGGTCCTTAGATTTTGCAGGCAAGTGCCTTAACTACTAATCCATCTCTCCAGCCCTTAATTCAATTTTAGTATAGCCTTGGAATCTCAAGATAGCATGAGACTAAAAAATTGTATTCTGTTTTCCATTCTATTTTCTATTGCCAGTTAGAACAAAATTAATTTGGAAAGGATTGATAGGTTGAGTGACATTATATTAGCATGACTACCATTGCCACCACCATTATCATCATTATTATTTTGTATTGGTGGAGTCTTCCAGGTTCTAAGCCATGGTGATCCTCCCATTCTCCAGCACTTAGATTCTTTCTGTCCCATATTCCACCATGTTCCCTAAGCCTAGAGGGATCTATACTTTTGTAGAGGGTGAGTGGGTGTGGTATGATGTACCAGTACTGTTTAGATGAGAAAGCAGAAGAGAGAGAGTGAGTGAGCAAAGGAGTATATCTCCAGGAGCAGGCCAACCCATGAGGGACACGTACTGAAGAGGATAGATAAGGGAAAGGGAAGAAGTGAAGCTGAATCATGGTGAGTGAGGGAGCCAGCAACCTGGCAGATGGTCCGAGGCCTTCAGAAGGTCAGTGACAGCTCGGCAGTCTGGTCAGAGGTAAGGAGGTCTGGCCATCCGAGAGGCCAATCAGGAACCTCCTTCCTGAGTCACGGCACCAGATGTAAGGTTGATGAAAGACTAGACTACTCTGAGGCAGGCAAAGAGCTTTTGATTGGGGCCCAAGCTGCTGGGCTATCTCACAGGAGGAAAGAGAGAGAGCAGCCAGCATAAGTCTAGATCATTTGGGTTTTTATAGAGTTTTTTCCTTTGGGAGGGTGATACAGAGGACAAAGGCCTGAAGAATTCAAGGGAGAGCAGGGACCAAATGGAGAAGCTAATTAACCAGGGGTACAGAGGGACAGAGACCAAACAGAGGAGATAATTAATCAGAGAATGAGTTGCCATCAAGAAGAGGAGCCAGGTTGTCTCTAAGATAAGACTGGCAGGAAAACTATGGCTGAGGACATTGTTAGGTCAGGAGAGGGGGTTTGGCAATGTAAACATCTAAAGTTGCATTAATCATGCTGTTGTCGTTCTCTTCCTTTATCTCGACTCCATCGCCAGACTCTCGTCCTACCTAACATTCCAGCATTTTGTTAAGGTGTGGTCATCTCTTATTATTGCTTCTTTCTGTGAGGGGTGTGGTCAGGTGTTTCACAGGATGCTGGTGCCAGTGGCTGGCATGTCTTCTCAGAGAAGGTGATGTAGAGTCAAGTCTGAGGAGTCTAAAAGTTGGTACTGGGTAGAAGAGGGATAGATTAATAAAAGTTGATTGAGCAAGTGATGTGTAAGATTATGAACCTGGTTTTGGATGTATTTCCAAAGACTGGGGGGCTATCAAGAGTAAAAGAAATATATCCATTAATGGTCTGAGTAATGACAGTAGTCAAGGCTAAATATATCCAAAGATACCCCATGATCCTAAGGACAGTGGGGTGCCAGGATAGAGTCTGTTGGCCAGAGTTTGGAGCTTTTTAAAAAATCTCTAATTCTACTTTACCCACTTGGTTTATATAATAACAACATTCCTCATTTAGGAAGAGACAGATTCCTCCCTTCTTGGCTGTGATGAGGTGATGGGCTTGATGATTCTGAAGGACTACTGATGCCAGTGAGGTGAGCTGCTGCTATAGCAGGTGAAGGGCCATAGCAGAGTCCTTAATGGCTGTACTCAGTTCCATGGAAAGCTATTGATCAAAGATTAGGCTGTGTCCCAGCCCCCTTCTGCCAGCCCTATAGCTTCTAAAGAGGAGGCAAGGCTTATTCCTATTAGTATAGGTAAATGAACGGCTCTCCTGATGTGATAGTGGAGTGTTGAGTGTGTTGGAGGAGAAAGTAGGATAGTTCACCCTCTGCATAGAGGGTGAGGTTAGATAGCAAGGTGGTGGACACAGGGACTTGTATGTTTTATGGGGGAGATGTAAATGTACAGGGCAGAATCACACCAAAAGTAAATCCCTGCCAGTAGGGTGTGATTGTTAAAGATAGACATATTTTGAATGTCCCTGGCCAGCACCTAGAAGTTTCCTTATGCCAGCAGTCAAGAAGGTCTTAAGAGGAGAGAGGAACAGAAAAAGAAGAGATGGGTTCCCAGGGACAAGTGGATCCTACAGCGGAGGTGACATTGAATAGGGATATTGCAGTAATAAGAGGTTGTCGAAGAGAGGCACAAAGAAAGTAAGAAGTATGGTTTGTTGATGGAGCTGGTTGAGCAGGGAGAATGAGGAATTTAGGATAGTCACCCAAGGTGGGCTGGAAAGGGAAAGGTCATAGAGGCTATGCTGAAGAGCATCATGAGCTTGTTGTATAACTTGGACTGCATGTATGATGGAGTTTTGGGCCATCACTGGCGCTTTTTGGGGTGAGCTAAAAATCTTTATTTTTGCTCCACAGAAGTCTATGTCAAATGTGTCTACTGTGTAGGCTACTCCCTCTGTCCCATCTGCCCATTTTTGGTTCCAAGGATCATTAATTGTAAAAGTAATGTTTCTCCCTCATTGTCGGAGTTGTCGTGGGGTGATGTCATAGCCTGGCCTAGTGTAATGATATCTGGGGACACCATCCTTATTGGGTAGTTTTCCTGCAGTCAGGGTTTGTTTGGTCCTGAATCAGGCAAAGAAATTTGGGCCATGATAGGTTGAGGTTATGGGAGCTAAAAACACAACTGGAGGTCCGGTGGAAGCATAAGGGATAGAGAAGGAAAGCGAGTTGGGTGCTGCAGAAAGTAGATGTAAGAAATTTGTCATTTTTGTCCATGGCCAAGACATTGAAATGCCAAGTGCAAGGTGGGGATGACCATTCAGAGGCCAGGGAGAAAGACTACATCATAAGAAAAGCTAGACAGGGAGTTATTAGTGCCCCTACGGGAAGCATTTTTATATGGTGGGGAGTGTGGGGATATGGGAGATTTTGAGTTTAAGAGGACCTGTTGTGATAGAAGAGTACTTATCCTCTGTTGGGCCAGAGTCAGGCAGTGGCATCTTGACCCATTTGAGTTGGGATAAATGGGTCTAGTTGGCCATTCCCTGGAGCTTTGCTGCTTAGGAGTGGTGAGAATAACAAGGTGGGTTCCAGTCCAGTGAGATATGATGTTCTGGGGGTGAGATTGCTTAAGCTATACCTGATCACTGGGGTAGAGAGAGAGAGAGAGAGAGAGAGAGAGAGAGAGAGAGAGAGAGATGGGTTCTTTTGATGGCTGAGGTAGAAGGCGGTTGGCATTCTCAGAGGAGATTTCTAATGTGAGTGAATGCTGGTAAGTACTCATGGAGGGGAGTGTCCATTAGGGGAGGAAGGTTTCCCAGGAGGAAAGGACAGCCATACATGAGTTCAAAAGGGCTGAGAAAAGAGGAAGCTTGGGGGATAGATCTGATTCGTGCCAGGGCAAGTGGAAGGAGATGGGTCCAAGGTGAGTGGAGCTTGGAGGTTAACTTTGACAGGTGGGTATTAAGGATGGCATTTACCCTTTCCACCTTGCCTGGGGATTGTCACAGAACCATCTACGTGTGGGCTAACTGTAGATGAGAGGATACAAGGTTAAGGTTACAGTTAAATACACAATCCCAAAATTAACAGAATTATTACCAGAAATGACAGGCATGATCATCATGAAGATCTAAAAATTTACCAAATAGTGTGGTCTATGTCTGTTTTTGTCACAGTGAGCACGTCTATCTAAAGTTACAGTCTGGGCTGTGATAAGTCAATTCTTTAAGATATATCTTTCTTTTTGGCTATATTTTTCTATTGAGTGTTTAAGACCAAGTAGGTGGCCAAAGTTTAATTTTATATTGTGATTCTGAAGGTCAGTTGTGGCTCTTTAAGGGAGACTTTTAGGGACCTGGGAGGAGCTCGGTGGCTCTCTGAGCATTGTGTCATCTGCCATGCTGACCATGAGGCTTCCTTTTCCTCTGTTCTGACTCTCCTTCTGCAGACTGGATAGTGATTGGAATCCAGTTTTTAGGTCTCCATGTCTTCTATGATCAAGAAGATAAGTGACATACCAAAAGCTTTAGGACCTCCTAGAGAAAGAAGTGTCCCATTGTCGCTTAAGCCCTTTTAACCCCAAAGTCCTCATTGGTTCCAGTGGCTACATCTGGTTCTTAAGCACCCAGTAGAAAAATGGGAATATAAAGTATATCTGTATCTTTTTGTCTTCAACAAAACAGACCTAGTTAAAATATGGTATTACAAAAAAATCTTAGCATTTTGTTGTAACATTTAACTTATGTTATATGATGACATAGTAAGCCATATTTGAAAGATAGGAAACAAATATATTATGTAATAGTTGTAAGTACATAAAAAACATGTTAACAGCTGGGCATGGTGGCACACGCCTTTAATCCCAGCATTTATTAACACAAATATAAATATTAACTGACTTTTAAAAGTTTTAGTGTCCTGGTGAGAGCCATCAGTTTTGTTTCTACACTGGAGGATCTGAACTTGAATATGAGACAAGTAACAATGGCTTTTCTCATTAACAGTAAACTTTTATCAGTGTATTTTTATAACAATTTTATATTGTTCTGTCAATAAACTCAAATCAAGCAATCTGTCAGAAATTATGTTATTATAATAAGCACTAAACCCATCTAAATTTTGGCCTTTTAGTTGAGTCTGTAAAGCAATCTAAAATTAGAGTTGAATTTTGGAAATTTTTTGTTCTTGAAAACCTCTGACTACTGTTGTAGCAGATATAAATAAGCACATCTGGTTTTAAAGTTGAAAACCTAGAAGTCTGTCCTTAGTAACTTAGAATCACCTTTAAATATATCTATGTGCATTTGTACATGTTAGTGGCTTTAATCTCTCTGTCTAAATTGGACTAGATACAAACTTAATTCTTATAGAGAAATCTATAACAATCTGATGCACTGTGTTCAGGGTTATTTTGATTAACACAAACCAATTTTATGCCTCATTATTCTTGTGACCTATGACTATTCAATGAAGCTTTGGTCAGATATCTGATCATTTATGTTTAAATTGCATTGTTTGTAAATAACAGATTCTAGCATTCCAACTCATTTTGGCCCAAGAATTGTATATGGAGCTCTCCAAAAATTGAGAAATCAGTTTATACAGTTATCAGAATATGGGGAGACTTCCTTGTCCCCCTAAGAACAAAAGTTACAACGAGTGAAGTTACATCATATCTCCTATAAAACCTGAATTATAAACACATGACTATTTAGAAGAACTAGCTTTACAAAAGAAAAGTCAGTAACTAATAAATGAATCTTAATCTTATTAAGACATAGTTTTTTAGTAGTTAAAACTTTAACACAGAAGCATCACAAACTTAATTAAATATTTGAAGGCAGCTTTTATAACTGTCACCATGAGCAAAACACATCAATGAATTGAATTTTGGACTTTATAACCTATAATCCTATGAAACACATTTTAGAGGTATGGATTTGTAAATGCAGGTAAAACTTGATAACTGCCCTGGAGATAATATAACATACCTGGAAATGGTTTTATTGGTAATGACAAATCTGAACACTATTTATGATATAAAAAACTATGATTACTTGTTTATATATTGTTAAATCATAAAATTCTAACTTGTAAGCCGGGCGTGGTGGCGCGCGCCTTTAATCCCAGCACTCAGGAGGCAGAGGTAGGAGGATCGCCGTGAGTTTGAGGCTACCCTGAGACTACATAGTGAATTCCAGGTCAGCCTGGACCTCAAAAAACCAAAAAAAAAAAAAAAAAAAAAATTCCAACTTGCAAAGCCTAATTAGATCCTGATGTAGCTTGTTTGTTATGTTTAAGTCTGAGAACTGTATTCTAACAAGGCTTTAGTGATCTAAGAAAAGGGAGAAATTGAGAGAGAATCAAAATAATATGCTGTTTGTAATTTTCCCTTTCCTCATCCAGAGGCAATAGGCCAATTTACCTAAGGACAAGGTGGGGAAGACACATGGTTTTAAATATGCTTGGGGTCTGAATTGGGGGGGGGCAACCCATTTCTCAGAATCCAGCTTACCATGAATTTAAATAGCATATCACTATTAATATAATTTACATTGCAGGGAAGTAGAAGCAATCATTAACAAGTATCTCTAAACATTGAGCAAACCTACCAGTCCCTTTAGCTTTTACCTTGAAGACTTTAGGACCCCACTTGTTCTTTGAGCCTGTGTGTCTGGCCATGGCATGGGGTTTCTGTGCCATCATCCTAATGCTGTTTGTCATCTAGCATGGTCACAGTCTTGCTGCGTTTGTTCATCCCACACATAGCATATCCCCATACACAGAGTCTCACGTGGAGTCTTGTCAGTGTGACCGTGCATGCTGTTTGAATCTATGTCCCACAGCACTGCTGCAGACACAACCCAGCACAGCGAGAATCTGCTCTTCCCACAAGACTAGCACTGGTATCAGTACCTGAAATTCAGGTTAATGTTCAATCTCACGTTCACACACAATCATCCAGAGTTTAAAATACTTGTTCCTCGGTTAATCCCATTAATTTTTGTTTTATCTAAATGGGGTCAGTCTTATCTTGGCTAGAAGAATCTGGTGAGTAGGCTAGCAGAGCAGAGAAGGACAGGCATGTACAGTGAAAAATATTTGAATATGGGGTATCGTGGGCCAATTGCCTGTGTTGTGGCAGAAGTTATTTAAATCAGCAAGAATTTGGAAATCAAAGTTTCATTTCCAGGTCATATGGACCCATTGTCCAATTTATATTGAGGCCAGGTCATGTTGCAATAAAAGATTAGACAGAGAGGTCTGATATCATCCAGGAGTCTTAATTTTGTTTTAAGTTTTGAAGGAGACAAGTTGGGTGGTAATAGGGACACTTTTGGAAGCCTGATTTCCTATCTCAGATAAGAAGGAGAGGGTGTAAGAGGAGGCTTGCATAAAGAGGAAAGGAGGAAAGGAGGAAAGGGGGAAATGAGAATGAAAAGAAAGAACCAGAGCCTGTGGAGTGAATAGGGCCTTTACCTCCCACAACCCTGTTCAGGTTGGTCTGACAGCTGTTTAACCTCTTAGTGGACAAGGCAGGTGTCTATGCTCCTGAAGGAGTGAGCAACTGGCAGTGAAGGATGAGATTTCAGGAGAAGGGAGAGAAGAAAGGCATGCTCCCAAAGGAATGAGTAATTAGCATTGAAAGATGAGCTCTCAGGAGGAGGAGGGACAGAGGGAAGGCAGTGACTTTTCTTTTTTCCTGCAGTGCTGTACAGATCAGAGCAGCTTGGGAGACCAAGCTGGGAGCAGGAAAATCAGAGTGGCTCAGGGCCATTCATGCCTAAGGCAGTTGGGCTCTCAGACTGGAGGCTGGTTGCAGCGTAGAGCAGTGGTGGGCATGAACCCTGGATGCTGAGAAGGGCTGAGGGAGCTCAGCAGAGGGAGGGGCATGTCCGCTCCCCTCCAAGAGTGGCTGAAGAAGTTCAGTGGGGAGAAGGAGGAGGAGGAGAAGGAGGAAGGAGAGTGTCCAGAAGCCAGCAAACTGAGCTGAAAGGCAACCCTTAGGGCTCAGTGGGCCGGAGAGAGAGTCCCTAGGTGTCAAGATGCATCTTTCTCAAGACCTGGGAAGCCCAGAAGAGGCTGAGTGGGTGTGGCCTGACATACCTGTAGAGTTTAGATGAGAGAGAAAGGGGGAGGATATTTCCAAGAACAGGCCAACCCATGAGGGACACTTACTGAGGAGGAGAGGACAAGGGAAGGTTTAGATGACAGAGAGAGACAGGGAGTGTACCTCTGAGAACAAGCCAACCCCTGAGGGACATTTACCAAGGAGGAGAGGACAAGGGAAAGGGAAGAAGTGAAGCTGAATCATGGTGAGTGAGGGAGCCCGCACCTGGCACAGGATCTGAGGCCTTCAGAGGGTCAGTGGAAGCTCGGAGGTCTGATCAGAGGAAGGAGCTCTGGCCACCCAAGGGGGCATCCAGGAGCCTCTTATCTGAGTCACAGCACCAGATCTGGGGTTAATGAAAGACCAGACCATGCAAGACCATTCTGAGGCAGAGAAAGAGTTTTTCATTGGGGTACAAACTGCTGGGCTGTCTCGAGGGGGAGGAGAGAGAGAGAGAGAACAGCCTATATAAGTTTAGATAGTTTGGGTTTTTATAGTTTTTTCCTTTGGGAGAGGGGTTCAGAGAACAAAGTACTGAAGAATTCAAGGGAGAGCTAATTAACCAGGGGGACAGAGACCAACTGGAGGAGGTAAACAATCAGAGAATGAGTTGCCATCAGAAGAGGAGCCAGGTTGTCTCCAGTGGCAGGACCCTATGGCTGAGGGCATTGTTAGGTCAGGGGAGTAGGAGTTAGGCAATGTAAGCATCTAAAGTTGCATCAGTTGTTCTCTTCCTTCATCTTGACTCCACACTGGGGCTCTTGTCCTACCTAACACACGGGTTCTGGGGAGTCAAACTTCTGTCTTTAGGCTTCACAGGCAATTGCCTTAACCACTAAACCATCTCTACAGCCCTCAAGTTAAATTTTATAAATTAAAAATATTTCATTTTCTGTAGCAAATTTTTAAATATTACTAAGTGATTTTTAATGGTGGTCAAGCTTCAAGTATATGTCACCTTTCTACTTCAATACTAAAGCTCACTACGGAAAAAATTTATATTTGACTTGCCAGGATTTTTTTTTTTTTTTTTTTTTTTACTGTTGATGATCTCTCTCTCTCTCTCTCTCTCTCTCTATATATATATATATATATATATAATATCTTGATCATAATACCCCTCACCACCTTCCTTTGTCTCCCCTCCCCCACTGAACACTCTTCTTTCGAGCTAGTACTTCTTCTATTTGATGTCATTTTGTTTGCCTTCCTCTGTCATCTCTGATGACGTGTTGATGGTCTCAGTATTTAGGAGACACCAAGAAGCTAGAAAGGGGCCATGAGGCGGATGGGAATGGGAGAGCTTCAGAGGAGGGGATAGTGGATTAAACTTTTTAAAAAAGTGTTCTTGGTGCAATAGGTGCCAGAGAGCTTTTTCTACTCATTCTGTCTCATTTTATACTTTTTTTTTTTAACCTAAAAAAATCTCAAAAAGATCCTTCACCAAAATTTGGGCCTCTACAATGCAAGGTTGGAAAACAATTCATTAAACTATTGCCAGCCTTCATTTAAGGGGCTGACCTGAGGGACAGGAAGGAGGAAAAGTGCCTGTTGTCTCTTTTTCTGAGCCTAAGGCTCTAAACTCTTCAAATTTTGTGTTCTTTCTAGCTAAGCTCGTTGATATCAGTCATATCCAACCACTAGGCAAAGCACAGAATATACCTTAGGTATCCTAGCAGGAAATGGTTGACACATGCAAATTAAGATAATTTCAGGAAGATTATTCACAAGAGGACTGTACTAAAAGCCTGGAAAACAGGGAAGCCACAGTACTGACCTGGAGTCAGTGGCAGTAGGGATGTGACCATATAGGACTGAACAGAGAAGAGGGAGATCATTTCAGAAACCAAGAAGGTGAGAGGATCTTGTCAAGCCAGCTTCTGAGAGACAAGTGAGTAGCTCCTTTTAGTCAGGAACCTAGCCAGAATGGTGACTTTGTCAAAAAGGAGCCAGAGCAATCAACATCCTTACTCTTTAATTTCCCCATAGTATCTTACTGAGGAAATAACAATGGCTAACCCCAGCTGGAAGCCCAAGAGCAAGAGGAGGCCTAGCAAAGTGGTCCATATAGAAGAACAGCCCAGTAAGGGTTGAGCGTGGATGCATGCGGTAAGTGGTAACTACCAGCGCAATGGAGACATCTGGAGAATAAAGTCTGTCAAACAAAAGACATGTTTTGAGCTGAGTGTGGTGGGTATGCCCATAGCACTCAGGAGGCAGAGGTAGGAGGATTTCTGTGAGTTTGAGGCTAGCCTGAGACTACATAGTGAATTCCAGGTCATTCCAGGTCAGCCTGGGCTAGAAAGAGGCCTTACCTCGAAAAACCAAAAAACCAAAAAACAAAAACAAAAACAACAACAAAAAAAAACATGATTGAAAAATGAACTTGGAACCTATGACTATTAAGGAAATTGAAACCTGGTTTTAAACTTGGCCATAAAAGATAACAAACAAATGCATTTACAAACAATTTCAAGAGTCTGTAAAGATATGAATATATTTCCAAATATGTGAATTTCTTCTTGTGCATAAATTATTGATAACCTTGTTATCTTCTTTAGCATAAATTATTGATAACCTTGTTATTTCTTTTAATTAATATTTTGATATGATTACAGATTCACTTTCAGTTATAAAAATAACATACAAAGAAGAATTCTAATATAAACCTTGTCTAGCTTCCTCTAATGGAAAGTGATAGTATGATATCACAAGCAGGATGTTGTCAAGATACAAAATATGTTTATCCCTCATGGATCACTTTTTTTTTTTTTTTAGGGTTACTTTGCCTTCTTGAACAGACAAAATAACATTTATCTTCAGAAAGAACTGTGTGTTTATAGCTGAAAGACCACTAAATAGCGGAGTTGTATTCTTTTTTTTTTTTAATATTTATTGACAACAAAACATACTTACATACAAAAGGTGCATAGTTTTCCCTCCCCTCCCCCCATTCCCCTTTAGAACTCCACTCTCCATCATATCCCCTCCCTCTCTCCATTAGTCTCTTTTTTAATTTGATGTCATCATCTTTTACTTCTATTATGAGGGTCTTGCGGAGGTATTGCTAGGCGCAGCAAGGTCATGGATATTAAGGCCAATTTCTGTCTGGGCAGTTGCATTGTAAGGAGTTGTACCCTTCCTTTGGCTCTTCCATTCTATCCACCCCCTCTTCCACAATGATCCCTGAGCCTTGGAGGGTGTGACAGAGATGTTTCAGTGCTGGGCACTTCTCCATCCCTTCTTCTCAGCACTATGTTGCCTTTTGGATCATCCCAGTGGTCATCGCCATCTGAAAAGAGAAGCTTCTCTAACCAGAAGTGAGAGTAGCATTAATATGTGAATATGAGCATTAAGTGTAGTGTTTTCCGGGCAGCTTGGTGGGAGTAGTATATACATTTAGATAAGAGCATACTTTATACCCCTAAGGCTCATGACCTTACCTACCATAGACTTTGCTTAGGTTTTTCAGTACCAGGTATGTATTCCCTCCCGTAGAGGGGGCCTTCAGTCCAATTATAGAGCAGTTGGTTACCCCACGAGTAGACATGCCACTATTGCACCCGTTCAGTCTTTGGGCCTGTCTGGCCAATTTTGAATATTCAGCGTCCACTGTTTTCAGTGCTGATGACTTCTGTCTCCCATACTCTGCATGCAGTGCAGCTTTTTCCAGCTTTCAGTTGGCTGGTCTACAGGGAGAAGGTTTTCTGCTCAGCACCAGCTTGCTTTCTCAGTGACCTTGCCTCTCAGGCAAGAGATGTCTTCAGCAATAGGGTCTTACTATCTGTTTCTCAGGGGAAACCAAGGGCTTTGGCAAAAGCCTTTAATGTTTTGGAGGCTACCGGGACCTCCTTGGCCAACAACTCACTGGAAGGTATCCCATCCCAGGTACTGAAAATTTTCTAGTAACAGTCTACAGCTTCTAGATGTACCATTATTCAAAAAAGTAGTTTTACATAAGTCTTATTCACAATCTTTTGAAATTAGATTGACCCTCCCCCTGCCCTTCTTTTATGCATTCTCTACCCATGGCCTTGATTAGGCCATTCCCCTCCTTGTAATCAGTCCTTCCACTTACATATGTGCAATACCATACACTTCAGTCCTTCCCTTTCCTCCGTCCCTTATAGCCTTTTACCAGCTTACTGGTTTCTGGTACCAATTTTTGGTTCCAGTTCACACACAAGTCTGTCTATTTGTAGCTAGGAATGGATCACTTTTATAGTTCTTTTATAACCATGCTCATTTTTCTGTTTCTTAGATCTTGGACTACAGGCAACCCTTAATCTATTCTTCATATCTATAACTGTATCTTCTCAAGAATTTGATCAGAATGGAATCTTTTAACATAACTTTTGATTTTTGGCTTTATGTTCAGCCAATTCTCTAAAGATAAAGTCAGGTTATTATGCTTATAACTGGTTCATCTCAATTTACTGCTGGGTAAAATCTTATAATATGCATGTTTTATGGCTTACTTAACAATTTCCCTGTTGAAGGGCATTATTCGTATCATTTCTGGTTTGGTGACATAAAGTTTATTTAAACATGTAAGTTCAGGTTTGGGGGTGACTGTAAGTTTTAATTTCTTTATTCAATTTTATTAACCTTTCAGGACTCCAGTTTCTGCCTTGTACAATACTTGCCTGTTTAGATTTTCTTTTTTGATTTTTTTCAAGGTGGGATCTTGATCTAGCCCAGGGTAACCTGAAATTCATTATGTAGTCTCAGGCTGGCCTCAAACTCACAGCAGTCCTCCTACCTATGCCTCCTGAGTGCTAGGACTAAAGTTGTATGCCACCATGCCTAGCTTTAGATTTTTTTTTTGAAAGAAACTTCTTAACTGTTTTCCAAAGTATTGATGTCATTTATAACCTACTGGAATTCACTGCAACCTACCAGAATTTGGTGATGTCACAATTTGTTATTTTGCCATTCTGATGATTTGTAATGATATCACATTTTGGTTTTAATCAGAAATTCCCTGATAACTAATAGTATTGAAAATCTTTTCATGAGCCTTCTGTCACATATAAATCATATTTGGTGAAATGTCTCTTCATGTCATTTTTATGTTTCTAATAGTTTTTTCTTACAGTTAAAGTTCCAAGATTATTTGTATATTCTAGATATTAGTCCTTTGTCAAATACATGGCTTGCAGATATTTTCTTCCATTCCGTATCTTGTCTTCATCTTTCACAGAATAATAAAGTTTGATTAAATTCTCAATAAAATTGTTAAAACTAAAAGGAAGTTAGATTTAAGAGCTGCAGAGTGGTAGAGTGCATGCTTAAAGTCTGCGATTAAATATTTAGTACAAAATTATTTGTCTTTAAATTTTTTAGCTGGGCATGGTGGCACATGCCTTTAATTCTAGGACTTGGGAGGCAGAGGTAGGAGGATTGCTATGAGTTCGAAGCCAGCCTTAGAGTACATAGTGAATTCCAGGTCAGCCTAGGCTAGAGTGAGACCCTATCTCCAAAACAAACAAACAAACAAACAAACAAACAAACAAACAAACAAACAAACAAAAATGATCAAGGGCTGGAAAGACGGCATAATGGTTAAGGTGCTTGCCTATGACGTCTGAGAACCCAGGTTCAATTCCTCAGTATCTACATGAGCCAGATGCACAAGGTGGCACATGTGTCTGTAGTTCTTTTGCAGTGGCTGGAAGCCCTGGTGAGCGCTTGCTCTCCCTCTCCATCCACTCCCCCCTTTCACTCTAAGTAAGTAAGTAAATAAAAAAATATATAAACGTCTTAAATTTTTTGATCAAGTGCAATTTGTTATTTGTTTAAATAGATTTTTCTCTTGGTATAAAGTCTAATAACTTTGTTCTCTTACACTTTTTCATGAAGGTTTAAAATTTTATAAAATTTAAAAAATGTAAAATTCTATACCTTAATCTGAAATTAATTTTGAGTGAGAACTTGGAGAATGACATTTGGATTGAGGTTCATTGTTTGCCTATGGATGTCCAACCACTGGTGTCTTTTCTGGAAAAGCCGTCCTCCCATCACACAGACCAATTGAGATTATCATGTGAACCAATTAATGAGTCCTTCACTCTGTCCATTTTGTTTGTCTGTCTGCCAATGTCACACAGACTTGATTTTTAAAAAAAATATATTTTTTATTTATCCATTTGAAAGGGGAAGAGAGAGACAGAAAGAGAGAGAGAGAGAGAAACAGACAGAGAGACAGAGACAGGGAGACAGAGAGAAAGAATGGGTGTCTCAATGGCCCTTGCCCCTGCAAACCAAATCCAGATGCATGTGCCACTTTGTGCATCTTGCTTTATGTGGGTGCTGGGAAATCAAACCCAGGCTGTCAGGCTTTGCAAGCAACTACCTTAAGAGCTGATCCATTTCTCCAGTCCCCCAGACTTTATTTCTATAGTTGTACAGTAAGTCTTGAAATTATATAGGCTGATACTGTTTATTCCTCATTTAAAAATATTTCTACCTCTTATACCTTTTATAATAATCTTGTCAATATTTGTTCTTTGACAGATTCATACATACTTATCATATTTTGATTAAGTAGACCCCTTTTGACTGCCACCCCATTAAGCCCCTTCTTTTAAAAAATATTTTATTGATTTGCAAGGAGATAGAGAGAAAGAGGGAGGGAGGAAGACAGAAAGAATGAATGGGAGCACTAGGGCCTCTTGCCACTGCGAACAAACTTCAGATGCATCCACTACTTTGTGCATCTGGCTTTATTTGGGTACTGAGGTTATTTGGGTACTGAGAAATTTAAACTGATGATATCAGGCTTATTAAGTTATACGAGAAGGAAGTGGCCAGCATAGTGGGAAATTTGCTGAAAAACAAATACCACAGAGAAGGGAAGAAAAATATTATGCACATCTAGGGACCTGCTACATTATTAAAAGTGAGGTTACTTTCAGGAGAATTTCCACGTTTTATTATTAACTGAAGGTACTTGAGTAATCTAAGCAGTATTTTTAAAAATATTTTTTTTAGCAAGGAGTGGTGATGCATGCCTTTAATACAAGCACTCAGGAGGCAGAGCTAAGAGGATCACAGTAAGTTTGAGGCCAGCCCGAGATTACATAGTGAATTCCAGGTCACTCTGGACCAGAGTGAGACTCTACCTAGAAAAAACAAACAAAAACTGATTTCTTAATTTAATTTACTTTTTTGAGGCAAGCCCAGCATACTGCTATTTTTTTTTAATGAGGGACAGTGAGAGCACGTGCATGCATGCACTAGAAAGAAGGACCTCCAGCCACTTTAGTCGAACTCCAGATGTGTGCTCCACCTTGTGCGCATGAGCGACCTTGCACATGTGTCACCTTCTGCATCTGGCTTACATAGGATCTGGAGAATTCAAAATGGGTCCTTAGGCTTAACAGGCAAGTGCTTTAACTGCTACGCCATCTCTCTAGCCCTTTTAAAATAATTTAAAAAATTATTTATTTATTTGAGAGACAGAAAGAAAGAGAGAGAATAATGGGGCATACCAGATCTCTAGCCACTGCAAATGAACTCCACATGCATGTGCCACTTTGTGCATCTGGCTGATGTGGGGCCTGGGAACTCAAACCTGGGTTCTTTGGCTTTGCAGGCAAGCACCTTAACCACTAACATCTCTACAGCCTGAAGCAGTATTTAATTCAGGTGAAAGCAAGTTAAAGAACATTATTGATTGATTGCTACATTTCTGTCATTTTTTTTCTGTTGCTGAAACTTGTGTGGATTTGTTCATAAGCTATTGGGTCTCTAAAGCTCTGTTTCAAGCGACAGAATACACTGCTATATGAATAATAATAAAAGAATACAGTAAGTGGCTAATTTATGAGAATAGTAATATAATATAAGTTATTCTGGTAAATTGTCATGTGAGTTTACAACTTGTTGAGAGCTAACTTTGGGAATGGGCAAGCCCCGCCCCACATCCCTATCTCAGACATTGCATGTTGTAGCCTGAGGGTTGGTTGAAAAACATTGTAGCCTTGAGAACAGCTGAAAAGTAAACCATTTCTCAAGCTCTCTGCTCTGCTCCCTAAATCTTAAGACGTGAGCAGAGGTCACTATTGTGTGTCCCATGGTATAAAAATGCCTGTGTTGGAAACTTATAATTGGAAGACTCACCTGAGGAGAAGACTTCTGTCGAGGGCCTTCAGTTGGTAACTCCAGCTGACTGGTCTACGGGGCTTCTCCAGTTGTTCCTGCTGGATAGTGTAAGTACTGGTTTGATGTTCTGTTCTGCAGCTTGCCATTTATTTTTCCACTGTTCATCAGGGCAACTCCAGTTACTGCTGCTGTATGTTGTTCAGTGCTTGGATTGATGTTCTGTTCTGCTTGCCATTTGTGCGGAAACTTTTCAGTAGGGCAAGTGTACTCATTTTGACACTTGATTGTAGCCAAAAGGCCAAGAAGCACTACAGTAGTGACTTCTGTTCAGTACCTGCTTGATGTTCTATGCTCTTTTCTTTCTTAAGACAGGGCAACCTGTAACTCTTTCTGTAGCTTCAGGCTGGTCTTAAACTCATGAAAATCCACCCCCCTCAGTCTCCTGAGTGTTGGAATTAAAGATGCCTTCCGGGCTGGAGAGATGGCTTAGTGGTTAAGGTGCCTGCCTGCTAAGCCTAAGAACCCGGTTCCAATCTCCAGGTCCCACGTTTAACCAGACGCAAAGTGACACAAGGGCGCAATGCCACACTTGACCACAAGGGGGCTCATGCATCTGGATTTCATTCACAGCAGCTGAGAGACTGCTGGCATGCCCATCTCTATCTGTTTTCCTCTCCCTCTCTGTCTGCCTCTCTTTGTGTCTCTCTCCAAAAATAAATAAAATAATAAAGATGTCTTCCACCACACTCTGCCTATGTTCTTCCTGTTGTTTTACTTTCAAAAATATTTTATTTATTAGAGAGAAAGAGAAAGAGAGGGAAGGGAGAGAGAGAGAGAAAGAGAAAAAATGGGCATTCCAGCACCTCTAGCTACTGCAAACAAATGCCAGATGCATGTACCACCTTGTGCTCTGGCTTTACATTAGTACTAAGGAATCAAACCTGGGTCCTTTAGCTTTGGTGGCAGGTGCCTTAATTGCTAAGCCATCTCTCCAGCCCTTCGTTCTGTTTTTAAAAATATTTTATTTATTTGTTTTAGGGGGGACAGAGAGAAAGAGGCAGATTAAATAGTGCACACCATGGATTATTAGTGCCCTCCTTATTACCACTTAAAGTGCTCTCCTTATTACCAGCAGAGCCTTTAGTGGTGCTGAAGTTGGAGAACCAACTCCACAGAGCACCAAGCCTGCTAGGGAAATCCATCCTTACAATTCTGTTTCTCTAGACCTCACTCTCAGTACCACAATCTGTATTAGTCAGGGTTCTCTAGAGGAACAGAATGGATAGAATGAATTGTATTAAAAGGGAATTTATTGGATTAGCTTACACAGTCCAGCAATAGCAGGTTGCAGGTCCGAGAGTCAAGAAACCCGGTAGCTGCTCAGTCCACGAGGCTGGAGGCCTCAGCAGTCCCAATCCGGCACTGAAGGCCTGGAGGCTTCCTGGAGAGACCCTGCTCTTCAGTCCACCCTGGTCTTCTGTCCACACTGGAAAGCAGCAATACCAAGCAGCAAGTACCAAGTGGAAAACACCAAGCAGCAAGCACCCAGTGGCAAGCAGTGAACAGTACCAGCAGCCAGGTGGGAGAGGGGGCCTTTCTTTCCAGAGCTGCTTATTTCTCAACCAGCCCCCTCCTCCAAGAGGGTTCCCCACTCTGGGCTGCCCATTCTAGGGGAAGGGCTTACCCCTGGGGGAAGGATTCTTCCTTTAATTAATTCTTCCTAGAGGCAGCCTCAGAGACACACTTATGAGGAATGTCTGTGGATTCCTAAACAAATCAAGTTGACACAAACTTAACCATCACAATGGGGTTCCTCTGGTGGCTGATGTTTCCAAGATGATATTACAGTTCTCCAGAGAAGTGAAATCAACAGTCTATGAATACTTTTACTTGTCTGTCTATCTCTTATCATCTTCTATCTATCTATCTATCTATCTATCTATCTATCTATCTATCTATCTATCTGTCTCTCTATCTATCTCTATCTATCTATCAATCTATCTATCTATCTGTATCTATCTATCTATCTACATCTATCTCTATCATCTATCTATCATTTATCTTTACACATAGTTTTTATATATAAATAACAACATCACTATTGTTTATACATCTAAGCATTGTATGTATATAATACTCATATATAAAGAGAGGCATATAAAGACAGGTAGAATATGTAGTTGTGGATTCTGGTAACACTGAGAGAGCCATCAGACTGTGAAGAAAAAAAAGAGAGATAGAAGCATCTTTGAATCCCCAAATCCTCAACTTGCACTCTGAGGCATTCTATCTAATAAAATTTTAATACATTTAATAATTTTTCTGCCATTTGCTTCTTGGAGAGTTTAACAGGGTCCTGTACTGAGTAGTTATTATTATTATTATTATTATTATTATTATCATTATTTTAAATATTTTATTTATTTACTTGAGAGAAATAGGGAGAGAGATGCACATAGAGAGAATGGGCGTAACAGGGTCTCCAACCATTGCAAATGAACTCCATATGTGTGCTCCACCTTGCACATATGGCTTATGTGGGTACTGGGAATTGAACCTGGATCCTTAGGCTTCATAGTCAAGTGGCTTAACCACTAAGCCATCTCTCCAGCCCAAGTTATTATTTTTTAATCTGGGGAAAGCTGAAATAAAATTTTTATTGTAGAACATTGTTACATTATTCTCCAGGGTATAAGAAACATAATCTATAAATATAACAATGACAAAATACCAACAAATAATAATAAAATCATCACCAACAAAAAACATCTGAGGACTTCCAGATAAAATGGCAGCATAGTAGTCATGCCAAAGTAGCTTAGGGAGGGAAAAAAGCAGAAAAACAGCAAAATACACTCTTCTAACAAAAAGTGAAAGTGTATAACTTATTATCAACCACAGCAGAGACACAGAAGATATGCAGGTTTTGTAGAAAGAAAGAAAATAGCCAGAATACTGTTGAGGTGCCAGCAGCCCTATTATGCATACCAGCCCACCTGGCAGATGCAGAGCTACTGGAACAGAAATCAGGTGGAGGGATTTTCCACTCATATCAGTCTCCTCACAAAGTCAAGAAGCCTGAAGGAGAAGAGATCAGGGACCAGCTGAGCAGCTGCTGAGGGAGAACACAAATGGGACCAGGTGAGCACCTCTGGTACAACTGCATGTATCCTGCACAGTCTTCCATCCCCCAACCACCAGTGCCACAATGAAACACCAGAGAACTCATTCAGTCCCAGGCATCAGAGCATCCAGTACAGCCGATCACAACACCAGATCTACAATGCAACAGAGAGGGATCTAGGTGGGCACTTAGTACTGGGGAGATTAGAATGGTAACAGGGCCTACTTACACAAAGGCAGATACATAGGCCTGTACTGGAAGTACTAATCTATCTTTCCATGTCAGGGCAGGTTATGTATTATGTATTCTTGGTTGGTTTTACCTTTCTCAAATAAAATGTATTTTGGTGTTGAATATTGTAACCTTAGATGCTTCCTGATTTATAGGACCTTTTCATTTTCTTCTGCCATTATTGGGGGCAGGGTCTGACTCAGCTTCAGGTTTAACTGGAACCCATTTCAGACCAGAAATCTCAATCAGTTGACAGGATTAAGGGGGGGGAACACACACCCTTAGGGACTATAGCTTCATTAGATTATTTTTAATCTTCATTAGATTATATTCTTTGCTGGTTTTGATAAAATGTGTATATTGCTCAGTTGAAGTTTAGAATTTGGCAGTAAATTGCTACCCCAGTCTAGTAGAATCTTTGAAAATCAGGCAAACTCAATACCTAGGGTTACTTCTGCTGTTTCTCTTGGAGTATAAGAGCTATACCTGGCACATTAAACTCCTACCTTGAAGCTATATAAAGTCAGATTTACACAGCTAAGAACACTGCAGATAGTTGGAAAACCCAAGCATCAAACTAACTCAAGATGCAAAAATCTCCACATTATAATTCAAGAAACAAAAATCAAGGCAATACATTCCCACCCCAAACTACAAATCCATCAGAAATGACCTCCAATGAGATTGTTTTAGATGAAATGCCTGACAAAGATTTCAAAAAATGATTATATTTATGTTCAAAGAAAACAAAGGAATCAAAAAAGAAAACAAAATCCTGAAGGAATACAGAAAAACAACTTAATGAAATAAAGTGGTCAATACAAGACATGAGTAAGGAAATAGAAATAATGAAAAAATACCAATCAGAAATACTAGAAATGAGCCAGGCGTGGTGGCGCATGCCTTTAATCCCAGCACTCGGGAGGCAGAGGTAGGAGGATCGCCGTGAGTTCGAGGCCACCCTGAGACAAGACGACATAGTGATTTCCAGGTCAGCCTGGGCCAGAGTGAAACCCTACCTCGAAAAACCAAAAAAAAAAAGAAATACTAGAAAAGAAAACAGAGTAAATCAAATAGAAAACTCTGTAGACAGTCTCACTAGTAGAATGGATCAAGGAGGGAACAGAATATCTAAACTAGAAGACCGGGTGGCAGATCTAATACACTCCAACAAAGAGAAAGACAAACTAATAGGAAGTCATGAATGGGAATTTCAAGACATTTGGGACACTATGAAGAGATCAAACATAAGAATTCAGGGCATAGTAGAAGGAGATGAATTTCACTCTAAAGGCTGAGCAGGTATTTTCAACAAAACCATAGAAGAAACTTCTCCCATATAAGGAAAGTATGCTGATACAGATGGGGGAAGCCTATAGAACACCAAATAGACAAAATCAGGAAAGAACCTCTTACCATCATATTATAATTAAACTACAAAACACACAAACCAATATATATATATATATATATATATATATATATATATATATATATATATATATACTGAAAGCAGTTGGAGAGAAAAATCAAGTCACATACAAAGGTAAGCCCATCAGGATAACAGAAGATTACTCAACACAGACTTTAAAAACCAGAAGGGCTTGGAATTATTTATTCCAAGTTCTGAAAGATATCAACTGTTAACCAAGATTACTTTATTCAGCAAAGCTATCCATCCAAATTGATGGAGAAATAAGCACATTCCACAACAAAAACAGGTGAAAAGAATATATGACAACTAAACCAACTAAACCATGCTGAAGAGAAAGAAAATCACACAGATAAGGAAACAGGAAAATATAAATAATATTTAAATAATAGTTAATACAAGATAGTAAAAGAAAAATTGGAAGAACAACAAAATAAGAATAGTGGCAAGAATAAATACATACCTTTCAATAATAACTCTTATTACAATGATCTTAATGCTCCAAACAAAAGACACAGGTTTTCAGACTGGGTTAAAAAGTAGGATCCATCTATTTGTTGCCTTCCAATTGGAATATAACTCCAGTTGCCCAGGAAATAACATCTCTATTCAACCACTGGGGCCTCATGAAATTACAAAGCTTTTGAGTAGCAAAGGATACTGTGAATAGAGCAAGCAACCTACAGAATAGAGGAAAATCTTTGCAGAGGACTAATATCCAGGATATACAAAGAACTCAATAAACTAAATAGTAAGAAATCAAACAAAAAATGGGCTATTGAACTATGTAGAGAGTTCTCAGAAGAAGAAATATAGATGACATATAAACATCTAAAAATTGTTCTCCATTTTTAGCCATCAGGAAAATTCAAATTAAAATTACTTTGAGATTCCATCTCACTCCTGTCAGAATGGCTGTCATCAAGGAAACAAATGACAATAAATGTTGGAGAGAATGCAGAAAAAGAGGAACTCTTCTATACTGTTGGTGGGAATGTAGTCTGGTCTTGCATTGTGGAAATCAGCGTGGAGGTTCCTGAGCTTGCTAAAAATTAGATTTCTCATATGACCCAGCTATAGCACTCCCAGGCATATATCCGAGTGATTCTTCACAGTACCTTAGAGATACTTGCACAATCATGTTTATTGCTGCTCCATTCACAGAAGCTAAGGAATGGAACCAGCCTAGATGTCCCTCCACAGAGAATGGATAATAAAAATGTGGTACATTTACACAATGGAGTTCTATTCAGTGGTAAAAAAAAAAATAAAATTATGAAATTTTCTGGGAAATGGAGGTGTCTGGAAAGGATTATACTAAGTGAGGTAACCCAGGCTCAGAAAGCCAAACATCACATGTTCTTTCTCATCTGTGGATCCTAGCTACAAATGTTTGGACTTGTGTGTGAGTTGGAGTAAAAAATCAGTAGCAGAGGCCAGTAAGCTAGAAAAGGGCTCTAAGGCAGGGAGGAGAAGGGAGGACTTGAGGGTATGGGACTATATATATGTAAGCAGACCAACATATTACTGGGGGTGGAATGGCCTAAGTGAGGGCAGAGGAAGATATTGAGTAAAATAAGAGTGGGAGGAAGAGTTAATCAAAATTCAACATATTGTGAATAATCTATGTGAAAACCTACTTTTTTGGATAATGGCACACCCTGAAATCATGGACATTTACTAGAAAGTATTCAGTGCCAGGGATGGGATACCTTCCAGTGAGTTGTTGGCCAGAGAGGTCCCTGATGCCCACAAAACATTACAGGCTATTTCCAAGGCTCTTGGTTTCCCACCAGAAATAGATGGTAAGATCCTATTGCTGAAGACTCCACATGCCTGGGCTGCAAAGTCACTGAGAAATCTAGCTGGGGCTGAGCTGAGAACCTCTTCCCTGTAGACCAGCTGACAGAAAGCTGGTAAAAGCTACACTGCATGCAGTCCTACGGGAGACAGAAGTCATCAATAGTGAACAGTGGACACTGCATGCCTTAAGTTTGGCCAGCCAGGCCAAATGACCAAAGGGGTGCAATAGTGGCATGTCTGTTATGGGGCAGTTGGAACCACCTGCTCTCTACTTGGACTGGAGGCCTGCTGTATGGGAGGGAATACATGCCTAGTACTGAAAACCTAATCAAAAGCCTGTGGTAGGGGCGGTCATGAGTCTTAGGAGTGTAACTCCTGCTTTTGTCTCACTAAATGCACATATTATGCTCACTAAGCTGCCATGCAAGCACTACACTTAATGTTCATATCTATCTATCTATCTATCTATCTATCTATCTATCTATCTATCTATCATCTATCTATCTATCTATCTATCTATCTATCTATCTATCTATCTATATATATATATATGCAACTCCCACTTTTGTTAGAGAAGCCCAACAATGACAAAATTCAATCAGTTCTCAAGCATATGTCTTAATTGCTTATTAAAAACAGAGGTAGGTGAATGGGCAAAAAGCTCTCTGGAATGGTGAAAGGAATTTGTGTTTTAACCATTGAGCAATTTCTCCAGCCCTAGGAATTTTTTTGTCTTTTAAAAAATATTTATTTATTTATTTATCTGTGAGAGAGAAAGAGGCAGAGAGAGAGAGGGGGGGGAGTGAGCACACCAGGACCTCCAGCCACTGCAAATGAACTCCAGATGCATGCACCCCCTTGTGCATCTGGCTTACATGGGTCCTGGAGAATTGAACTGGGATCCTTTGGCTTGGCAGGCAAATGCCTTCACTGCTAAGCCATCTCTCCAGTCTGGAATTTGTTTTTTAAGATCATGTGTCAACGTTATTTAAGTTCCAGAGCCACACACGTTGGAGATGGCTATAGGGATTAGAAAGCTATGAGGCTATCGTCTGATGTCTTGATTGTCCCTCTGGACACTCTCTTCTAGTTAGTGTATCTTGTAGACATTTATGGATTCTGTTAGTGGGCTCCTTTGCCCCTGACTTCTGGTTGAATTTGGTCAGCACAGGTGGGAGATTAGAGGAAAGAGAGCAAGGTCACATTATCTATTTCCTTAGAGCTTTCTCTTTGCAAGACACTGTAGGTTAGTTGCCTCCCTCTACTGAAGATCATAATACTAGGCAGGTTAATACAGATACTGTATTGCTTCTTCACACTTAGTGACAGTATTCTCATGATGTGGCTAAGTAGCCCCAGGATTATGCTAGATCTTTTTTTATTTATTTATTTATTTATTTATTTATTTATTTATTTTTATTTATTTATTTATTTATTTATTTATTTATTTATTATTTGAGAGAGACAGAGAGGGAGAGACAGAGACAGAGAGGAAGAGGCAGAGAGAATGGGAGTGTCAGTGGCCTCTCAGCCACTGTGAATGAACTTCAGATGTGTGTCCCCCTTGTGGGCAAGTGCAGCATTGTGCCCTTGCTTCACTTTTTGTGTCTGGCTAAACATGGGACCTGGAGATTGGATGGGTGTTCTTAGGCTTGGCAGGCAGGCACCTTAACTACTAAGCCATCTCTCCAGCACTGTGCTAGATCTTTTAAATTTCTCTATCCTTCTGCCTGTGCTTGTGCAAATAGTTACATCATTACACTCTTCTCAAGTGACTCCTTTGAATATGCTTGTTTCCCGTCAATGCAATCACATGTCAATTCTGATTGTAAGTCAGTCACTGAAATGTGGTCTTCAACTATATTGACAGTAATTGGAAAAGATGATGATAGCATCTCATTAAAGGATGAATTTCTGGGTTTTTGGAACCACTTTCCAAATAAGGAGAGGAAATGTGATTTTGGAGGATTCTCAGGCTATAAGTGTTGGGCACAGTTGCAGACCCTGGGCCACTGGAGGTTGAAGCAGGCCTGAGTTGTCAGGCATGACTAAAGGCCCCAGGCCACAGGAGGTTGCAGCAGGCCTAGACCCCAATAATCTTGTCTGGAGACCAGCAGGAGTGAGGCCGCTCCCTCCCCCTGCCTGATAAGATGTCCTGATAAGATTTAGGTTTCAGTTTCCCTGTGGCCATGTGACCTTTCTACCACTCACCCAGGAGGTCCCTATATGTTAATGAGGTATTAGCCAGCAGCCTTCACACAGCCAATCCCCCTGTGACCCATACCCCATACCTCTTCCCACCACTACACGAACACTTATAAGCCCACTCCCCTGGCAAATAAATGAGCTGTCCTCCAATGCAGTCTCCTGGATGTTTCTTCCCATTGCACTCACGGCTACTCAAGACCCTGATCCGCAGCCACCTGAACATCTCCAGGGTGCTGGTGTGCAATGGCCTCCGAGCGGCCATGGGCCGACAGCTAGAGCCTGAACAGAGACCCTCTGAGCTGTGCTGAGTACTCCCTTTGAAGGACCCAAGCCCCTGTGGCCTTGCTTCCATCATTGAGGCTGGCAGGTTTCTCTTTTTCCTCCTTTACTTTCGGTTCATGCCATTGATTAAGGTGAACAGGCAACTGATGTCTCTTGGCCGAGGTCACTGTTCAGCATTGACTGAAGGCCCCTAGCCTGCTGTTTAGCCCCTGACAGCCTGCCCAGGCATTGGCAACAACCCCCTGTCTATTTCTCTCCAACTCCCAAACCAGTGATACAGTGACCATTTAAAAGCCCTTAGGGTGGTTGCCAGACCTTTAAATTTGTGGACAGGCTTGCGTCTGGACCTTTGCGGAATCCCCCTTGGTGCTATCCAGCCCTTGGGAATGTTGTTCTCTGGTCTTGGCATCTCCACTCTTTTTCTATCATGGGTAGTATCACCTCCCACCAAAAGGAGTCACAAATTCGAGGTTTACAAGCACTTCGCAAGGCTAGAGGCATTAATCTTGCCCAGAAGGAACCATCCCTCTTGCCTCTCACTATCTCCTCCCACCGATCTTCATATCTCTACACAGCTTGTGCCTGCTTCCCACCCAGTTCTTACTCACCACCACATTCTTTCACAGGAAAAACAAGTCATCGGGAAAAATACAAGCCACCATAACCTGGACACAATACGTCCAATATGTGGCTGACCTTCTCTCCTTTGCTAACCACCCCAAATCTTCTAACTGCTTCTTTTGTGCATCCATCATCCTTCCCCTGCTAACCACGGTCCCTATTAATGCCATCCTTGAATACCCCACATCTACAACAAACTATTCCCAACCCCACCTTACTGATATTCCCCTCTTTGATGCCGGTCAAGGTATGCCTCTTTGTCCAGCTCCAAGCTGACCCGAGCTGAGTGCCTCTTCAATATTTCCATAACCGGGACTGCTTGTATCAAGACTCTCCTATGGTGCAAAGGGCTAATCACTCCATGCAGAAATGTTTCCTCTCCCACTTATTTTTCCCCAGTCTTGATTGTTCCACAGGTGTATCTCTACAAGGAAGAAGAAGCGGCCTACAAACTCCACCTGCATTGATTGAGAGATTTTCATCCCCCTACTGGTGGGCCTTGGCATGACATTATCCCTGGGTGTCTTCAGGGCTGCAGGAGCCGTCCTTGTCCAAACCAACCATCTCACAGGGGATTCCGAGATAAGCTTGACCAGGCCATAGTATCCACTACCAACAGCCTTGAGTCTCTTTAGAGACAATTAAACTCTCTCACAGGTGTGGTACTTCAAAATCGTAGAGCCTTAGATCTCATCACTGCTGAACATGTGGGGCATGTATGGTCTAGGGAGAAGAATTTTTTTTTTGTCAATGAATCAAATGTTGTTGAAAAAAAATGTTAAAACTCTTAAAAAACTCCACAAGGAGCTACTTGACTACATAAATCTGACGACCGCACCACCTGGTTCTCTAATGCCTTAGTCACTTGGCTCTTCTCCTTCCTTGGCCCCCTCCTGGCTATAGGAACCCTGTTACTTGTGGCCCCCTGACTCATCAAGTTTCTCAGACAACAAATAGCTAACATTGCTAAGGTGGCTACCAATCAGGTTCTTGTGCACCACCTGGCTCTGTCTGAACCTGTGATAGACTACAAAGACCTTGCTCCATGTGATGATACTGCCCTATTATAAAAACAAAGGGGGAGTTGTCAGGCACAGTTGAGGACCCTGGGCCACCAGAGGTTTAAGCAGGCCTGAGCTGTCAGGCGCGACTAAGGGCCCCAGGCCCCAAGAGGTTGCAGCCGGCCTAGACCCCAATAATCTTGCCTCGAGCCTGGCAAGAGTGAGGCTGCTCCCTCCCCCTGCCTGGGGCACCTGGATGTCCTGATAAGACTTAGGTTTCAGTTTCCTCATGTGACTGTTTTTACCACACACTCAGATGGTCCCTATATGGGGACTGGAAGATAGAATATACAATTTGGCAAAACTCTGGGGCTTCTTTCCCACTGAGCACTTCTAGGCAGGGAAGAGTAATTATTCAATTTAAATCTTACCCTCCCCTCTTTCTCTCTCTCACACACAAATACAGGCAATAGGGTTGATTTGGTCTAGAAGTTAGGTTGTAGCATGATGTCAACTGCCAGCATTGAGGAAGTAAGAGTTTATAAAGAGGTTGTTGTTCTCCTCCTCCTCTTCTTCTTCCTCCTTTTCTTGTTATTTTTACAGTCATGAGGACTGAATGTAGGTTAGGTAAGTGGCTTGCCATTGAGCTATATCTTTAGCCCCAACTTTATTTATTTATTTATTTATTCATCAGTACTAAAGATTGAGCACCAAACCTCATGCATGCTAAGTGAGGGCTCTACCACTGAGCAACACTCCCAATCTCTTATGCAAAGTTTTGCTCAGAGAAGCTTCCCCAACCCTCTGAAGGACCTTATCTTGAGTCTAAGTACAGGGAATGTTCAGGTGGCTTTCTTAGAGGGCTTGGCCTATGTCACCATCAATTTATAAGGCATGTCGCTTCTAAGACTGGAAGTCAGTTTCATTCCCTACCAATGGTAAAACAAACATCCTTGAGTGTTTCCTGTGTATCCAATGTGGATCATGTTGGAGAGAGCACTTGCTTATGCTGGCTGATAGTAAATGCAAAAGAATCACCTAGGAAGGCCAGGCTGCAACAGGAATGCTTTTGCAAAGAGCATCCTGAAACCTGGGGCAGAGTGGAAAATGGTTCAGAGAAAAAAGGACTAGACATCCCAGTTTATAATCAAGACTGTCTTGGACCAAAGGATTTATTATTTTTAAATCTCATTATTGGGCCGGGCAGATGTCTCAGTGGGTAAGAGTGCTTGCAGACTTGTCAAGTCTGGGTAAGAGGGATAAGGGCCCGAGAGGTCCTGAGGTCATTTGAGTTCCATTCTCCATGACCCATGTAAACAGCTAAGTGTGGTCACATGTGTCTGTAACACAGTCCTGCGGTAAACTGGGGCTCACAAAAACTGCAACTTTCAGTTTAGAAAGAGGCTCTATCTCTAGGAAATATGCAGGTGAAAAATAGAAAAAGGACACTCTGAGTCGGGCGTGGTGACTCACACCTTTAATCCAGCACTTGAGAGGCAGAGATGGGAGGATTGCTGTGAGTTCAAGGCCACCCTGAGAAGACATAGTGAATTCCAGGTCAGCCTGGGCTACAGCAAAACCCTACATCAAAAAAAAAAAAACACAAAAAAAAAAAAAAGAAAGAAAAAAAAAGAAAAGAAAAAGGACACTCTATATTCTTCTGTGACCCCTGGTGGGCCTCTAAACACATCTGCACAAATACATGCATACAACACACCTTCACATACCAAACCACACATACATACACACACACACACACACACACACACACACATTTCTGAAAAGAAGTGAAATGAGGCATGCACAGAAAGACTAATATGCACATCTCAACTGTATTTGCTGGTCAAAAGTATGTGTGTCTTGGATCTAATGAAAACATAATCAGGAGCTGGGCGTGGTGGCACACACCTTTAGTCCCAGCACTTGGGAGGCAGAGGTAGGAGGATCTCCATGAGTTCGGGGCCACCCTTAGAGTACATAGTGAATTCTAGGTCAGCCTGGACTAGAGTGAAATCCTACCTCAAAAAACAAATAAACAAAAAAAAAGGAAAACATATTCAATGATACAGGGACCATATTCAGGAGAAAAAAGACTAGCTCTTAGACAATTTCAATGTCATAAGCAAGTGGGCCTCCAATGGAAAATCCCAGATAAAAGGTCACTTTTTCTATGCTTCTCCCACTTCTAAGTTGACCCAAGAAAGTAGGTGTGATAGGTATTGTGATTTTTTCATTGATTCCATATTCTATGTATAAGTAATTATTTTCAGCTCGACCGTGTAAACGAAGCAAAAGTTCTTGGACTTTTTTCTCTTTCCATACATCTCCACTATGCCACAAGGACTTACTATCAGATGTCTTTGGAAAGCATCGATCAATTTTTCCTTTGTGGACAAGTCTGCTCATATTGTGACCTTTTCCAAGAAAGAAATAAGCAATTGGTTGCTTTGTGCGATGCATGCGCTTATATTGCCCCCGGAAAGAATTTTCCAGGGCTTGAGTGTATTTTTCCATTTGTCTAGAGTCTTGATCTAGTTGCTGGTTTTCTGGCCAGAATAAAAGAGAAGCTAGAAAATAAGGCTCTGAAAATTGATGAGTCATTCCTATTTGTTGCAAGACTTCTCGAAGCTGATCTTTCAGTTGTTTAATTGGCTTCACTAATTTGGAAGTAGGTTTTATACATGAGAGGATGATGTTGGCCAGGATGAAATTTTGCTTTTCCCTTGGTTGCATTTTGATGATGCCTTGCTCAAAGAGGAATGTGTACTTGTCTACTATATACTCCATATTGTATACAGCATCTTCCTGACTTTTGATAAGATATTCCAAGAGTCCAGAAAACTTGTCTGCTTTTAAAGCTTCTAAGCCTCTCCGACAACTCTCTACTTGAAGTGGCAAGCTGAGCTTGGATTCACGATCTTGGTTTTGTGATTCTGCTGAGGGACCAAATATATCTATATACTTATTAAAATATCCAGCCACCTTTTTTCGAGTTTTGGCCTCTTCATTTTGTTTTATGTTATTCCTGGGTTTTAGAAGGACAAAGTAATCATCAAAAAAATCAAAGGACTTTTTCAAAGAAGATTGCAAAGTAGTTAGGTAAGGAATAAAATTCTTGAGGACTGATTTAAATTCATCTGAATCCCCTGGAATTGCAGAGTTTCCTGATATAAAATTAATCATATCTCTCTTAGATAGTTCATTTTTTGGGTCAAAAAAAGGAATGAGCTGGAGAATCTTGATGGTGTAGAGTCCAACTTCGATCTCTCCTTGGTAACCAGCTGTGTTGTAAGTATCGTACTTCCTTTTTGACATCTGATACAACCTTTCCTTCCCTTCGTATACTCTGTCTTCAGTCTGCCTTTGAGATTCTTTGAATGCATTTGAGGCATGTACTGCTAAATCCAAAAGTTCTATTAGGTCATCAACTGAAATATTCCTGTTTCTTCCATTATAATCTATCCACCATCTTATTTTACTTTTGTAGACTTGACCCAGTGTATCTGAGATATAAGAATTATCAGGTTCTATCTTCCTTGCTTGTTCTGCCCAATTTAAAGCATTTTTAAAGTCCTTCTCTATAAGGTAGAAATGTCTTGCCAAAGCTTGGCAAATGAATGCGTTTGGGTGGAAGCGACGGGTAGCTGCAAGTAATACATCTTTAACGGCTTCATTTCCTTCATCCTTATGCAGTGCTTCAATGAATGGGGAAAACAAATTTCCTTTCTCACCTTCATGTTCATTACGCTGTCTTATGAGCAGCAATGTTTGCATATCTTGTAAAAATTTGCTTTTGCCTATACCAATATCATAGAACAAATTTTCCATTAGCATATCCAGCATAATTTGCCTTTTATCCAAGTTATAGCTTTTCTTCAATTCTTGCAGAGAAAGTTCTGCAATCAAAGGGTGAATGATTCGCACTCCACAGTAGCACTCACATTCTACCACCTCTGTTTTTATAAGAATTGTAGAGAAAGTGCCCATCTTGTCTTCAAGTTTTTCTGTTCCCCAGAAAGCCTTCTTGTTTGCGATTCCTAGGAACTTCTCACACTGGGAGAGGGAAATGGTGGTGTCTGGCACATAGGAATTCAGAAGAGCCAGAAAGGAAAAGAGCTTTGCTTCCTTGGTAGTGATATTCTGTCCTTTAAGAATGTTCCTCACCACATTTTCTATGTACTCTTTATTAAAGTTAGTTTTCATGATCATGAAGGAATAAAAATCTTCAAAGTTTTTGTGCTGTTCTTTGATTTCTTTCAATTTTTGCTCAAAAGCACTTTGTTCTTTGGGGGTCAGTTGCTGTATTAAAGCAACACCGTCTGACATCTTTACACTTTTTTCAGGATTTTGTGATCTTGTGCAGTTTAGGATGATCACTAAAGGTTTCTCATAGCGAATGTATTTATTGGCTACTGCTGTTTGAATGGAGGTCTGTAGAAGGTAGACATTCTCTTGCTCTTCAAAATCATCAACAAGGAGCAGAACAGGTAAGTATTCCTGATGGTTTGTTGCTCCATATGTGATTAAAGTGGTCACCTGCTCTCCAATTTCTGAAAAATCCTCAGCCTTATTTTTCAGCACAGCACACCTGAATTTCTTCCTTAGTTCCCAGAGGATATGCATGGCCAGGGTCGTCCCCCCACAGCCTGGATGATGATACAGATGAATGATTTTGACACATGTTGGCTTAGAAGTATCTGCCCAATTTTGGATCAATGCTTCTAATCTTTCATATTTATCCCTTTTGACAAAAGGGGAAGAATAGTTTTCAGAAGAAAAGTAGAAGTTCCACCATGACACTTTGCCACCTCGGTAGAAGTCTTCTTCTTTTGATGTCTTGAATTCAAGTAATTTTTTTTTGTTTTTCTCTAAGAGTGTACCTTCACATTCGTTTTCACAGAGAATCTCCAAAGCAGTCATGATTTCTTCTTCCTTTTTAAGAAGAACTGAAGATGCACCAATGGATGGCAAAAATCTCTTTAAAGACTGAGTTAATGATTTTAACTTAAGAATAGTGCCATTAATCTCTTCTAGGTTTAAAGTAGAAATGCATTGGTTTGATAATTCATCTTGTTGACTTGATAATCTTGCTTCAAGCAGGTCTTTCCAGTCCTTACAGATATCTGAATTTACACAAATACACAGTATATTTTCCATTCCTTTCAGCTCTTGGTAGAAAGCACAGAAAGTCTCAATAAGGGGGTCTCTTGCATCACTCACAGAGCAAAGTAACAAAAATACCACCAAAAACTTACCCCTTGGCATTATGTCTTCATGGGTAAGAAATGAGATCAGTTTCCTGACTTCAGAAGCTCTTTCTCTTTGCCAGGCAATTGGATCTAAAGGTTTGTATTTTTCACTGTCAAGGTCTAATCTGCCATTACAGAAAATCCAGCTGGGTTGCTTGTAGAGATTCAGAGTACAAATCTTCTCATTTGTTGTGGATTTTCCTTCTATAAATAGACTTGGAACATGAAGGTTTGCTACTCTGCTTCTCTTGAAAGCTTTGACCACACCATTTATCTCAGATTCAGGATCAAACTCTAACACAGCAAACCACTTAATCTCCTTGAGGAAATCCAGGTGTCTGATTTGACTCGGATGGCATTTATTTGTTACAAGTATGTACCAGTCATAATACGAATTATCTAATAAGTCTTGATTTCCTGTCAACAGTTTAACAAGCTTTAGTCCTTCTCTCTTGTTTATAGTTGAGGTTTTTTTGTGTTTTTCTTCTGCTTCTTTCCTAGATTCTGCCATTGTTTTTAAATCCAATTTAAAAGCTTTCAAGTTAGCTTTTTGGTTTATGATGTTATTAGTGTTGGGCCCATCTCGCACAAAAATTGAGTAGTTTGAACTTTGTTCCCATGTTTTGTTTTTAAGGTTTTGCATCTTGATCTGGAAATAGTCATGCCCACAGTCAGAGTACTGTGGAACAACATCTACTTCAATAACAAATCTGTCAGAAACACTGCTATTTGGTAGTAAAACTTCTACAAATCTTGGCTCCCGAATACACTTCTTTGCTTGTTGGACCTGATGAAATTCAAAATATTGAGGTATCATCTCATGGAAGTGGTTAATTAAGGTCTGTTTGGTTTCAGTGGTGAGTTTAATGCCAACAATTTTTCCGTGAGGTTTGTCTTGGACTCCAAAATGAATGGTACCATTAGTACGTGAATTCATACAAGCTGAAGCAAATTTGAATGTCTCATTGCTAAATTTCATCTTAATGTCCTCTTCTATGGCTGTTTCTGTATTTGTGAGGAGTTTGAATTCATGTACTGGATCAATGAGATTGAGTGGTCCCGTTTCAGGTTGCAGAATGAAATGTAATTTATAACGAAATGAATCATTGAATTCATCAAAAGGATATGAGAAGCATGGTGGTTCTGGGGATAGCTGCTTTTCCTGTAGCTCGGTCTCGTCTAGTGACTTGGAATCTTTTACGCTTTGACTTGCTGTAGAGGCATTAGCTGAATCTGAGTGCTCCTCATCCCTCTGGTTTTCCTCTGAAGTCACTCTAGTTTCCGTTTGCTTTTTAGGAACATTTTTCTTGCGTTTCTGCTTCTTAGATGTCTGAGTAGAATCAGCAGAAGATGTGTTCTGTAATTCTTTGATCAGATTTTCTATTTGGATAGCTGGACCATGTGTTATTCCCATATCAACAAGATGGTTTTTATTTAACAGCTTCAAGTTTGCTCCACTCACATCTTCGTCAAACAAGATTTTCCTGTGCTTTTTGTCAATGTTATGGATTTCTAGCCACTGGCTGACATCTTCTTTTGTCCACTCATTTGTATTTTCTGGAAGGTTTGGCTTTTCTGCCATTCTGATAACTATATAGAGAAAACAAAATGATTTGTTATTTTAGAAGTGAATATTTAATACAATGTCATTTTCAAAAGGTAGTTTATACTGGTGTTACAAAAGTTACGAAATTCCTGTTCCTGAGAAATACTATCAAATACAAATACATAGCATTTTTTTCTCATATGAATTATAGCATACAATTATCTTTTTATTTTATATTTATTTATTTATTTATTTATTTGACAGAGAGAAAGAGGGAGGGAGGGAGAGAGAGAGAATGGGCACTCCAGAGCCTCCAGCCACTACAAACGAACTCCAGATGTGTGCGCCACCTTGTGCACCTGGCTAATGTGGGTTCTGGGGAATTGAACTTGGGTCCTTTGGCTTTGCAGGCAAATGCCTTAACTGTTAAGCCATCCCTCCAGCCCTGCATACAATTATCTTTATTTTGCTTTATTTACTAAGTTTATGTTGTAGATGCTTCCATTCATATATCATCCTTTTTGTGATTGTTAACTGTGATCTTTGATTGCTGTGTTATTTAAGAATATTCAACTGTGATATATAAAAATAAGAAAAATATGAAACTAAGTATAGTTTGTGACACTTGTTATGATAGACATAAACTAAACATAGCATATGAGTATTGAGCATACTTATGAAGGAATCTATTCATTGATCAAATAAACCTATTCTATGATCTATTCTATTCTATGATCAAATAAACATCAAATATTCATGCAATATATATGAATTAATAGTTTGAGGTATTGATTGGGTTACCCATTGGCAAACCATTATGATCCATTGCATTCTTTACTCAAAAACCACAAATCAACCCCCCTCCAAAAAATATAGAAAGTCCATGCATGGTGGTGCATGCTTTTAATCTCAGAACATTGGAGGCAGAAGTAGGAGGATCACTGTGATATCAAGGCCAGCATGTAGATTACATAGTGAATTCCAGGTGAGCCTGGGCTAGAGGGAGACCCTACCTTGAAAAACAAACAAATAAATAAAAAAACAACCACCACCAACAAAAAGCCCCCAAACAAAACCACAATTCTTAGAGTGGCTTAATAAGATAATTGATCTGTATCTGTGATCAGGCATACTTACCTCGCTGAATCTCTCTGATTCGAACAAGTAAATCTCATTGAACCAGGGACTTTTCTATTACTGAACCCCATTGGACAGACCTCATCTCTGAGCATGTAAAGAAAGGGGAAGGTAAGGTTTCCACATTTTGGTCTAACTGGCAAAATGACACTATTATATCGCCATAAGTTGTATACACGTGATGTAATAGCTAGAGAAATCATTTAAAAAGCTATTGAGGGTTGGAGAGATGGATCAGCAGTTAAGGTGCTTGCCTAATGACCTGATTTGATTTAATTAGCCAGTACCCACTTAAAGCCAGATACACAAAGTAGGACATGCACATGGAGTTCCTTTGCAGTGGCTAGAGGCTCTGGTGTGTCTACTCTTTCTCTCTGCCAGGTGTGTGGTATACACCATTAATCTCAGCACTTGGGAGGCAGAGATAGGAGGATTGCTATGAGTTTGAGGCCAGTCTGAGCCTACACAGTGAATTCCAGGTCAGCCTGGGCTACAGTGAAACCCTACCTAAAAAAAAAAAAAAAAAAAAAAAAAAGCTACTCAGAATGATACATTACAAAGAGTAAGAGAACAGAATATCTAAACTAGAAGACCAGGTGGCAGATCTAATAGAGTCCAACAAAGATAAAGACAAACTAATAGGAAGGTATGAATGGGAATTTCAAGATATTCAGGACACTTTGAAAAGATCAAACATAAGAATTCAGGGTATAGTAGAAGGAGAAGAATTTCATTCCAAAGGCATTTTCAATAAAATCATAGAAGAAAACTTCCCCCAAATTGGGAAAGAGATGCCAATGTAGACACAGGAAGCCTTTAGAACACCAAACAAAGAAAACCTGAAAAGAAACTCTCTTTGCCATATTATAATTAAACTACCAAACATACAAACCAAAGAAAATATATTGAAAGCAGTTAGTGAGAAAAGTCCAAAAATTCATTTGGAAGCACAAAAAAGCCTCAAACATCTAAAACGATTTTTAGCAACAAAAATAAGGCTGGTGGTATCATCATACCTGATTTTAACCTATATTTCAGAGCCATAGTAACAAAAACAGCATGGTACTGGCACAAAAACAGACATGTAGATCAATGGAACAGAATAGAGAACCCTGATGTAAGTCTGGGTAGCTATAGCCACCTGATCTTTGACAAAAAATGCCAACAATACTCATTGGAGAAAAGACGGTCTCTTCAGCAAATGGTGCTGCGAAACTGGATATGTATCTGTAGAAGGATGAAAATAGATCCTTATCTCTCTCCATGCACAAGAATTAAGTCCAAATGGATCAAAAACCTTAATATCAGACCTGAAAGTCTGAAGCTGCTAGAGGAAAAAGTAGGGAAAACCCTTCAACATATTGGTCTTGGCAAAGACTTTCTGAATATAACCCCAATTGCTCAGGAAATAAAACCACAGATCAATCACTGGGACCTCATGAAATTACAAAGCTTTTGTATAGCTAAGAACACTGTGAATAGAGCAAAGAGGTAACCTACAAAATGAAAGAAAATCTTTGCCAGCTAACATCTGACAGAGGATTAATATCTAGGGTATACAAAGAACTCAAAAAATTAAATAATAAGAAATCAAACAATCCAGTTAAAAATGGGCTATGGAACTAAATAGAGAGTTCTCAGAAGAAGAAATACAGATGGCATATAAACATCTAAGAAAATGATCTACATCCCTAGTTGTGGTACTTTGAATAGATTGCCCCCAATATATTATGTGTTTTGTTAGTTTATAGTTTGCATCTGCATCCACTTAGCTGGAGGCAATGTCACTGGGCGGATCTTAAGGTGTGGTGGTGGGTTTAAGAATTCAATCTAAAGGTATGCAAAGTGTGCCTAGCTGGAGTTCCTGAGGTGTGCTGTGCTGTGTGGCTTTTGGCTTTTCTCTCTGTGTTTGGTCCTATGAAAGCAGGCCAGCTTCTTCTACTATGATGGAACTTCCCCTGGACCTATAAGCTTCAATAAATAAATCCTTTTCTCCATAACTGTGCTTGGTCTGGAAGTTCATCTCAGTGAACCTGAAGCTGTCTGCTACACTAGTCATCACGGAAATGCAGATTTAAACTACATTGAGATTCCATCTCACTCCTGTCAGATTGGCTACCATAATGAAAACAAATGACCATAAATGCTGGCAAGGATGAGGAAAAAGAGGAACCCTACCAAACTGTCGGTGGGAAGGCAATCTGGTCCAGCTATTGTGGAAATCAGTGTGGAGGTTCCTGAGTCAGCTAAAAATGGATCTACCATATGACCCAGCTATACCACTCCTGGGCACATATCCTAAGGACTTGTCTCACTACCTTAGAGATACTTGCTCAACCGTGTTTATTGCCACTCTATTTACAAGAGCTAGGAAATGGAACCAGCCTAGATGTCCCTCAACTGATGAGTGGATATTGAAGATGTGGAACATTTAAACAATGGAGTTCTACTCAGAGGTAAAGAAAATTAAGTTATGAAATTTGCTGGAAAATGGATGGATCTGGAAAGGATTATACTTAGTGAGGTAACCCAGGCCCAGAAAGACAAACGTCACATGTTCTTTTCTCATATGTGGATCCTAGCTACAAATTATTGGACTTCTATGTGAGTAGGAATAAAAGTCAGTAGTAGAAGCCAGTGAGGTAGAAAGGGGACATAAAGGGAATAGAAAGGGAGGGAGGGGGGACTGAATAGGATGGTATAGTATATATGTAAATAGAAGACTAGATTAATGGGAGTGAAAAGGCCTAAGTGTGGTCAGGGGAAAAAACTGAGTAAAGGAAAGGTGGAGGGAGGGCTAATCAAAATCTAAGAGTATATAAATAATTCATATGGAAACCTACTTTTCTGGACAATAGAACACTCAGAAGCAATAGATTGTTACTAGAAAATTTTCAGTGCCAGGGATAGGATACCTTTCAGTGAGTTGTTGGCCAGGGTGGTCACAGATACCCCCAAAACATTACAGGCCATTGCTAAGGCCCTTGGTTTCCCACCAGGAATAGATGGTAAGACCCTATTGCTGAAGACTCCACATACAAGGGATGCAAGGTCACTGAGAAATCCTGCTGGAGCTGATCTGAAAGCCTCCTCCATGTGGACCAGTTGACAGAATTCTGGAAAAAGCTACATTGCATGCAGTTCAATGGGAGAGAGAGAGAAATCACCAGTGGTGATACTCAATAGTAAACACTGAAAGCTTTAAATTTGGCCAGCCAGGCCAAATGAGCCAACAGATGCAATAGTGGCATGTCCATTATGGGGTAAACCAACCACTCTCTAATTGGACTGGAGGTCTGATCCATAAGTGGGCAGCCTACTTTTGAAGAAAGACAGGAGAAAGAGAGCTTTTTTATGGGCAGTCAGCCAGGGACAAAGGCCCAAAGAGAACATGGATGTCACCTTGCCTGCGTCGAGTCAAGATGGCTTCAAGCTTTCTGCACACCTGCGTGGGCTGGCTCCTGCTGGGTCAGCTTCTTGAGTCTACCAGCCAATTGGGTCTCTCCCTTCCATACATGACCCTGATGAGGAGGCTTATCCTAACTGGATGTTTAATCCACAAATGGGCCTAGCAGGTGTGTCTAACTCTCTTGATCTGCTAGTTTTTCTCATACCTGACTCTCTTGGGCCTTGCTTTGCATGGCATTTTTGAGTTTTCTTAAATTTCCAAATCCTTTAGTATCCCCCCCTCTTTTTTTTGGAACTGGATTTTCCTATTTATTTATTTATTTATTTATTTATTTATTTATTTAATTTATTTGAGAGAGAGAGAGAGAGAGAAAGGAGGAAAGAGTGGTGTACAAGGGCCTCTAGCCACTGCAAATGAACTCTAGATTCATGCACCACCTTGTGCATCTGGGCTTACATGGGACCTGGAGAGTCAAACCTGGATCCTTAGACTTCATAGGATCTTTTTTTTTGGTTTTTCAGGGTAAGGTCTCTGCTCTAGCCCAGGCTGACCTGGAATTCACTATGTAGTCTCAGGGTGGCCTCAAACTCACAGTGATCCTCCTACCTCTGCCTCCCGAGTTCTGGGATTAAAGGTGTGTGCCACCACTACCCAGCTATTTGTCAACTTTTTAAACTAAATCTTAAAGTTAAAATTGGCTCATTAATATTTAATTTTCTTCTAAGGTTATTCTATCTGAAACCTTGCCTTCAATAATAAATTCTCCTCAAAAAACAAAACGAAAAAAACAAAAACAAAATCTCACAGAGGATTTATTTAGTCTCTTTTCCTAGGCTATAAGACAAATAGTCCACATTTGGAGACACCAAACAGCATTTATCTGTCATACACTTGGGAATGACTCCTCAATTCTTCCAACAATCACACACTTAATACTTTAGATTTAACTTACATCATTATTGAGTAAGTTTACCAAAGTTCTGCAGGCAAAATTATAGAATTGATTAAGATTAAATAGTTATAGATTGGGTCATAAAGTTTTGTGTATATTTAACTTCACTATAGTTCTATAAAATTAATTTGGAGGAGATTAAAAATATTTCTTTCTGGCTCATCAATTAAAGGTTTGCTTGTTTGAGACGCCAGATACACATAGGATAGCATGCATTTGGAGATTGTTTACAATGACAAATGTCCCTAGCATGCCCAGTCCCTCTCTTTGCCATGAGGCTTGTTTCCTTTTTCATTAAATCATAGCACTTTAGACCAGTTCCTGTATTCTGAATTAACTTCAGAAACTGACTTATAGATTGGGTGGACATCTCATTTAGCTTTTAAAAGTGCTAAATCTCCTCCTTAAAAAATATATTATATATAATATATATTATATAAAGGTATTCTGATTCTGATGAACTTTAAAATTATAAAGTTTTTCATGTCTTCATATTTAGGCCAAAAATGTTACTACATAATATGTGTTTCTTATTTATTTTAAATTCTGTTAGCAGATCTTTTGTTCATTGTTCACTCTCTGTAGCCTCATGTGCCTTAAATATGTAAATTTTACTTTTTGTCAATATCAGACCTTTCCAGATATCATAATATTGTAATCTGGTTTACACAAAGTCCATGATGTTTGTCTAGCAGTAAGCAAAACTATTCAGCTAAACTGATCAATAATAATAGGATATAAAAGAAAGTGAAACCTTTTACTTAATGTTAAAACATTTACTTAATGTTATTTTTGGCCAGTATGATCATCAGGAAAAAACCTTGAAAATTATCTTAATTTTTTTCTTAATGTGTTTTTTTCTCTTAAAAGGAATTAAAGGCTAGGGTCTCACTATAGCTCAGGCTGACCTGGAATTTACTCTGTAGTCTCAGGCTGGCCTCAAGCTCAGAGTGATCCTGCCTCTGCCTCCCAAATGCAGGGATTAAAGACATGCAACACCATGCCTAGCTGAAACCCTGTAATTTTAAGATGGTTCCTGTCTTGTTCCTGCTGGTTTTGCTGGATGGTTATCATTGAGGTTTAATCTAAGTCATATAAAAAGTAACTTAGTCATTGTGACTTTCTTCTTATAAAACTGAGAAAGTTCCTCATATCCTATAAAAAACTTCTGTATACAAACAATGTTAATATAGTTTGTCTAAGCTTTATCTAACAGTCATAAATATTTCTTTAATTAAGCCATAAAATAATCAATGGTAAAAGGTACTTATTTAAGAAATTACTTTGTGTCTGTCAGAATCTCTCTAATGCATGTTAAAATCGGATTAGGTTAATTCAACAATGACCAGGTTTGACTTTATTCTTAAGCTATGTATAATCAGTCTCAGTCAAGGTTTTATTTAAGTAAGTTCATTGCTTATAGATATATTGATACTTAAGACATGTTTTCTGCCCTAGAAAAATAATCTTAAACTGCTGTTCTGCTTCCATTTTGGGGAGCAATTGGTACCTGCATAGGTATACAGACTACCCAAAGTTATTTTCAAACACAGATGCCAGGTTTTTATACTGTCTTATCTTTTCCTGACATACAATATCTAGATTAAGTCAATTGGTTTAAAGGTATTGATAAAATAATTGATAAATATTCTGCTTGTACTTATAACTGACACATACTTAAAAGATAAAATATGTATATGTTCCAGATATAGTTTACACTGTCATCTGACAAGTAAACTTAAATACTAATCACAATGATTTTAAATTGTTGTGTAATTCTCTGTCCAGATCTACTTTGCTAACCAGATATGTTCTGCACCTTTTAAACTAAATCTGTTTTGCTAATCAAATATGTACAGTCTCTCTGAGTGATTAATAACCATATGTAAAAGCCTAGGTCAGTTGGAGACATCAGAGTTAAAAGGATATCCAGTCAGCCTGGACCAGAGTGAGACCCTACCTTGCAAAACCAAAAAAACAAAACAAACAAACAAAAAAAAGGATATCCAATATTTTGGTTCCTGCTCCCAGGTCAGAAGGCCACAGGAGATGATGGGACACTTGCTAACTGCTAGCCTCTGGTAAGTCACCTGTCTTCTAAATCAGAGAGGATATGGAGACCCAGAAATGAATTCCAAGTCAGTGTATCTGCAACAGGACAGTAACATCAGAGAAAAATCAGTCCTCCAGGCTTCCCAAAAGAGAAAAGGCCACTTGGTCAACACAGCCTTAACTTATCCTAACAGATGACAATGTTGAGAGTCATAGAACTCCTCACAGGTCCCTAAAAGTCTCTCCTACAATGTCATTATTGACCTCCCATATATATATTTGATTTTGGTAGCCTACATGGTCTTAATCACCCAGTAAGAAAATATAACTACAAAATACTATAATATAAACAAAGAATCAGATTAATAGGCTCTCCTGTCTGATGCTGGCTTACAATACTAAACTCTAACATTAATTCATGCCTTCTGCCTCTGCCTGTCTCTGATTAGTCAGCCACTGTTGCCTTTAAATAAAAATTCCAGGGCTAGAGAAATGGCTTAGTGGTTAAGGCATTTGCCTGTGAAGCCAAAGGATCCGGTTTGATTCTCCAGGACCCATGTAAGCCAGATGCACAAGGGGCACATGCATCTGGAGTTCGTTTGCAGTGGCTAGAGGCCCTGGCATGCCCATTCTCTCTCTGTCTGCCTCTCTTGTATCTCTCTCTCTCTCTGCTTGCAAATAAATAAATAAAAATTTAAAAAATTCCAAAAATTGTCCTCACTGGTTATGTTTACCTGATAGTTATTGATTTGTATTTGTCCAGTCTCTCCTTGATATGTCTTATTCAAGGAGTATCACTAAGGACAGATCTCAGACCCCCATCCTGACATGTAAAAGCAATTTAGAGTTCTAGCTGTTTGTACTTGCTGACATGTGGGTGGTGCTGGTTGTTCAAAAGTGTCTCTTTGTTCAGATTTATACAGGTAAACTAGATTTGCTTGCCATCAATGGTGCTCCCTTAAAATTTGTAGCATAAGGGAACACACATTCCCTCAGGAAATTGGACATGTCCTTAACACCATCATCACCAAAAGTGTCTTTTGGATAAACCAGACTCTCCTATCATTGATGGTCACACTCAGAGTCAAGAGGACAATGTCCTCAGCTGATTGTAGCAGCTAACAGATTAGCAGGAACCCAGAGGGTCCCTTCCAGGTCAAGATCCAGAGGACACCTGCCCCTGACAAGGAGACTGCAGCCCTTCTCTAGTCATTCCAGAAGCTGACTAGTCTATGCATGGCCGAAGCTTGAGGAATTCAACATGAAATTTAAAAAAAAATGGACATGATGTACACTGTACCTGGTTTAAAAAATTACATGTTAACATATAAGGTATTATGACTGGGAAGATAAAAAATATACATAAGGTTACTACTATAAAAGTTAACTATTAAGAAGCTAAATTTATCTCAGTAGTGAAAGGAATCCCAAAGAGGTAACTGGTATCAATCTTTGTTCATTGGTCCCCCTGGTTAAGTGCTCTTATCTCAGCTGCAGTGGGCCCTTTATTATTTGTTTTACTTGTCCTAACAATTGGGTCACGCGTTCTCTGGGACATTGCTAATTTTGTATCCAGACAGATAAAAACTACTAAAATATTTGCTCTTTGTAAACATTATCAACCAATACAGCCAATGAAAATAGAAACCCTTTATCAAAGATTTGACAGGGATACATAAAAAAGGGGGGGAGGGAAATGAAGAGCTAACCTGACTCCATTTTAACTGCAAGAGCCATTTTGATATAATGACTAAGTTACGTTTCTGTTTCTCTAAGTTTTTATGTCTGAGCTGGGGCCACAAATTGTTCCCTGATTACAGTTCCCAGGATTATGTATTCATAACGTTCTGGGAAGTAGTTTAACTGTAATGGCTGGTCTGCTTCTGTCACCATGCTTGCTTGCCTCTGAAAACCCCCTACCCTGTATTTCTATGCTTTTGCCCTAGAAAAAGAGCCTGAGAAGCTGACTTGGGGCTGTTCTCTACACCCCCGCTTTAGGGAGGCAGCCACTGGACCAGCTCTATTATGCACAATTAAAAGCTTGCTTCAATTTGGCCATAATTTGTGGTTGGTGGTCTTTATTCTTGTGAATTCTGGATTAACACTTTCCAAAACAGATTTTAAACTTCTATTTAATTTTCCAATGGTCATAGGTAATAAAAAATAATTCATCAAGCCGGGCGTGGTGGCGCACGCCTTTAATCCCAGCACTTGGGAGGCAAAGGAGGGAGGATCGCCAAGAGTTCAAGGCCACCCTGAGACTACACAGTTAATTCCAGGTCAGCCTGGACCAGAATGAGACCTTACCTTGCAACCCTCCCCCCAAAAAAATCATCAAAAAACCTTTAAGTAACATACACTAAAGGTTCTTTAAGTAGAATGATTACAATGATTTCCTTTTCAGGATTGATGTATAAGTGCCAAATGTAAAGTTCTCATTTTATGTACTTTTTGGCGATCGTTATGTTGAATTTCCTTCTCACAGTGGAGATTACAGATTATGCAATTCCAGAAAATAGTGCATTCAGAATTTCAGTAGGCTTATTTGTGTGCAATGAAGATGGCCATGTTATTTAGTCTTTAATTATGATATTAAGATATAAAAATTATTGCCTCTCTATGCTTTTCTTCTTTAAAACAGTTTTTTTAGATTATTATTATTATTAGTTTGGTTTTTCGAGGTAGGGCCTCACTCTAGCCCACACTGACCTGGAATTAACTATGTAGTCTCAGGGTGGCCTCAAACTCATGGAGATCCTCCTATATCTGCCTCCTGAGTGCTAGAATAATTTTTTTTTTTAAAAAATCGGATCCAGGTTAACAAACAAGTCACTTTAAAGCTCTGGTTTTATGTCTAAATTTTCTGCTTCATTTCTATTACTTATTTCCATTTTAACTTTTTTTTTGAGGTATGGTCTTACTCTAGCCCAGGCTGAACTGGAATTCACTGTGTAGTCTCAGGGTAGCCTTGAATTCATGGTGATTCTCCTACCTCTGTCTCCCAACTGCTGGGATTAAAGGTGTGCACCACCATGCCCCACTCTATTATAACTTTTAAGAAAAGTATAGCCATATCTATAATCTAAAAATTAACAATGATAGACCTAAATTTAAAAATGTAGTATCATTTGTTTTGATTTAATCTCTCTCCTATATATATAGTCTACATGTGCTTATATTCTTGCAATGCTTATATAAGATCAAATTGACTTAAAAGCAAGTAAATGGTAATATAAAGGAAAACTCTTAAATTAAATCTTGGTTCCTTTAAAGTCATAATTAAAATTTTACACAAAATAAGGATATACATAATTAAACAATCTTAATCAAGATATTCTTTGATAATTTGCTGCCTTAAGTCTATTTTCATAAGAAGTCCTTACTGCTTAGATTAGCCCTTAGGATATGATGTCTCCTGCACTAAGATTTAGTCTCTCCCTTATGGACCATTGCTCTCCTCCTGGGGGATAGGAGGAAGGAATGATCCTCTAGGCTTAAAATACAAAGATTGAGGGCCTGTAGGGATGGCTTAGTGGTTAAGGCATTTGTCTGCAAAGCCAAAGGACCCAGGTTCAATTCCCCAGGCCCCACGTTAGCCAGATGCACATGTGGGTGCACACATCTGGAGTTCGTTTGCAGTGGCTGGAGGCCCTGGCATGCCCATTCTCTCTCTTTTTCTCTTTCCCTCTCTCCCTGTTAAATAAATAAATAAATAAATAAAATTTTTTTTTGGTTTTTCGAAGTAGGGTCTCACTCTAGCACAGGCTGACCTGTAATTCACTATGAAGCCTCAGGGTGGCCTCAGACTCCTACCTTTGCCTCCCAAGTGCTGGGATTAAAGGCATGTACCACCATGCCCAGCATAAAATATTTTTTAAAAGGTGTGTGCCACCACGCCTGTAAAAAAAAAAAAAAAAAAAAAAGATTGAGACAGAGACTTATCTCTGCTTTCTGCTTTCCTTGAGTAAATAGTATACTTGCCTATAAAGGTATAAAAATTCACCATTAAAAAATGTTTTAAGGGCTTGAGAGATGGCTTAGCAGTTAAGGTGCTTGCCTGCAAAGCCAGAGGACCCAGGTTTGATTCCCCAGTACCCATGTAAAGCTCGATGAGCAAGATGGTGCATGCATCTGGAGTTCATTTGCAATGGCTAGATGCCCTGGTATACCCATTCTCTTTCTATCTGCTTCTTTCTCTCATTTCTTTATCTCTCTTAAATAAATACATAAATAAAATATTTAAAAATGTTTTAAAGCCTGGTGTGGTGGTACATGTCTTTAATCCCGCCACTGGGGAGGCAGAGGTAGGAGGATCACTATGAGTTTGAGGCCAGCCTGGGACTACAGAGTGAGTTCCAGGTCAGCCTGGGCTAGAGTGAGACCTCACCTTGAATTTTTTTTAAAAGTTTTAAAACAGACATATTCATATATTATCTTGCTTTGATTGCCTTTGCTAACAATTTTTTTTTCCTGTGGTTATACTGAAAAGGAGAAAACCACTCCCTCTTAACTAGAGAACTGGTCCTAGATAGAGATATTTCAAAAAGTAACATATATCTCTAGCTTAAAAGGTTAAATAAAATGTTTAGATCAAATGTTATTAGATTTATAATTATGGTATGTTGAAGAAATAAAGGTTATTAAATTTCTATAATCAAAAATTCAAATTTTGTTGAATATGATTCTGCTTTTAGTAGTGTTTACAAAAAACCTAATTATGTTTCAAACAATAGTTCTCTTAGGTACTTTTACTAATGTTTACTAAATGGTTTACAAACAAAAACTTTATGTTTTCCATTTGATTAGGCCTTTATTTTGTTTGATAAATAACATTACTTCTCTATTTAAAATAAGGTTTCTTAAATATTGTGGTTCGTTTTTTAGTTTTTTGGCTTTTCAAAGGATGGTTTCAGTCTTACCCAGGCTGACCTGGAATTCACTATGTAGTCTCACGGTGACCTTGAGCTCAAGGCAATCCTCCTACCTCTGCCTCCAGAGTGCTGGGATTAAAGGTGTGTACCATCATGCCCAGATTTAAATATTGTTGTTCTTTGACCAATGCTTATAAAAGTAGCTTCCAAAGATTTTATGTTTTGTCTTTTTACTAACCAAAGCCTCTAATATCCTATTATTAAAAACAAATTTTGCTGGGCGTGGTAGCGCACACCTTTAATCCCAGCACTTGGAAGGCAGAGGTAGGAAGATCGCCATGAGTTCAAGGTCACCCTGAGACTACATAGTGAATTCCAGGTCAGCCTGAGCAAGAGTGAGACCCTACCTCGAACCCCGCCCCCAAATTTTTTAATAGAAATTTCAATTTATAAAACGACCTATTATTTAAAAAATCATTATGTCTATGGTATGTAATACTTTGGCGTACTGGTTAAATAAACAAATGACACTAAATAACTTGTCAAAATTTACTAAAGCATTTTGCTTCCTCAACTTAAGACACTCATATTTCATTTTTATAAATCTAAGATGTATGCTTTTAGAAAATGTCTCTCTCTCTCCCTGCCTCCCTATCTATCTATATCTATCTATCTATCTATCTATCTATCTATCTATCTATCTATCTATCTATCTATGTATATCTTATATGGTTATATATCATCTTAAATGAAACCATATAAGATTTTTAAGTAATAACTAAAAATTCAGAATTTCAAATGTTTTTATTTGTTTACTTGTTTATTTATTTATTTGAGAGAGAAAGGCAGACAGAGAGAAAGAGACAGAATGAGTATGGCTATGCCAGGGCTTTCTGTTGCTGCAAATGAACTCCAGATGTGTGCACCAATTTGTGCATCTGGCTTTTCGTGGGTACTGGGGAATTGAACCAGGGTCATCAGTCTTTTCAAGCAAGTGCCTTAACCGCTGAACCATCTCACCAATCCTAATTTAAGAATTTCTTACATTCTTTTTACAATGAGCTCCTGGAAGATAATGAATGAAGAAAAGGCATGATGTCAAAGACGCTTTCAAGTACTTCTAACCAACTCCTGTGCTACAGAATTTAAAGAGATGGACTCTCAGATTAGTATTTCACTCTTTAAATATCTGAGCACACAGCCACATGCTGAAGAATCCTCATCTTCAACTGCATCAAATATTAACTACTCCAAGTAACTGAACATCTATAACTTTTGTTTTTATATTAAAATTATTTTATATTTAAGCATTTAAAAACTTGTCTAACACTTAATTTTTCTTGTATATGTTAAGTATATGTTATATATGTTAAGTAAAGATAATGCTCTTTGGTTATAATAAAGCTACAAATGAGGATGATATTATATTCTTTCATAATCATGTTTTGTTATGACTCTTTGCTTATCCACACTGCTACCTTACTTGAACCAAGATTTCATATTTAAAGGAATTCAAGCTTTTCTTATTATTCTGTATAATTTGAATACAAAGCAAACTCACAGCTTTAAATTGACAAAGATTTTTTAAAACCTTCTAAAAAGAACTGCATTCTGGGGTACCTCTATTTTTAAATCCAAACTCTTAGTCCAAAAATACAACATATCAAAGGCTCTAAATGTTCTTATGACATACTCCAACTTCTGACAAATTTAATATAATTTTAACTTCATTTATTCTTAGAGATACCTAAGGATTTGGGTTAACTCTTTCTTTCATACTATACAAAAGATGTCAATCTCTAATAATAACAATATTCATAGTGTTTTATAACTTGAGAGCCAATATTTCTTAAGTTACTATTTAAGACGTCCAATAGTACTGTAAACTCCTTTCTCCTCAACATGGCTTTCGTGCATACTGTTCAGATTCATGTACTAGATCCTACAGCCTTCCTCTCTACATGGGACATATAAAACATAGTATTTGGCTTCTGCATGGACAAAATGTGATAGTTGACCAATAGTGGGAACTGTGATCTAAAGTTCCTGAAAAGCTGTATCTGCTTTGAACAAGAGTAAATGTACTGATAGAACTCCTGGGGTCACAGAGAGAAAATGTTCCAAGATCAGAGCCAAATTACCTTGCTACCTTTAGACTCTCAATAGCCATTTATTGCCCACCTCTGGGTCTGACCTCCTATCCTGGTAGCTATCAGTTGATCAGGTGTGATCTTTTTGGAATGTGCAGACAGATCTCTGGGCTTCCACCCAGTCAAAGACTAAGAATGTCATCAGACAGCATCTGAAGGCTATGGCAGATATTGACTTGCTTTGCTATAGCCCACATACCTAATGATCATGCACTTGTCAACATGTTAGAGCATGAGATTGGGGTCACCAAACTCTGTGTTTCATATTTGGCTGCAGAATAAGCAATTTCTTATCCTCTTTGTGGTGAGAGCTGTGTCTTTTGCTTTGTCAGGTTTTTTTTCTTTCTTTTTCTTATCTCTTCTTCCCTAAAGGAGTTTCCCTTCCCTCAAACATCTGACAGGAAGATGTGAATAAGATTATAAGCACCTGGACACTGAAGGGACCAAACTGATGCCATGACAGGCCTCAGTAAGGTGCTGCCTTGACTAGGCCAACGTTTCAATTTCCAGGAGGGACGAGCTCTGGGGGCTGAGTATGTACAAACATAACTGCTGCTTGCTTAGCCAATCACATTAGGAGGTTAACTCCTCTGCCTGAAATTCCCCTAGACCTGGCCACCAAAACCTTAAGACCAATCAAAAAAACAACACAAGTACAGTTACTGTTCAAATTAGCCTATCATGTTAAAAGACTAAAAGCCCACCAAAATTCCTTTAGCTGTGCCTAAAAGGGAGCCTGCAAGCTCCTCGGGCAGCAGCCATTTTGTAAGAGTGGTTGACCCCAGCACGCTGGCTAACTCTGCAGAATAAATGCTCTATGCTTTTACGTACTATTTGACTCTGGGGTCTTTCTTCAGCAATTTTTGGATCATTACAGACACCTTACAAGGGAACTGGACTGACCAGCTCAGCCGCCTGTAAATCCCACCCATGTGGAAGTTTTGAGTGGCAGTGAATGTCTGGTATCTTAATTCCCCAGTTATAGCCTAACCAATGGCTGAGAAAAAACTCAGTTGCTCTCAAAAACACCCAAAATTCTGGTATCACAGAACTTCCTAAAGTAGTCTGTTTCTGCCTCTCATAGATGTTTCTCCTTTCACACTAATATCCATGAAGTTATCAGGAAGTTTCATTTACTAACCCCCTATTGCTAAGAGTGGCTGGTGGAAGGTGTCTTTGATTGATATAAATTTTAAAAATTGTATTTTCTATTCTTTCTGAGGATACTGTTATTGTAAAGGTTAATGTCTGGGGTCCCAACAATAATTAGAGTCACAGAAATTACTGGGACATTCTGGCCTTGGAACAGGCTTTAACACAGAGGAAATTTTTGGGGGGTTGTAAATAACTTCCCAAACAACAACCTGATAAGGTCACCTTGGGGTCCTACCTGGGAAAACAAGTTGAAAAAGGAAATATCCCTGTTACACCCCTTTCCCCTCTTCCTTCCCCCATTCTCTGCCCTACTTGTCCCTCCCTTAAATATGAAGTTCAGCTGCTTCTGGGCATGGCCGCCTAAAACCCGAGGGGTAGGGCTGGCCAGCCTTCACTGTTCACTTGCTTTCCAACAAAGGACAACCTGCTGTTGAGGCTGTATATTCTCTCCCTTTATTTCTACATCACAATAATTGGTTCAGCCCCCGACTCTGATCCAACAGTTATGCTTTGGGGAATATTAATAAAAGTTGTCTCTAACTTTCAATTGCCACTTTAATGGAACGCAATGACTCATTTTTCAACTAATGTAAGGCAGACATAGTCCTTCTTCCCTCGGTGACAAATCACAAACAATAACAAATATTCTAGATGGTGTAGGCTTAGAATATTATTTTTGTTTTGAGGTATATTTTAAGTTTCTAATTGTAAAATAGACTCCTTCCTGTTCAATAAATTGTTGCTAAAGATATAATTACTAATCATATGAGACTTTGTACTTACCCAGATTGTATTTCAAATTTCTTCTGTAAAGAAGAGAAAACTATTTGGGTGTAGGAATCCTCTGACCGGTTAGTGCTTCTTTCCTCCTGGAAGGCTAGAGAAAGACGAATTGCTCCATAGATGCAGTTTCAGTGAAAGCTTATGTATTGGGAACGAGCCCAAACTGGCTGAGAAACAGCAGGGTGTGTCTGACTGTAGGAGAGTGGGAGAAAGAAAAATGCTCTCTTGGTTTTAGTTTCGATTTTCATGAAATACTTGTTCTTTTTTTTTTTTTAGTCACAACAGTGCCACCTTCTGCTCTGTTTGGTTAAAACCCAAAGATTGAACAGTGTGAATTTGGAATACTCTGAGGCATGGTCCCCATGTGTGTTAGTTTGAATAGATGGCCCCAAATATATTCAATGTTTTTTTTTTTTTTTTTTTTTTTTTTTTTTTTTTGGTTTTGTGAGGTAGGGTCTCACTCTGGTCCAGGCTGACCTGGAATTAACTATGTAGTCTCAGGGTGGCCTCGAACTCTTGGCGATCCTCCTACCTCTGCCTCCCAAGTGCTGGGATTAAAGGCGTGCGCCACCACGCCCGGCTCAATGTTTTTTTTTAGTTTGTAGTTTGCATCTGCAGCTACCTTGCTGGAGGCAGTGTCTCTGGGTGGATCTGAAGATGTGGTGGTGAGTTTAGGATTTCAATCTAAAGATATGCAAAGTGTGCCTACCTGGAGTTCCTGAAGTGTGCTGTGCTGTGTGGCTTTTGGCTTTTGGCTTTCTCTCTTTCTTGCCTAGTCCTGTAAGGGCAGGCCAGCTTCTTTTGCCGCTATGGAACTTCCCCTGAACCTGTAAACTTCAATAAATATCCCTTCATCCATAACTGTGCCTGGTCTGGGAGTTCATCTCAGTGAACCAGAAGCTGTCTGCTATACCATGTGTGGTAGTTTGAATATATGGCCCCAATATATTCAATGTTTTATTACTTTATAGTTTGCATCTGCAATCACCTTGCTAGAGGCAATGTCACTGGGGGCCAGTGTGGAGGTGGGTTTGAGATTCCATTGTAAAGATATGCAAAGTGTGCCCAGTCGGAGTTCCTGAAGTGTGCTGTGTGACTCTTTTGGCTGTAGTTTTTGCTCTGTGTGCTGTGTGCCTGGTTGGATTTTTTTCTCTCTCTTGCTTGGTCCTGTGAGAGCAGGCTGCTTCTCCTGCCATTATGGACTTTCCCCTGGATCAGTAAGCTTCAATAAATAATATCCCTTCCTCCATAACTGTGCCTGGTCTGGAAGTTCATCTCAGCGAACCTGAAGCTGCCTGCTACAGTAAAGTGGTACGGAGGAGTGTGGGGTGAGATGAACCTGACCGTGTGGATATTCGTCTTTTGGAACCTTTGTTTTGGAGGAATGGGCATGGACTTGGTGCTTGCAACTGAAGATGCCTTCTGGAGTGGTAAGCCAAGTTTTATGGACTATTCTGATGAGAGTTTGAGAATGCTAAGTGCAGACAGTATTGAACTTCGAGGCTTGGCTTATGAGCTTTCTAAGGGGAAGGAAAGAATGCAGAGGACTTTGTTGGAACTGGGATACTGGCATGATGGATGGCTTCGTTCTGCTATCCAGGCCCGGAAAGTTTGATCAGGGTTAAATTTGTAATGGACTGATGTGCTTGGCTAAAGATAATGGACTGAGATTTTAAGATTTTAAGTTGGAAAACCTCCAGCAAGTTAAAATTATAGAGGCACTGAGACTGGTTGTAGGTTACTAGAGCTGCTATTGTCAAACACATTAGCAATCTTGAGGAAGGTGGAAGGAAGGTGGCCTGACTGCTTTACATTAAAACAATGGAGAGGATGCCTGAGGAAAGACTGTTAGAAATGCAAACTCTTGCAAAGAGTTGACTGGAGAAGGAACCTGCTTTTCAAGGCTATGATTTATTTTGTCCCTGGATTAAGAATATGGCTGTGTCCTGCACACCTGGTATTAGCTTTGGAAGCATGAAAAATGCATGGAGTGGTCATGAATTGCACATGGTTCCAGGAGCCGCTGCTGAGATGCGGCATAAGGCAGGGTATGAAGACCCTCAGGAATAGGCTGAAAGAGCCTTTGGAAGATGGACCGTGGTTTGCATGGAAACCTGAAGATGTTTTGGATATACCAGGACTGTGCAAAAGGGCTACCATGGAGTGCAGTGTTGGCATGGGATGAAAGTTTTCCCTGGTGACTCTGCCCAGCTGGAGAGGTGGAACTGGAAAACCTGGAGACTGTCAGTCTCTCGTTATATTGCACTTGAACTGCAGAAGTTTGATGACTGCTGATAGTGGCTGAGTTTGCATTGTTCTAGTTTCCTCCTTGTTATTCCTTATACAGTTAAAAATGTTTACTCTGTGCCTTTATATGTTGAAAGTATTTAACTTGTTTTATTTTACAGGACTTACTATCTTAAGTTGGTCAAGACTGTAAGAACCTTTGAAATTGGACTGAGTACAATTTACAATGTGTGATAGTTATAAATCTATGGGGACCAGGGGCAGAATGTGGTAGTTTGAATATATGGCCCCCAATATATTCAATGTTTTATTACTTTATAGTTTGCATCTGCAATCACCTTGCTAGAGGCAATGTCACTGGGGGCCGGTGTGGAGGTGGGTTTGAGATTCCATTGTAAAGATATGCAAAGTGTGCCCAGTCGGAGTTCCTGAAGTGTGCTGTGTGACTCTTTTGGCTGTAGTTTTTGCTCTGTGTGCTGTGTGCCTGGTTGGATTTTTTCTCTCTCTTGCTTGGTCCTGTGAGAGCAGGCTGCTTCTCCTGCCATTCTGGAACTTCCCCTGGATCAGTAAGCTTCAATAAATAATATCCCTTCCCCCATAACTGTGCCTGGTCTGGAAGTTCATCTCAGCAAACCTGAAGCTGTCTGCTACACCATGCCACCCCATAGAGTCTAACTAAGGCCTCTGTGACCCCACAGTGAAAACCCTAACCCCTCTGAGGAGGATCCTAGTGTAATGGGAGCCTGGGGCAAGGGGATAAAAGAGTATAACCTGTTATAATTTATATAAAACAAACTGAAATAAAAACATATAGCATGTCCTTGGTTAAGACCAACCACGTCCCAGGATTAGTCTGGGGGTGGGGTGGCGAGTGGAGTTGTTTTATAGCATAAGGAGGCTGAAGGGTAGAAGACTAGGCTAAGGCAGAGGCCATAAGGGGAAGAAGGATGATAGAAAACACCAGAGTTCAGCAGCAGAATCCTCTCAGGTAATGAGGTATAATTGGTTCTCATACATCATAGGCGTGTTTCAGAAGACCACTGTTCCAAGAAGTTCGTAAGCAGTAATAAGACAGAGCCAGTGGACTGGGTGTACTAATGAGAAATCTAAGCAGATGGTATATGCAATTCTAGCTCATACTTTAGTGGTCGGGAGTTTTAACACCACACAAGAGATGAAAATGGTTCTTAGGTACAAATAAAAATCATGTCTTCTTTAAAAATTTTTTATTTATATTGTGAAGAGCAGCTTTAGATTCATAGAAAATTGAACAGAAGATGCAGAGACCTCAAATACTGCCCCCTGTTACTTCATTTTATGAAAAACCTCCTCCACTGTCAATGTTCTCCACAGATAGTTCATTTGTTTCACCTAGAAAGCCTACATTGACACATCATCACAGTTTATATAGGATCCATAGTGCAACTTAGGTTCTCTCTTGGTACCCCACAGTTGATGGGTTTGGACAAATTTATAATTACATAGCTTTACCATTATAGTGTCAAAGAAAGTAGTCTTGCTGTACTAAAATTCTTCTGTGCCCTGTCTATGCACCCTTTCCTCCCTGTAGCCCCTGGAAGTCACTTATCTTTTTGTGTTTTTTTTTTCGATGTTTAGTCATTTCAAGAATGTTCAAGAGTCAGAATCCTATAGCATACCTAGCACTTTTCAGGTTGGCTTAGCAGTTGAGGTTCCCCGATGTCATTTAGTGGATTCAGGCCTCATTTCTCTTTAGTTATATTCCACTGTCTGAATGTATCCCAGTTCATTTATTCATTTACTCACTGAAGTATGTTTGGGTTACTTCCCAGCTCTAGAAATTATGAATAAAGTTGCATTTATACCTGGTGTTTGATTTTGCATGAACAGTGTTGCAGTCAACTTTGTGTTGCTGGACAAACATTCAAGCAAAAGTAGCTTATGAGAGGAAAGGGGTTTATTTCACATTTCCAATACCAGGGAAACACCATCAAGGAAGCTGTATTCCTTGCATAGATCAATAGCAAAGAGACTTCACCAAACATCCAGTACCACCAGCCAACATGGACAGCCAGAGCTCAAGCCAGTGCCTTGCTATATGACTTTCTTTTGTTAGAAAGTATAAAACCTTCATGAAATTGTTAACATGTTGAAACATGAAATTTGGTAACCTACATCTGTGGTCAACATTAAGACAAATTCTGTCTTAATTGACTCAGTGGGTATAAAGGTTCAGCAGCCTTTTTTCTTTCTCTCCCTTCATTCCTTCCTTCGTTTCTTCGTTCCTTCCTTCCTTCCTCTCTCTCTCCTCCTCCTTCATTCCTATCCTCCCTCCCTCCTTCTTTCCTATCTGAAGCAAGCCCAACAGACTGCCCTTATTTTTATGCAAGAGAGCAAGTGTGTGTGTGTGTGTGTGTGTGTGTGTGTGTGTGTGAGAGAGAGAGAGAGAGAGAGAGAGAATTGGCATGACAGGACCTCCAGCCACTGCAATCAAATTCCAGATGCATGTGCCCCTTGTGCACATGTATGACATTGTACTTGTGTCACTTTGTGCATCTGGCTTACATGGGACCTGGAGAGTCAAGCATATATCCTTAGGTTTCACAGGCAAACACCTTAACCACTAATGCATCTCTCCAGCCATCTTCCTCTTTTTCTTTCTTTTTTTTCTCTTTCTTTCTTTCTTTCTTTCTTTCTTTCTTTCTTTCTTTCTTTCTTTCTTTCTTTTTGAGGTAGGATCTCACTCTATCCTAACCTGACCTAGAACTCACTTTGTAGTTCTAGGCTGGCCTCAAACTCAGTGATCCTCCTACCTCTACTTCCCCAGTGCTGGGTTATATGATAGTTTTGATCTATAAAATAAAATTTTCATGATTTTAGATTTTTTTTTCAAGATTTTTTTTTTATTGTTAACATCTGGGAACATGAAATTTGGGGTCACCTAAATCTGTGTTTAAGGACTATGGTCACTCATATTTGGCTGCACAATAAACTATCTCTTATCTCCTTTGAGGTGAGAGATGTGTCTTTTGCTTTGTCAGGTTTTTCCTTCTCTCTTCTTCCTTGAAGGAGTTTCCTTTCCATCAAACAACTGACAGGAAGATATGAATAAGATTATAAAGCACATGGACACCTGATAAAGGAACTGAACTGACCAGCTCAGTCCCCACCCAGTAAAATACCTATAGAAACCCCAATCAGAGACAGCAGGAAGACTTTCCCATTTCCAGGTGTTCCTTCCTACCTCTCAATGGGAGATGTGCATTCTTTGCTTCTCTTAAGCTCTAAAATAAAAATTTTTTAAGGGCCTGGAGAGATTGCTTAGTGGTTAGGACACTTGCCTTCAAGCCTAGTTAGTTGGATTCAATTTCCCAGTACCCACGTGTGGTAGTTTGAGTAGATGGCCCCCAATATATTCAGTGTTTTATTAGCTTGTAGTTGGGATCTGCAACCACCTTGCTGGCGGCAATGAAATTGGGTGGATCTTAAGGTGTGGTGGTGGGTTTGAGATTTCAATGTAAAGATATACAAAGTGTGTGCCTACCTAGAGTTCCTGAAGTGTGCTGTGCTATGTGGCTTTTCTCTCTGTGTTTGGTACGGTGAAAGCAGGCCAGCTTCTTCTGCCATTATGGAACTTCACCTGGCTCTGTAAGCTTCAATAAATATCCCTTCCTCCATAACTCTGCCTGGCTGGAACTTCATCTCAGCAAACCAGAAGCTGTCTGATACACCATGTAAAATCAGATGCACAAAATGGTACATGTGTCTGAAGTTCATTTGCAGTGGCTAGGGGCCCTGGCATGTCCATACTCTCTGCCTGTTTGTCTCTCTCTGCTTGCAAATAAAATGAAATAAATAAAAATATTTTTTAAATCTTTTAAAACTTCACCCTCCATGGGTGAAGGCAAGAACCTGGAGTCCACTGACTCAGTGGAAGTTTTGAGTGGCAGTGAATGTCTGCTACCTTAATTCCCCAGTTATAGCCTAACCAATGGCTGAGAAAAAACTCAGTTGCTCTCAAAAACACCCAAAATTCTGGTATCACAGAACTTCCTAAAGCAGTCTGTTTCTGCCTCTCATAGATGTTTTTCTTTTAATACTAATATCCATGAAGTTATCAGGAAGTTTCATTTACTAACCCCCTATTGCTAAGAGTGGCTGGTGGAAGGTATCTTTGTTATAAACTTAAAATTTTTCATTTTCTATTCTTTTTTGAGGATACTATTATGCTTTGGAGGATATTAAAAGTTGCCTCTAGTTTTCAATTGTCTCTTGTGGTAGTTTGAATAGATGACACCCAATATATTCAATGTTTTATTAGTTTGTAGTTTGCATCTGTAGCCACCTTGCTAGAAGCAGTGTCTCTGGGTGGATCTTAAGGTGTGGTGGTGGGTTTAGGATTTCAATCTAAAGATATGCAAAGTGTGCCTAGCTGGAGTTCCTGAAGTGTGCTTTGCTGTGTGGCTTTTGGCATGTTGCTTTTTCTCTCTCTCCTGGTCCTGTAAGAGCCAGCCAGCTTTTTTTGCCATTATATAACTTCTCCTGGATCTGTAAGCTTTAATAAATATCCCTTCCTCCATAACTGTGCCTGGTCTGGAAGTTCATCTCAGCAAACCTGAAGCTGTCTGCTACACCTCTTTAATGGGATGTTATGACTCATTTTATAACCGATGTAAGGCATACACAGTCCTTATCCTCTTGGTGACATACCATAAATAATGACAAACATTTTATAATTTCTAGGCTTAGAATATTATAACATTGTTTTGGAGTATATTTTGAGTTTCTAATTGTAAAGTAGATTTCTTCCTGTTCAATAAATTGTTGTTAAAGACATGACTACTAACAATAAGGGACTTTGTACTTACTAAGACCATATTCCAAATTTATTTTGTAAATAAAAGGAAAACTATTACCAGGCATGGTGGGGCATGCCTTTATTCCCAGCAAAGATGGGAGGATTGCTGAGTTTGAAGCCACTCTGAGACTACATAGTGAATTCCAGGTGAGCCTGGGTTAGAGTGAGACCCTATCTTGAAAATCAAAATCAAAACAAAATAAACTGTCAATTTGGGGATAGAAAACATCTGATGTTTGTGCTTCTTTGCTCCTGGAAGTTTGAAGAAAAATGTATTTTTCCTTCTAGCTTTTGTATTGTGTACTAGTTCAAACTGGTTGAGAAACAGTAGGGTGTGTCTGATACTAGGAGGGTTTGGAAAAGAAACATGTTGTCTTGGGTTTAGTTTCTATTTCCAGATCTGGTAAGTGAAAGGACAGTATAAGAGAAAAGCAAAAGAGAACACCAGACTTGATCTCTAAAGACAGAATGTTTACTGACAGAAACCTTCCCGCAGGATGAAGGTTGAAGCTCTGAGCCGGATTGGAGTGCAAGCTTATAAGGGGATGTTAAGAAACAGATTTTAGCAGGTGCAGTTGATAAAAACTGTAGCTCTTTGTGTCCTTGTTCAGAATAGGCTTCTTCAGCCAGGATTGTCTAAGGTAGGATAGTAAGATGGTTTCTTGTTCTTCAAGGTCATCTGAGTTAAGGGTAGTACATCAATCAGGGGAGCCTGGCTGAACTCCTCTGTTGTTTTTTTTATGATCTTCTAGCCTTAGGGATAGTTATTAACTCTTTAGTTCCCTCTATTGTTTGGGGAAGGGTATTAACCCTTCAGTCCAGACTCTGGAAGGATAAAAATGATTGGGGAGAACTGGGAATGGGCAGGAACAGGGGTGATATCAGATCCTCCTAGTTACTTCCTGTTGGGGGGCAGTAGATCTCTCAGGGTGTCTCACACAGTTCTGTGGAGATTGGATGTTCAGGGGCTGATATTCAGTGGCCACGAACAATTCAGTGACTCACTGTGAAGCGAAGGTGAGGATTTTGTCTTGGAGGAATTTAGTGAGGCATCTGAGTATGTAAGAACCAAAAGAAAGGGTGAACATTATCATAATCAAGGAATAATATACATGTCAGAGACAGGATAGGTTTAACTTGAAGGGAGTAGAGCTGTGAGATTCCTTAACTTATAGCAATTGATATCTTAATTGGTCACAGAGAGATGTCAGGTCACATGCAGAGAAATAATATTGGCCATTAAAAAGGCCAATATAGCCCAAAATATGATTGGCTCTGGATTAGTAACACTTAATTCTCCACAATAATTGTAGTTCATCATTGAAGTCTTGGTCACACAGGTGTGGCTTTTGGGAGTCGCAGCTTTTGGTTTTCCATTTGTCAAACTTCATTTTGCAGTTTGTGTACAGAGTAGACTATTATCCCATATTGGTCTTATGAACAGACAAGGAGGCAGCTCTTCAGGAGAGTGATAGTTACCAGAGCCATTAGGAAAGAAACACCTAGATCATGCCAAATCTATTAGCCATTATGATCTGGTTATTATCCATGTATGAGTTGTCTTATATGTGACATGACATTTATAGGTGACCTGAATATTATATTTAAAGTTGAAAAATAATAATAATATAGGTGATAAGTAAGGAAGAAGGAGTTGTTAACTTGGGTGGAAAGTTAATTGGAATTTGTGGAATTATAAAGATTTGGTTTAGGTAAGGTAACTAGTATAAGAGATTAGTATTGAAGCAATATTTGAAATACATGATAGAGATTAAGAGGTTAATTAATTTTGAAGTTTAGGCTTAAAGGTTTCTTTTTGTGTAATTCTTTACAGAAGGTTCAGTCTTTCATTTTCTTTTTTTTTTTTTTTTTGAGGTATGGTCTTACTCGGAGGCCAGGCTGAACTGGAATTCACTGTGTAGTCTCAGGGTGGCCTTGAATTCATGGTGATTCTCCTACCTCTGTCTCCCAACTGCTGGGATTAAGGTGTGCACCACCATGCCCCCTCTATTATAACTTTTAAGAAAAAATATAGCCATATCTATAATCTAAAAATTAACAATGATAGACCTAAATTTAAAAATGTAGGATCATTGGTTTTGATTTAATCTCTCTCCTATATATATAGTCTACATGTGCTTATATTCTTGCAATGCTTATATAAGATCAAATTGACTTAAAAGCAAGTAAATGGTAATATAAAGGAAAACTCTTAAATTAAATCTTGGTTCCTTTTAAGTCATAATTAAAATTTTACACAAAATAAGGGTATACATAATTAAACAATCTTAATCAAGATATTCTTTGATAATTTGCTGTCTTAAGTCTATTTTCATAAGAAGCCCTTAATGCTTAGATTAGCCCTTAGGATATGTCTCCTGCACTAAGATTTAGTCTCTCCCTTATGGACCATTGCTTTCCTCCTGGGGGATAGGAGGAAGGAATGATCCTCTAGGCTTAAAATACAAAGATTGAGGGCCTGTAGGGATGGCTTAGTGGTTAAGGCATTTGTCTATAAAGCCAAAGGACCCAGGTTTAATTCCCCAGGCCCCATGTTAGCCAGATGCACAAGTGGGTGCATGCATCTGGAGTTCGTTTGCAGTGGCTGGAGGCCCTGGCATGCCCATTCTCTCTCTTTTTCTCTTTCCCTCTCTCCCTGTTAAATAAATAAATAAATAAATAAGTAAATAAATAAATAAATTTTTTTTTTGGTTTTTTGAAGTAGGGTCTCACTCTAGCACAGGCTGACCTGTAATTCACTATGAAGCCTCAGGGTGGCCTCAAACTCCTACCTTTGCCTCCCAAGTGCTGGGATTAAAGGCATGCACCACCATGCCCAGCATAAAATATTTTTTAAAAGGTGTGTGCCACCACGCCTGTAAAAAAAAAAAAAAAAAACAAAGATTGAGACAGAGACTTATCTCTGCTTTCTGCTTTCCTTGAGTAAATAGTATACTTGCCTATAAAGGTATAAAAATTCACCATTAAAAAATGTTTTAAGGGCTTGAGAGATGGCTTAGCAGTTAAGGTGCTTGCCTGCAAAGCCAGAGGACCCAGGTTTGATTCCCAGTACCCATGTAAAGCTCGATGAGCAAGATGGTGCATGCATCTGGAGTTCATTTGCAATGGCTAGATGCTCTGGTATACCCATTCTCTTTCTATCTGCTTCTTTCTCTCATTTCTTTATCTCTCTTAAATAAATACATAAATAAAATATTTAAAAATGTTTTAAAGCCTGGTGTGGTGGTACATGTCTTTAATCCCGCCACTGGGGAGGCAGAGGTAGGAGGATCACTATGAGTTTGAGGCCAGCCTGGGACTACAGAGTGAGTTCCAGGTCAGCCTGGGCTAGAGTGAGACCTCACCTTGAATTTTTTTTTAAAGTTTTAAAACAGACATATTCATATATTATCTTGCTTTGATTGCCTTTGCTAACAATTTTTTTTTCTGTGGTTATACTGAAAAGGAGAAAACCACTCCCTCTTAACTAGAGAACTGGTCCTAGATAGAGATATTTCAAAAAGTAACATATATCTCTAGCTTAAATGGTTAAATAAAATGTTTAGATCAAATGTTATTAGATTTATAATTATGGTATGTTGAAGAAATAAAGGTTATTAAATTTCTATAATCAAAAATTCAAATTTTGTTGAATATGATTCTGCTTTTAGTAGTGTTTACAAAAAACCTAATTATGTTTCAAACAATAGTTCTCTTAGGTACTTTTACTAATGTTTACTAAATGGTTTACAAACAAAAACTTTATGTTTTCCATTTGATTAGGCCTTTATTTTGTTTGATAAATAACATTACTTCTCTATTTAAAATAAGGTTTCTTAAATATTGTGGTTCGTTTTTTAGTTTTTTGGCTTTTCAAAGGATGGTTTCAGTCTTACCCAGGCTGACCTGGAATTCACTATGTAGTCTCACGGTGACCTTGAACTCAAGGCAATCCTCCTACCTCTGCCTCCAGAGTGCTGGGATTAAAGGTGTGTACCACCATGCCCAGATTTAAATATTGTTGTTTTTGACCAATGCTTATAAAAGTAGCTTCCAAAGATTTTATGTTTTGTCTTTTTACTAACCAAAGCCTCTAATATCCTATTATTAAAAACAAATTTTGCTGGGCGTGGTAGCGCACACCTTTAATCCCAGCACTTGGAAGGCAGAGGTAGGAAGATCGCCATGAGTTCAAGGTCACCCTGAGACTACATAGTGAATTCCAGGTCAGCCTGAGCAAGAGTGAGACCCTACCTGAGACCCCGCCCCCAAATTTTTAATAGAAATTTCAATTTATAAAACGACCTATTATTTAAAAAATCATTATGTCTATGGTATGTAATACTTTGGCGTACTGGTTAAATAAACAAATGACACTAAATAACTTGTCAAAATTTACTAAAGCATTTTGCTTCCTCAACTTAAGACACTCATATTTCGTTTTTATAAATCTAAGATGTATGCTTTTAGAAAACGTCTCTCTCTCTCCCTGCCTCCCTATCTATCTATCTATCTATCTATCTATCTATCTATCTATGTATATCTTATATGGTTATATATCATCTTAAATGAAACCATATAAGATTTTTAAGTAATAACTAAAAATTCAGAATTTAAAATATTTTTATTTGTTTACTTGTTTATTTATTTATTTGAGAGAGACAGGCAGACAGAGAGAAAGAGACAGAATGAGTATGGCTATGCCAGGGTTTTCTGTTGCTGCAAATGAACTCCAGATGTGTGCACCAATTTGTGCATCTGGCTTTTCGTGGGTACTGGGGAATTGAACCAGGGTCATCAGTCTTTTCAAGCAAGTGCCTTAACCGCTGAACCATCTCACCAATCCTAATTTAAGAATTTCTTACATTCTTTTTACAATGAGCTCCTGGAAGATAATGAATGAAGAAAAGGCATGATGTCAAAGACGCTTTCAAGTACTTCTAACCAACTCCTGTGCTACAGAATTTAAAGAGATGGACTCTCAGATTAGTATTTCACTCTTTAAATATCTGAGCACACAGCCACATGCTGAAGAATCCTCATCTTCAACTGCATCAAATATTAACTACTCCAAGTAACTGAACATCTATAACTTTTGTTTTTATATTAAAATTATTTTATATTTAAGCATTTAAAAACTTGTCTAACACTTAATTTTTCTTGTATATGTTAAGTATATGTTATATATGTTAAGTAAAGATAATGCTCTTTGGTTATAATAAAGCTACAAATGAGGATGATATTATATTCTTTCATAATCATGTTTTGTTATGACTCTTTGCTTATCCACACTGCTACCTTACTTGAACCAAGATTTCATATTTAAAGGAATTCAAGCTTTTCTTATTATTCTGTATAATTTGAATACAAAGCAAACTCACAGCTTTAAATTGACAAAGATTTTTTTAAAACCTTCTAAAAAGAACTGCATTCTGGGGTACCTCTATTTTTAAATCCAAACTCTTAGTCCAAAAATACAACATATCAAAGGCTCTAAATGTTCTTATGACATACTCCAACTTCTGACAAATTTAATATAATTTTAACTTCATTTATTCTTAGAGATACCTAAGGATTTGGGTTAACTCTTTCTTTCATACTATACAAAAGATGTCAATCTCTAATAATAACAATATTCATAGTGTTTTATAACTTGAGAGCCAATATTTCTTAAGTTACTATTTAAGACGTCCAATAGTACTGTAAACTCCTTTCTCCTCAACATGGCTTTCGTGCATACTGTTCAGATTCATGTACTAGATCCTACAGCCTTCCTCTCTACATGGGACATATAAAACATAGTATTTGGCTTCTGCATGGACAAAATGTGATAGTTGACCAATAGTGGGAACTGTGATCTAAAGTTCCTGAAAAGCTGTATCTGCTTTGAACAAGAGTAAATGTACTGATAGAACTCCTGGGGTCACAGAGAGAAAATGTTCCAAGATCAGAGCCAAATTACCTTGCTACCTTTAGACTCTCAATAGCCATTTATTGCCCACCTCTGGGTCTGACCTCCTATCCTGGTAGCTATCAGTTGATCAGGTGTGATCTTTTTGGAATGTGCAGACAGATCTCTGGGCTTCCACCCAGTCAAAGACTAAGAATGTCATCAGACAGCATCTGAAGGCTATGGCAGATATTGACTTGCTTTGCTATAGCCCACATACCTAATGATCATGCACTTGTCAACATGTTAGAGCATGAGATTGGGGTCACCAAACTCGGTGTTTCATATTTGGCTGCAGAATAAGCAATTTCTTATCCTCTTTGTGGTGAGAGCTGTGTCTTTTGCTTTGTCAGGTTTTTTTTTTCTTTCTTTTTCTTATCTCTTCTTCCCTAAAGGAGTTTCCCTTCCCTCAAACATCTGACAGGAAGATGTGAATAAGATTATAAGCACCTGGACACTGAAGGGACCAAACTGATGCCATGACAGGCCTCAGTAAGGTTTCAATTTCCAGGAGGGACGAGCTCTGGGGGCTGAGTATGTACAAACATAACTGCTGCTTGCTTAGCCAATCACATTAGGAGGTTAACTCCTCTGCCTGAAATTCCCCTAGACCTGGCCACCAAAACCTTAAGACCAATCAAAAAAACAACACAAGTACAGTTACTGTTCAAATTAGCCTATCATGTTAAAAGACTAAAAGCCCACCAAAATTCCTTTAGCTGTGCCTAAAAGGGAGCCTGCAAGCTCCTCGGGCAGCAGCCATTTTGTAAGAGTGGTTGACCCCAGCACGCTGGCTAACTCTGCAGAATAAGTGCTCTATGCTTTTACATACTATTTGACTCTGGGGTCTTTCTTCAGCAATTTTTGGATCATTACAGACACCTTACAAGGGAACTGGACTGACCAGCTCAGCCGCCTGTAAATCCCACCCATGTGGAAGTTTTGAGTGGCAGTGAATGTCTGGTACCTTAATTCCCCAGTTATAGCCTAACCAATGGCTGAGAAAAAACTCAGTTGCTCTCAAAAACACCCAAATTTCTGGTATCACAGAACTTCCTAAAGTAGTCTGTTTCTGCCTCTCATAGATGTTTCTCCTTTCACACTAATATCCATGAAGTTATCAGGAAGTTTCATTTACTAACCCCCTATTGCTAAGAGTGGCTGGTGGAAGGTGTCTTTGATTGATATAAATTTTAAAAATTGTATTTTCTATTCTTTCTGAGGATACTGTTATTGTAAAGGTTAATGTCTGGGGTCCCAACAATAATTAGAGTCACAGAAATTACTGGGACATTCTGGCCTTGGAACAGGCTTTAACACAGAGGAAATTTTTTGGGGATTGTAAATAACTTCCCAAACAACAACCTGATAAGGTCACCTTGGGGTCCTACCTGGGAAAACAAGTTGGCAAAGGAAATATCCCTGTTACACCCCTTTCCCCTCTTCCTTCCCCCATTCTCTGCCCTACTTGTCCCTCCCTTAAATATGAAGTTCAGCTGCTTCTGAGCAGCTACCCGAGGGGTAGGGCTGGCCAGCCTTCACTGTTCACTTGCTTTCCAATAAAGGACAACCTGCTGTTGAGGCTGTATATTCTCTCCCTTTATTTCTACATCACAATAATTGGTTCAGCCCCCGACTCTGATCCAACAGTTATGCTTTGGGGAATATTAATAAAAGTTGTCTCTAACTTTCAATTGCCACTTTAATGGAACACAATGACTCATTTTTCAACTAATGTAAGGCAGACATAGTCCTTCTTCCCTCGGTGACAAATCACAAACAATAACAAATATTCTAGATGGTGTAGGCTTAGAATATTATTTTTGTTTTGAGGTATATTTTAAGTTTCTAATTGTAAAATAGACTCCTTCCTGTTCAATAAATTGTTGCTAAAGATATAATTACTAATCATATGAGACTTTGTACTTACCCAGATCGTATTTCAAATTTCTTCTGTAAAGAAGAGAAAACTATTTGGGTGTAGGAATCCTCTGACCGGTTAGTGCTTCTTTCCTCCTGGAAGGCTAGAGAAAGATGAATTGCTCCATAGATGCAGTTTCAGTGAAAGCTTATGTATTGGGAACAAGCCCAAACTGGCTGAGAAACAGCAGGGTGTGTCTGACTGTAGGAGAGTGGGAGAAAGAAAAATGCTCTCTTGGTTTTAGTTTCGATTTTCATGAAATACTTGTTCTTTTTTTTTTAGTCACAACAGTGCCACCTTCTGCTCTGTTTGGTTAAAACCCAAAGATTGAACAGTGTGAATTTGGAATACTCTGAGGCATGGTCCCCATGTGTGTTAGTTTGAATAGATGGCCCCAAATATATTCAATGTTTTTTTTTTTTTTTTTTTTTTTTTGGTTTTGCGAGGTAGGGTCTCACTCTGGTCCAGGCTGACCTGGAATTAACTATGTAGTCTCAGGGTGGCCTCGAACTCTTGGCGATCCTCCTACCTCTGCCTCCCAAGTGCTGGGATTAAAGGCGTGCGCCACCACGCCCGGCTCAATGTTTTTTTTTAGTTTGTAGTTTGCATCTGCAGCTACCTTGCTGGAGGCAGTGTCTCTGGGTGGATCTGAAGATGTGGTGGTGAGTTTAGGATTTCAATCTAAAGATATGCAAAGTGTGCCTACCTGGAGTTCCTGAAGTGTGCTGTGCTGTGTGGCTTTTGGCTTTTGGCTTTCTCTCTCTCTTGCCTAGTCCTGTAAGGGCAGGCCAGCTTCTTTTGCCGCTATGGAACTTCCCCTGAACCTGTAAACTTCAATAAATATCCCTTCATCCATAACTGTGCCTGGTCTGGGAGTTCATCTCAGTGAACCAGAAGCTGTCTGCTATACCATGTGTGGTAGTTTGAATATATGGCCCCAATATATTCAATGTTTTATTACTTTATAGTTTGCATCTGCAATCACCTTGCTAGAGGCAATGTCACTGGGGGCCGGTGTGGAGGTGGGTTTGAGATTCCATTGTAAAGATATGCAAAGTGTGCCCAGTCGGAGTTCCTGAAGTGTGCTGTGTGACTCTTTTGGCTGTAGTTTTTGCTCTGTGTGCTGTGTGCCTGGTTGGGTTTTTTTCTCTCTCTTGCTTGGTCCTGTGAGAGCAGGCTGCTTCTCCTGCCATTATGGACTTTCCCCTGGATCAGTAAGCTTCAATAAATAATATCCCTTCCTCCATAACTGTGCCTGGTCTGGAAGTTCATCTCAGCGAACCTGAAGCTGCCTGCTACAGTAAAGTGGTACGGAGGAGTGTGGGGTGAGATGAACCAGACCGTGTGGATATTCGTTTTTTGGAACCTTTGTTTTGGAGGAATGGGCATGGACTTGGTGCTTACAACTGAAGATGCCTTCTGGAGTGGTAAGCCAAGTTTTATGGACTATTCTGATGAGAGTTTGAGAATGCTAAGTGCAGACAGTATTGAACTTCGAGGCTTGGCTTATGAGCTTTCTAAGGGGAAGGAAAGAATGCAGAGGACTTTGTTGGAACTGGGATACTGGCATGATGGATGGCTACGTTCTGCTATCCAGGCCCAGAAAGTTTGATCAGGGTTAAATTTGTAATGGACTGATGTGCTTGGCTAAAGATAATGGACTGAGATTTTAAGATTTTAAGTTGGAAAACCTCCAGCAAGTTAAAATTATAGAGGCACTGAGACTGGTTGTAGGTTACTAGAGCTGCTATTGTCAAACACATTAGCAATCTTGAGGAAGGTGGAAGGAAGGTGGCCTGACTGCTTTACATTAAAACAATGGAGAGGATGCCTGAGGAAAGACTGTTAGAAATGCAAACTCTTGCAAAGAGTTGACTGGAGAAGGAACCTGCTTTTCAAGGCTATGATTTATTTTGTCCCTGGATTAAGAATATGGCTGTGTCCTGCACACCTGGTATTAGCTTTGGAAGCATGAAAAATGCATGGAGTGGTCATGAATTGCACACGGTTCCAGGAGCCGCTGCTGAGATGCGGCATAAGGCAGGGTATGAAGACCCTCAGGAATAGGCTGAAAGAGCCTTTGGAAGATGGACCGTGGTTTGCATGGAAACCTGAAGATGTTTTGGATATACCAGGACTGTGCAAAAGGGCTACCATGGAGTGCAGTGTTGGCATGGGATGAAAGTTTTCCCTGGTGACTCTGCCCAGCTGGAGAGGTGGAATTGGAAAACCTGGAGACTGTCAGTCTCTGGTTATATTGCACTTTAACTGCAGAAGTTTGATGACTGCTGATAGTGGCTGAGTTTGCATTGTTCTAGTTTCCTCCTTGTTATTCCTTATACAGTTAAAAATGTTTACTCTGTGCCTTTATATGTTGAAAGTATTTAACTTGTTTTATTTTACAGGACTTACTATCTTAAGTTGGTCAAGACTGTAAGAACCTTTGAAATTGGACTGAGTACAATTTACAATGTGTGATAGTTATAAATCTATGGGGACCAGGGGCAGAATGTGGTAGTTTGAATATATGGCCCCCAATATATTCAATGTTTTATTACTTTATAGTTTGCATCTGCAATCACCTTGCTAGAGGCAATGTCACTGGGGGCCGGTGTGGAGGTGGGTTTGAGATTCCATTGTAAAGATATGCAAAGTGTGCCCAGTCGGAGTTCCTGAAGTGTGCTGTGTGACTCTTTTGGCTGTAGTTTTTCCTCTGTGTGCTGTGTGCCTGGTTGGATTTTTTCTCTCTCTTGCTTGGTCCTGTGAGAGCAGGCTGCTTCTCCTGCCATTATGGAACTTCCCCTGGATCAGTAAGCTTCAATAAATAATATCCCTTCCCCCATAACTGTGCCTGGTCTGGAAGTTCATCTCAGCAAACCTGAAGCTGTCTGCTACACCATGCCACCCCATAGAGTCTAACTAAGGCCTCTGTGACCCCACAGTGAAAACCCTAACCCCTCTGAGGAGGATCCTAGTGTAATGGGAGCCTGGGGCAAGGGGATAAAAGAGTATAACCTGTTATAATTTGTATAAAACAAACTGAAATAAAAACATATAGCATGTCCTTGGTTAAGACCAACCACATCCCAGGATTAGTCTGGGGGTGGGGTGGCGAGTGGAGTTGTTTTATAGCATAAGGAGGCTGAAGGGTAGAAGACTAGGCTAAGGCAGAGGCCATAAGGGGAAGAAGGATGATAGAAAACACCAGAGTTCAGCAGCAGAATCCTCTCAGGTAATGAGGTATAATTGGTTCTCATACATCATACGAGTGTTTCAGAACACCACTGTTCCAAGAAGTTCGTAAGCAGTAATAAGATGGAGCCAGTGGAGTGGGTGTACTAATGAGAAATCTAAGCAGATGGTATATGCAATTCTAGCTCATACTTTAGTGTTCGGGAGTTTTAACACCACACAAGAGATGAAAATGGTTCTTAGGTACAAATAAAAATCATGTCTTCTTTAAAAATTTTTTATTTATATTGTGAAGAGCAGCTTTAGATTCATAGAAAATTGAACAGAAGATGCAGAGACCTCAAATACTGCCCCCTGTTACTTCATTTTATGAAAAACCTCCTCCACTGTCAATGTTCTCCACAGATAGTTCATTTGTTTCACCTAGAAAGCCTACATTGACACATCATCACAGTTTATATAGGATCCATAGTGCAACTTAGGTTCTCTCTTGGTACCCCACAGTTGATGGGTTTGGACAAATTTATAATTACATAGCTTTACCATTATAGTGTCAAAGAAAGTAGTCTTGCTGTACTAAAATTCTTCTGTGCCCTGTCTATGCACCCTTTCCTCCCTGTAGCCCCTGGAAGTCACTTATCTTTTTGTGTTTTTTTTTCCAATGTTTAGTCATTTCAAGAATGTTCAAGAGTCAGAATCCTATAGCATACCTAGCACTTTTCAGGTTGGCTTAGCAGTTGAGGTTCCCCCGATGTCATTTAGTGGATTCAGGCCTCGTTTCTCTTTAGTTATATTCCACTGTCTGAATGTATCCCAGTTCATTTATTCATTTACTCACTGAAGTATGTTTGGGTTACTTCCCAGCTCTAGAAATTATGAATAAAGTTGCATTTATACCTGGTGTTTGATTTTGCATGAACAGTGTTGCAGTCAACTTTGTGTTGCTGGACAAACATTCAAGCAAAAGTAGCTTATGAGAGGAAAGGGGTTTATTTCACATTTCCAATACCAGGGAAACACCATCAAGGAAGCTGTATTCCTTGCATAGATCAATAGCAAAGAGACTTCACCAAACATCCAGTACCACCAGCCAACATGGACAGCCAGAGCTCAAGCCAGTGCCTTGCTATATGACTTTCTTTTGTTAGAAAGTATAAAACCTTCATGAAATTGTTAACATGTTGAAACATGAAATTTGGTAACCTACATCTGTGGTCAACATTAAGACAAATTCTGTCTTAATTGACTCAGTGGGTATAAAGGTTCAGCAGCCTTTTTTCTTTCTCTCCCTTCATTCCTTCCTTCGTTTCTTCGTTCCTTCCTTCCTTCCTCTCTCTCTCTCCCTCCTTCATTCCTATCCTCCCTCCCTCCTTCTTTCCTATCTGAAGCAAGCCCAACAGACTGCCATTATTTTTATGCAAGAGAGCAAGTGTGTGTGTGTGTGTGTGTGTGTGTGTGTGTGTGAGAGAGAGAGAGAGAGAGAGAGAGAGAATTGGCATGACAGGACCTCCAGCCACTGCAATCAAATTCCAGATGCATGTGCCCCTTGTGCACATGTATGACATTGTACTTGTGTCACTTTGTGCATCTGGCTTACATGGGACCTGGAGAGTCAAGCATATATCCTTAGGTTTCACAGGCAAACACCTTAACCACTAATGCATCTCTCCAGCCATCTTTTTCTTTCTCTTTTTTTTCTTTCTTTCTTTCTTTCTTTCTTTCTTTCTTTCTTTCTTTCTTTCTTTCTTTTTGAGGTAGGATCTCACTCTATCCTAACCTGACCTAGAACTCACTTTGTAGTTCTAGGCTGGCCTCAAACTCAGTGATCCTCCTACCTCTACTTCCCCAGTGCTGGGTTATATGATAGTTTTGATCTATAAAATAAAATTTTCATGATTTAAAATTTTTTTTCAAGATTTTTTTTTATTGTTAACATCTGGGAACATGAAATTTGGGGTCACCTAAATCTGTGTTTAAGGACTATGGTCACTCATATTTGGCTGCACAATAAACTATCTCTTATCTCCTTTGAGGTGAGAGATGTGTCTTTTGCTTTGTCAGGTTTTTCCTTCTCTCTTCTTCCTTGAAGGAGTTTCCTTTCCATCAAACAACTGACAGGAAGATATGAATAAGATTATAAAGCACATGGACACCTGATAAAGGAACTGAACTGACCAGCTCAGTCCCCACCCAGTAAAATACCTATAGAAACCCCAATCAGAGACAGCAGGAAGACTTTCCCATTTCCAGGTGTTCCTTCCTACCTCTCAATGGGAGATGTGCATTCTTTGCTTCTCTTAAGCTCTAAAATAAAAATTTTTTAAGGGCCTGGAGAGATTGCTTAGTGGTTAGGACACTTGCCTTCAAGCCTAGTTAGTTGGATTCAATTTCCCAGTACCCACGTGTGGTAGTTTGAGTAGATGGCCCCCAATATATTCAGTGTTTTATTAGCTTGTAGTTGGGATCTGCAACCACCTTGCTGGCGGCAATGAAATTGGGTGGATCTTAAGGTGTGGTGGTGGGTTTGAGATTTCGATGTAAAGATATACAAAGTGTGTGCCTACCTAGAGTTCCTGAAGTGTGCTGTGCTGTGTGGCTTTTCTCTCTGTGTTTGGTCCGGTGAAAGCAGGCCAGCTTCTTCTGCCATTATGGAACTTCCCCTGGCTCTGTAAGCTTCAATAAATATCCCTTCCTCCATAACTCTGCCTGGCTGGAACTTCATCTCAGCAAACCAGAAGCTGTCTGATACACCATGTAAAATCAGATGCACAAAATGGTACATGTGTCTGAAGTTCATTTGCAGTGGCTAGGGGCCCTGGCATGTCCATACTCTCTGCCTGTTTGTCTCTCTCTGCTTGCAAATAAAATGAAATAAATAAAAATATTTTTTAAATCTTTTAAAACTTCACCCTCCATGGGTGAAGGCAAGAACCTGGAGTCCACTGACTCAGTGGAAGTTTTGAGTGGCAGTGAATGTCTGCTACCTTAATTCCCCAGTTATAACCTAACCAATGGCTGAGAAAAAACTCAGTTGCTCTCAAAAACACCCAAAATTCTGGTATCACAGAACTTCCTAAAGCAGTCTGTTTCTGCCTCTCATAGATGTTTTTCTTTTAATACTAATATCCATGAAGTTATCAGGAAGTTTCATTTACTAACCCCTATTGCTAAGAGTGGCTGGTGGAAGGTATCTTTGTTATAAACTTAAAATTTTTCATTTTCTATTCTTTTTTGAGGATACTATTATGCTTTGGAGGATATTAAAAGTTGCCTCTAGTTTTCAATTGTCTCTTGTGGTAGTTTGAATAGATGACACCCAATATATTCAATGTTTTATTAGTTTGTAGTTTGCATCTGTAGCCACCTTGCTAGAAGCAGTGTCTCTGGGTGGATCTTAAGGTGTGGTGGTGGGTTTAGGATTTCAATCTAAAGATATGCAAAGTGTGCCTAGCTGGAGTTCCTGAAGTGTGCTTTGCTGTGTGGCTTTTGGCATGTTGCTTTTTCTCTCTCTCCTGGTCCTGTAAGAGCCAGCCAGCTTCTTTTGCCATTATGTAACTTCTCCTGGATCTGTAAGCTTTAATAAATATCCCTTCCTCCATAACTGTGCCTGGTCTGGAAGTTCATCTCAGCAAACCTGAAGCTGTCTGCTACACCTCTTTAATGGGATGTTATGACTCATTTTATAACCGATGTAAGGCATACACAGTCCTTATCCTCTTGGTGACATACCATAAATAATGACAAACATTTTATAATTTCTAGGCTTAGAATATTATAACATTGTTTTGGAGTATATTTTGAGTTTCTAATTGTAAAGTAGATTTCTTCCTGTTCAATAAATTGTTGTTAAAGACATGACTACTAACAATAAGGGACTTTGTACTTACTAAGACCATATTCCAAATTTATTTTGTAAATAAAAGGAAAACTATTACCAGGCATGGTGGGGCATGCCTTTATTCCCAGCAAAGATGGGAGGATTGCTGAGTTTGAAGCCACTCTGAGACTACATAGTGAATTCCAGGTGAGCCTGGGTTAGAGTGAGACCCTATCTTGAAAATCAAAATCAAAACAAAATAAACTGTCAATTTGGGGATAGAAAACATCTGATGTTTGTGCTTCTTTGCTCCTGGAAGTTTGAAGAAAATGTATTTTTCCTTCTAGCTTTTGTATTGTGTACTAGTTCAAACTGGTTGAGAAACAGTAGGGTGTGTCTGATACTAGGAGGGTTTGGAAAAGAAACATGTTGTCTTGGGTTTAGTTTCTATTTCCAGATCTGGTAAGTGAAAGGACAGTATAAGAGAAAAGCAAAAGAGAACACCAGACTTGATCTCTAAAGACAGAATGTTTACTGACAGAAACCTTCCCGCAGGATGAAGGTTGAAGCTCTGAGCCGGATTGGAGTGCAAGCTTATAAGGGGATGTTAAGAAACAGATTTTAGCAGGTGCAGTTGATAAAAACTGTAGCTCTTTGTGTCCTTGTTCAGAATAGGCTTCTTCAGCCAGGATTGTCTAAGGTAGGATAGTAAGATGGTTTCTTGTTCTTCAAGGTCATCTGAGTTAAGGGTAGTACATCAATCAGGGGAGCCTGGCTGAACTCCTCTGTTGTTTTTTTTTTTTTTATGATCTTCTAGCCTTAGGGATAGTTATTAACTCTTTAGTTCCCTCTATTGTTTGGGGAAGGGTATTAACCCTTCAGTCCAGACTCTGGAAGGATAAAAATGATTGGGGAGAACTGGGAATGGGCAGGAACAGGGGTGATATCAGATCCTCCTAGTTACTTCCTGTTGGGGGGCAGTAGATCTCTCAGGGTGTCTCACACAGTTCTGTGGAGATTGGATGTTCAGGGGCTGATATTCAGTGGCCACGAACAATTCAGTGACTCACTGTGAAGCGAAGGTGAGGATTTTGTCTTGGAGGAATTTAGTGAGGCATCTGAGTATGTAAGAACCAAAAGAAAGGGTGAACATTATCATAATCAAGGAATAATATACATGTCAGAGACAGGATAGGTTTAACTTGAAGGGAGTAGAGCTGTGAGATTCCTTAACTTATAGCAATTGATATCTTAATTGGTCACAGAGAGATGTCAGGTCACATGCAGAGAAATAATATTGGCCATTAAAAAGGCCAATATAGCCCAAAATATGATTGGCTCTGGATTAGTAACACTTAATTCTCCACAATAATTGTAGTTCATCATTGAAGTCTTGGTCACACAGGTGTGGCTTTTGGGAGTCGCAGCTTTTGGTTTTCCATTTGTCAAACTTCATTTTGCAGTTTGTGTACAGAGTAGACTATTATCCCATATTGGTCTTATGAACAGACAAGGAGGCAGCTCTTCAGGAGAGTGATAGTTACCAGAGCCATTAGGAAAGAAACACCTAGATCATGCCAAATCTATTAGCCATTATGATCTGGTTATTATCCATGTATGAGTTGTCTTATATGTGACATGACATTTATAGGTGACCTGAATATTATATTTAAAGTTGAAAAAAAGTAATAATATAGGTGATAAGTAAGGAAGAAGGAGTTGTTAACTTGGATGGAAAGTTAATTGGAATTTGTGGAAATATAAAGATTTGGTTTAGGTAAGGTAGGAAGTATAAGAGATTAGTATTGAAGCAATATATGAAATATATGATAGAGATTAAGAGGTTAATTAATTTTGAAGTTTAGGCTTAAAGGTTTCTTATTGTGTAATTCTTTATAGAAGGTTCAGTCTTTTCCGACTTGGTCCAAAGATCAAAAAAGTCTTATCTTGAGCCGGGCGTGGTGGCACACGCCTTTAATCCCAGCACTCGGGAGGCAGAGGTAGGAGGATCGCCGAGAGTTCGAGGCCACCCTGAGACTACATAGTTAATTCCAGGTCAGCCTGGACCAGAGTGAGACCCTACCTTGCAAAACCAAAAAAAAAAAAAAAAAGTCTTATGTTTAGGAGAATGAATGAACATACGTTAGGCTGAAAGGCTAAAGATTTGATTAGTCTTGATAATTTGTTATTACCAGCTGTTTATAAACATAATGAAATTATTTTTATATAATTATATTGGTTATATAATACAATGAAATATGTTTTATATTATTAAGCCCAGTTTCATTTATTAAGAGTAGGTTTATATTGAATAAACAAAACTCTTACCCAATAGGCAAGCAAATGAGAGTAAACAAGTGTCCTATGTAACAAAATAAAGGCATAGTTTTGGTTTTTATGTCACATTCAGATAGAGTTTAAATAAATAGACAAAACTATTTAAAATATCTTGATCTTGTTAGCCTTGATATTGATATGGGCAACTAAAGCTTGCAGCACTGGCACCAGAGATGGAGTGGAGAATCAATTTATTTTTATTTTTATTATTTTTATTTTTTATTTTTATTTTATTTTTGGTTTTGCAAGGTAGGGTCTCACTCTGGCCCAGGCTGACCTGGAATTAACTATGTAGTCTCAGGGTGGCCTTGAACTCTCGGCGATCCTCCTACCTCTGCCCCCCGAGTGCTGGGATTAAAGGCGTGCGCCACCACGCCTGGCTTCAATTTATTTTTAAAAAATCTTTTTAAAAATTATTTTCCTGATTTATTTATTTATCAATTTATTTATTTAAGATACAGAGAGAGAGTGAGAATGGGCACACCAGGGCCTCTAGCCACTGCAAATGAACTCCAGATGCATGCACCACCATGTGCATCTGGCTTACATGGGACCTGGAGAATCAAACCTGGGTCCTTAGGCTTCACAGGCAAGCACCTTAACTGCTAAGCCATCACTACAGCCCTATTTTTTCAAAATATATTTTTATTCATTTATTTGAGAGAGACAGAGAGGCAGAGAGAGGAGAGAATGGGCATGCCAGGGCCTCCAGCCACTGCAAACGAACTCCAGATGCATGTGCTCCCTTGTGCATCTGACTTATGTGGGTCCTGGAGAATTGAATCGGTATCCTTTGGCTTTGCAGGCAAACGCCTTAACTGCTAAGTCATCTCTCCCCGCCCCCAATCTATTTTTACATCAGTGTGAGTCCAGGGGAATCTCTTCCAAAGCCTGAAAAAATGGTTAATTAGTAGAGAGTTATCTGTGGCTGTATTATGGAGTTAAGAAGAAACACAAGATAATTTTAATATTGGCCAGAAGCTGTAATACAAACTATGGCCTTGAAATGGTACAAAACTACAGAGTCAGTACAAAAGACTATGTAGTATGGGACATAATCAGCATAAAAGTTTATTACAAGCCAGGTGTGGTGGCATTCACCTTTAATCCCAGCACTCAGGAGGCAGAAGTAGGAGGATCACCATGACTTCAAGGCCACCCTGAAAATACAGAGTGAAATCCAGGTCAGCCTGGGCTAAGGGAAACCCTATCTTGAAACCCTCCCCAAAAAAACATTGGGCCAGAGGTCTTTAACTTTTCTCTTATCATAATATGAGGTATGACATTATAAATAAATTTATCACCTTATTATAGAGAATTAAGTTTGAACTATATAAGCAATTAAGGCAAGAGAAATACAGAGAAATGGTTTTTTAGAAGGCAGGCACATCTTATTCTTTAAATATCTAATAGTTATAAGTACAGGCAGAGCATGTCAAGTAAGAAAGCATAAAGTTTTGGCATTTGTATTTGGTAACATCTGTTTTTATTTTTATTTTATTTTTATTATTTATTTATTTATTTATTTATTAGAGACCAGAGAGAGGGAGAGAGGGAGAATGGGCACTCCAGGGCCTCTAGCCACTGCAGACTAATTCCAGATGCATGTGCCACCATGTGCATCTGGCTTACATGGGACCTGGAGAATTGAACCTGGGTCCTTAGTCTTTGGAAGCATGTGCCTTATCCACTATCTCTCCAGCCCTTTGGTAACTTCTTTGGTTAGTTTAGATACCTTTGTAGGTACTAGTACCCAGGGAAGGTTGGAAGCAGGGCCATAGAATTTGAATTCATTTATTTTAGATGAAGACCATTGTTTGAGTATGAGGCTGTACCCTGAGGTACAGAAAATGTCTTAAGAATTAATTTACTGATGAGCAATGAACCTGAGATACCAGAAATGAGACAGTTATTTATTTATTTATTTTGGTGTTTCAAAGTAAGGGCTGACCTGGAATTCACTATGTAGTCTCAGAGTGGCCTTGAACTCATGGGGATCCTCCTACCTCTGCCTCCTGAGTGCTGGGATTAAAGGTGTGTTTGTACATAACAGAGTAAAATTTGGTTTTTGTTGAACTAAAACAGATGAACTCTAATACAACCTTTTACAAATCTGTTTTTAAAGAGAAAACACTGTGGAATAATCAATGTTTTTAGATTATGTAAAATAGGAGTTATTTTTAGAATTTTAATGTTTTTAAAATTGAGATTTTATCTTGGGAAATTAAACATTAATAAGTGAACATTTATCTTAAGAATATGTAAACCTTTACCCTTACCTTAAGATTTAGTTTCCCTAATAGTTAGATTTTTTTATCTGTCTCCCTGTCAGCTAACAGTTCCTGGTATGTTTGGTCAAACCCCAAAGATCAGTGTCAGGTGGCTGACAGAGAAAGCCATGGGGCCATGGAATGTTGTGCCTTAAATGACCCACTGGGTATAACAGCTTTCCTCCCTCCCTCCCTCCCTCCCTCCCTCCCTCCCTCCCTCCCTCCCTCCCTCCCTCCCTCCCTCCTTTCTTTCTTTCTTTCTTTCTTTCTTTCTTTCTTTCTTTCTTTCTCTTTTTTTCTGAGGTGGGGTGTTACTCTAGCCTAGCCTAACCTGGAACTCACTTGTACTTCTAGGCTGGCTTTAAACTCATCATGATACTTCTACCTCTGCCTCCCCAGTGCTGGGTTACACGAATTTATTTTTGTTCTGTAACTATAAACTTTCCTGAATTGTTACCATGTTGGAGCATGAAATTGGGGTCACCTAAATCTGTGTTTCTGGACCATAGTCACTCATATTTGGCTGCAGAATACACTCTCTTAACTCATTTGAAGTAAGAGTTGTGTCTTTTGCTTTTTCAGGTTTTTTTTTTTTTCTTATGTCTTCTTCCCTAAAGGAGTTTCCCTTTCCCAAAAAAAAACATTTAAGAAGATGTGAAGATGACAAAGTGCTTGGCTGGTTGGTTTCTCTCTCTCTTGCTTGGCCCTGTGAGGAGCAGGCTGCTTCTCCTGCCATTATGGAACTTCCCCTGGATCTGTAAGCTTCAATAAATAATATCCTTCCATATGTAAAAGCCAATTGGAAACATCAGAGTTAAAAAAGATAACCAATATTTTGGTTCCTGCTCCCATGTCCTCAAGAAGGCCATAGGAGATAATGGGACACTTGCTAACTGCTAGCCTCTGGTAAGTCACCTGTCTTCTAAATCAGAGAGAGTGTGGAGACCAGAAATGAATTCCAAGTCAGTGTATCTGCAACAGGAGAGAGTCACACCAGAGGAAAAATCAGTCTCAGGCTTCCCAAGAGGAGGGCCACTTAGTCAGCATGGCCTGGATTTATCTAACAGATGACAATGCTGGTACTCATAGAACTCCTCACAGGTCCATAAAGAATCTCTAATACAATATCATTATTGACTTCCAAAATATAGTTAATTCTAGCAGTCCACATGGTCTTACTTATGATTAAGCAAACTATAAAATATTCTGATATTGACAAGATTCAGACTAATATGTTCCCCCTTTCTGATGTTGGCTTACGTACTAAGCTCTGACGGTAACTCATACCTCCTGCCTCTGCCTGTCTCTGATTAGTCAGCCATTATTGCCTTTAAATAAAAATTCTAGGGCTGGAGAAATGGCTTAGTGGTTAAGGCATTTGTCTGCAAAGCCAAAGGACCCAGGTTCAATTCCCCAGGCCCCACGCTGGCCAGATGCACATGTGCTCCTTGTGCATCTGACTTATATGGGTCCTGGAGAATGAATCGGTATCCTTTGGCTTTGCAGGCAAATACCTTAACCAGTTAAGCCATCCCCTCCAGCCCTGCATACAATTATCTTTATTTTGCTTTGTTTAATGTTTATGTTGTAGATGCTTCCATTCATATATCATCCTTTTTGTGGGATTGTTAACTGTGATCTTTGATTGCTGTGTTATTTAAGAATATTCAACTGTGATATATAAAAATAAGAAAATATGAAACTACATAGTTTAGGACACTTTGTTATGATAGACATAAACTAAACATAGCATATGAGTATTGAGCATACTTATGAAGGAATCTGGTCTACGATCAAATAAACCTATTCTATGATCTATTCTATTCTAAGATCAACAACATCAAATATTCATGCAATATATATGAATTAATAGTTTGAGGTATTGATTGGGTTACCCATTGGCAAACCATTATGATCCATTGACTTTTACTCAAACCACAACCTAACCCCCTCCAAAAATATAGAAAGTCCATGCATGGTGGTGCACATGGTAATCTCAGAACATGGAGGCAGAAGTAGGAGGATCACTGTGATATCAAGGCCACATGTAGATTACATAGTGAATTCCAGGTGAGCTCATGAGGGGAGACCCTACCTTGAAAACAAACAACAAATAAAAACAACCACCACCAACAAAAAGCCCCAAACAAAACTACAATTCTTAGAGTGGCTTAATAAGATAATTGATCTGGTATCTGTGATCAGGCATACTACCCGCTGGTTTCTGATTCGGAATAAGTAAATCCTCATTGAACCAGGGACTTTTCTATTACTGAACCCCATTGACAGACTCCTATCTCTGGAGCATGTAAAGAAAGGGGAAAGTAAGGTTTCCACATTTTGGTCTTAACTGGCAAAATGACACTATTATATCGCCATAAGTTGTATACACGTGATGTAATAGCTAGAGAAATCATTTAAAGCTATTGAGGGTTGGAGAGATGGATCAGCAGTTAAGGTGCTTCTGCCTATCGACCTGATTTGATTAATTAGCCAGTACCCACTTAAAGCCAGATACACAAAGTAGGACATGCACATGGAGTCTCCTTTGCAGGGCTAGAGGCTCTGGTATGTCTACTTTTCTCTGCCAGGTGTGTGGCAGGCACCATTAATCTCAGCACTTGGGAGGCAGAGATAGGAGGATTACAGGAGTTTGAGGCCAGTCTGAGCCACACAGTGAATTCCAGGTCAGCCTGGGCTACAGTGAAACCCTACCTAAAAAAAAAAAAAAAAAAAAAAAAAAAGCTACTCAGAATGATACATTAAGTAAAAGAGTAAGAGAACAGAATATCTAAACTTTAGAAGACCAGGTGGCAGATCTACAGAGTCCAACAAAGATAAAGACAAACTAATAGGAAGGTATGAATGGGAATTTCAAGATATTCAGGACACTTTGAAAAGATCAAACATAAGAACTAGGTATAGTAGAAGGAGAAGAATTCTCATTCCAAAGGCATTTTCAATAAAACTAGAAGAAAACTTCCCCCAAATTGGGAAAGAGATGCCAATGTAGACACAGGGTCTTTAGAACACCAAACAAAGAAAACCTGAAAAGAAACCTTCTTTGCCATATTATAATTAAACTACCAAACATACAAAAACCAAAGAAAATATATTGAAAGCAGTTAGTGAGAAAAGTCCAAAAATTCATTTTGGAAGCACAAAAAGCCTCAAACATCTAAAACGATTTTTAGCAACAAAAATAAGGGCTGGTGTACTAATACACCTGATTTTTAACCTGAGGCAATGTCACTGGGTGATCTTAAGGTGTGGTGGTGGTTTGAGATTTCAATCTAAAGATATGCAAAGTGTGCCTAGTTGGAGTTCCTGATTCCAAGGTATTTGATTTTTTTTTGTGGCTATTGACAGCCTCACTGATTTCTTTGTCTGTATATTTGCCCTTTGCATATTGAGAGGCTACCAATTTTTGTGTGTTGATTTTGTACCCTGCCTCTTTGATGAAGAAATTTATCACCTTTAGAAGTTTTGTGGTGTAGTCTTCTGAGTCAGTTATATATAGGATCATGTCATTTGCAAATAGGGCTAGTTTGACTCTTCATTTCCAATTTGTATCCCTTTTATCTCCTTCTCTTGTCTTACTGCTTTAGGACTTACCGTGCTATGTTGAAGAGCAGCTCTGAGAGTGGGTACTCCTCTCTTGTTCCCTATCTCAATGGGAACTCCTTGAGTCTTTCCCCATTAAATATTATTTGGGCTTAGGTGCTTTATATATAGCCCTTATTATGTTGAGATATAAACCCTCCATTCCTATTCTTTCCAGAGTTTTGATCATGAAGTGATGTATTTTTTCAAAGGCCTTTTCTGCATCTATTGAAATGATCATGTGGTTCTTGTGATTAAGTTTATTTATGTGGTGTATTATGTTAACCGATTTTTGTATGTTGAACCATCCCTGCATTCCTGGGATGAAGTCTACTTAATTGAGGTGGATAATGCTTTTAATGTTTGTTGAATTCAGTTGGTGAGAACTTTGTTTAGAAACTTTGCATCTAAGTTCATCAGGGATATAGGCATATAGTTTTCTTTCCTTGTATGTCTGTGTGGTTTTGGTTGATGCAAACTTCATAAAAGGATTCAGGAAACATTCCTTGTTCTGTAGTTAAGTGAAACAGTTTGAGAAAAATGGTTTCAATTCTTCAATGACAGTCTGATAGAATCTGGCTAAGAAGCTATCTGGTTCTGGAATTTTCTTTTGGGGAGGTTTTTCATTATTTTTTCAATCTCAAAAGATGTGATAAATTTGTTTAGGAAATTAATCTGCTCTGAATTTAGTTTTGGTAGGTGGTATGTGTCTAAGAATTCATCCATTACTTCCAGATTATCCAATTTTGTGGAGTAGAGGTTTTGAAATGTGGCCTGATGATTCTTCTAATTTCAGTGATGTCTGTTGTAACCTCTCCTTTTTCATTTCTGATTTTGTTAATCTAAGACATCTCTTTTTTGTTTGATAAAATTGGTTAGGGGTTTATCAATCTTGTTTAATTTTTAAAGAGCCAGCTCTTCATTTCATCAATTTTCTTAATTGTTTTCTTCATTTCCAATTCATTAGTTTTTTCTCTGATCTTAATTATTTCTTTCCATGTGGAGGTTTTAGGGTTTGATTGTTCTGTTTTTCAAATGCCTTTAGGTGGATGGTGAGGTTATTAATTTGAGATCTCTCTGCCTTTGTGATGAGGGCATTCAGTGCTATGAGTTTTCCCCTTAGGACTGCCTTCCTTGTTTCCCACAGTTTTGATATGTTGTGTGTTTGTTATCATTCAGTTGTAGAAATCTTATAATTTTCTTTTTGATTTTTTCCACAAACTACTCATTATTTAAAAGTGTGGTATTCACTCTCCAGAAGCTCATAAACTTTCTGTTGTGTCTCTTGGTAATTTCTAGCTTTAAAGCATTGTGGTCTGATATGATGCAGAAAGTTACATCAATTTTCCTGAATTTATGGAAGCATGCTTTATGCCTTAATATATAATCTAGTTTGCAGAAAGTTCCATGGGTTTCTGAGAAGATTGTGTATTCTGTGGAACTGGGTGGAATGTTCTGTAGCTGTCTGTTAGGTCTAGTTGATCTCTGCTTGAGTGATCTGTCTATTGATGATAGTAAGGTATTAAAGACCTCTATTATGATGGTAATGGGGTTTATTTCTGGTTTGTCATCAAGTAGGTTTTGTTTATAATCTGGAGAGTACCTGTGTTTGTTGCATATAGATTTATGGTTGTGATATCCTCTTGTTGGATTGAGGAATAAAAAGTGGCCTTCTTTGTCCTTTTTGATTACTTTTGATTTGAAGTCTATTTTATCAGATACCAATATCACCACACCTTCTTGTTTCTTATTTCCATTTGCTTGGAAAATCATTTTCCATCCTTTCACCCTGAGGAGGTGTTTGTCATTAGTGGTGAGGTGGATTTCTTGAAGACAGCAGATAGAAGGGTACATTTTGTTGACCCACTCTGTTAACTGGTGTCTTTTGATGGGTGAGTTAAGACTTAGTATTTAAGGTTATAACTGTGAGGTTTCATTTTATTCCTGTCATGTGGGAGGCTTTATGGGATTTTTGTGCTTTCTTGGGTGTGGTACATTTTTGAGCATGCTCTAATTTTGGTTGTTGTGATCTTTCTCTTGTGGGCTCTTGAGATTGGTTGACTGTTCTGTGTGGAGTATTCCCTCAATAATTCTCTGTGTTTTTATTTGTCTTCATATACTCATAGAGATTTCTTTTATCACATTATCTTTTTATAAAATAAATACTGTGTGCCCTATAAACATTAACTATATATACATAAATATATTTTATATGCCATCTCTATTGGAGAGAGATTTAAAGAGATTTTAAACTAATAACTAAATTTCAGAATTGCTTACAGTCTTTCCATAATGAGCTACTGAGAGATGAAGAAAAGACGTAATATCAAAGACCCCTGCCTATAGAGTAAGGGCTCTATCAAGTAAGGCCTTCTACATAACTTGTGTGCTACAGAATATCAAAGGATGGACTCTCATATTCATTTTTCTGTCTTCAAACATCTGAGCACACAACTGCATGCACTTCAGCCTGATACTCATCTTAAATTGCATCACCAATTAACTACTGCAAGTAGCTAGATATCTCTAAGTCCTTTTTTTTTTTTTTTTTTCGGGGTAGGGTCTCACTCTGGTCCAGGCTGACCTGGAATTAGCTATGTAGTCTCAGGGTGGCCTCCAACTTATGGCGATCCTCCTACCTCTGCCTCCTGAGTGCTAGGATTAAAGGCATGCACCACCACGCCCAGCCTCTAAGTCCTATTTTTAAATATAAATTCTTTTATATTTAACATTTTTTAAATTGTTTAAGACATTTAAAATTTTCCTTGGAGCCAGTCATGGTGTTGCATGCCTTTAATCCTGGCACTGGGGAGGCTAAGGCAGGGGCATCACAGTGAAGTTCAAGGCCATCCTGGAGTTGTAGAGTAAGCTAGTTGTAGAGTAAGGCCCTACCTTAGCAGGTCAGCCTGGGCTACAGTGAGACTCTACCTTGGTAAAACCAAAATACTAAATAAATAAATAAATAAATAAATAAATAAAAAAATATTCTTTTTATTAATCATGTTTTGTTATGACTGTTTGCTTAGCCAGACTGCTACTTTACTTAAACCAAGATTTCATATTTAAATGCACTCAAGGTTTTCTCATTATTCAGTATGACTTGGATACAAAACAAACTTCTAGCTTAAAATTGACAAAAATATATTTTACTCTTTTAAGAGAAACCTGTTCTGGAGGACCTCTGCTTTAAAATTCTTAGAACAAATATAAATGTTTCCTATATATATTACAAATACAAATATATTATTGTAATTCTAACTTCGTTTACCCTTAGAGATACCCAAAGATTTGGGGTAACTGCATCTTCCAAGTTAAACAAAAGATGTCTATTTCTTATGATAACAATATTAATTGTGTTTTATAACTTGAGAACTGATATTTCTTAAGTCAATACTTAAGATGACCTATAGTACAGTTGACTGAGATTTTAAAAAGTTAATTAAACAATACTCATACTCTACTAACAGTGACTACTACTAGAGTTATATTTTCCTTTATGGCTCCAAAATAAAATAATTTTAGAAATTGTATTAGGGTTTTCTAGAGGAACAGAACAGATAGAATGAATTGTATTAAAAGGGAATTTATTGGATTAGCTTACAACAGTCCAGCAATAGCAGGTTGTAGGCCCAAGAGTCAAGGAACCCAGTAGTTGCTCAGTCCACGAGGCTGGAGGCCTCAGCAATCCTGATCCAGCATGAAAGGCCTGAAGGCATCCTGGAGAGATGCTGCTCTTCAGTCCACACTGGAAAGCAGCAAGCACCAAGCAGAGAACAGCGAGCAACACCAGCAGCCAGGTGGGAGGAGAGAGACAGGAGGCCTTTCTTCCCAGAGCTTCTTTTTATCAACCAGCCCCCCACTCTGGGGGAAGGGCTCACCCTGGGGAAAGGATTCTTCCTTTAGTTAATCCTTCCTAGAGGCAACCTCAGAGACACACTTATGAGGAATGTCTGTGGATTTCTAAACAAATCAAGTTGACACAAACTTAACTGTCACAGTAATGTTCACAAAACCTACAAATAAAAAAATTTTAAGCATATCTGACATTTTATTTCTATTCCAGTCACTAAAGCATTTGGTCCATGATAAACAACAACAACAAGAAAAAACAAAATGCACTTTGTTGTAAGATATTGTATTGTCTTATTTCTTCTGTGATGTGATTGTCTACTTAATTCCCCACCTGGGGACCTGGTATAATACTAACAAAATGGTACAGATAAAGTTATTATCTACAAATAAAAGTTACAATATTTGTATGTTAAGAACCATTTTTTCCTAGAGTTAAAGGTAGCCACCCCACAAGAAATTATAGATATAAAAACAAGCTGGTCAAAAGAAAAACTATAATTAAAAGATAATAAATTATTTTAAATGTTCTAAACTTCAAATAAATAAAATAAAAGTATTTCATAAAATACAAATAACTGTAAACATGAGGGAAAACATATGGTCAACCTAATTTTACATATATGTATAATGTCTAGTTTGTTAAAATGTCTGCTTCCCTCATCTGCTACCTTAAATTTGTTAGGCTAGACATATTATATTTAACTACATTTTCCTATTATGTGTCACATGTACGTTTTACATAAGACACAGAGGACAAAAAATTAATTATACTTGGATCATGTAGACTAATAGATTTGATGTGATCCAAATGTTTTTTCCTTAATAACTTTATCAACATCTCCTCTCTCCTGATGATAATTTTCCTGCCTACTACTCAGCCTCATCTATACTAAATCCTAGGAATGAGCCTTTCTAGGGTTGCGTGACAATTAAATAGAATATTTAGCCTTTGCATGCACAAAATGTGATGCTTGGCCAACAAGAGGTACTGTGAACTAAATTTTTCAGAAAAGTGCTGCATGTGCTACACCTGCGTCCAACAAGCCTGAATGGACTGATAAAACTCCTCTGACCACAGAGAGATGGGATGTTGCAAGATCAGAGCCAAATTCCTTTGGCCTACCTTTAGAACCTTAATAGCCATTTATTGCCCATGTCTGTGTCTGACTTAACATCCTATTGATGCAGGATTTTGGGATTCAGGGGGTCTCCCAAACTTATGAACTCCAATTTTGGGTCTTTATTTTATTTTAACAAAGAATTAAATTGTACTCAAGAAGGATAAATTATGAATTATTGAGTTTAGGGAGAAATCATAAATTGTGGGGTTCATTTAAGGGAAGTTGGGATCAAAAAAAAAAAAAAAGAAAAACCTGAAGCAGAGTCACAGACACATGGAAGATAGGACCTAAGAGTTTATGAAGAGAGATGTAGAAGGAACACACACTTGTGTGGAAGGCATAGCATCTACCTTGAGCCTCCCCATGGAAGAAAGTTAAGAGAGCAAATTAAGATGGCTTAAGGAAGAATGGTACAGGGAAAGTACCAAAACAGAAATGAGAAAATTTAGATGAGAAATGGGTAGTAATAAGTGTTATACCTGGGCTGGAGAGATGGCTTAGTGATTAAGGCATTTCTCTGCAAAGCCAAAGGACCCAGGTTTGATTCCCCAGGACCCACATAAACTAGATGCACAAGGGGGAGAACACACATCTGGAGTTTGTAGGCAGTGGCTAGAGGCCCTGGTGCACCCATTCTCTCTCTCACTTTCTCTCACTGTGCCTATTTCTCTCTCAGATAAATAAAGAAAAAAATTTAAAAAAGTGTTACACCCATAGTTACCTTCAGTTTAGAGATATTGCACATGTAGCAGGCCCAGAATTTAGAGGAAATACCCACATGGTTCATTTAGAGCTTAAATAAAATACACACCTGGTAGGCTCAGAGATGAGAGAAAAAATCATAAATATAATTAAAATGAGAAGTTACCCAAAGATTGACACAGATGGAGGCAACCAGAAAAGTACCCAAGCCGAGAAACTGTGCTTTCCTATACCTGTCTATGTTGAATAGGGAAAAGCCAGACTTACATGTGTTCAGACAGAGATCCCCAGGCATCAAGAGAGGACAGAGATCAGCACCAACAAAGCTTTATAGTCAATTACTGTCCCCTCTCCAAAATTCTCCCTCCACTGAATCCCTTCTTTCCAACTAGTCTCATCTATTTTGATGTCATCATTTCTTTCCTTCCAATTATGCAGATCTTGTGTAGGTAGAATTAGAGACTGTAAGGTCATGAGTTCCATGACTGTTTTGTTTCTGGAAAACACTTTTGAATAGGACTCCTCACCTTCCTTTGGCTCTTACATTCTTTCTGCCACTTTTTCCACAATGGTCCCTGAGCCTTGGAGGTGTGATAGAGATGTCACACTTAGTGCTGAACACTCCACTGTTACTCTTCTCAGTTCCTTTGTGAATTTTGAGTTTCTTCAGTTGTCACTGCCATCTGAAAAGAGAAGCTTCCTTAACCAAAGAGACAATAGCATTAATATATGGGCATAAAAATAAAAAAAAATGCTTAGAGGGTAATTTGATTGGCATAATATATGCATTTATACAGACAACAGAGGGCTTTACTTCCCTAAGACTAATGACCTCCCCAGTCATAGGCATTTTTAAACTTTTAAAAAAGTTTTTAAGTTTTTTTTTATTTATTTATGAGAGACGGGGGGCGGAGGGAGAGAGAATGGGTACACCAGGGCCTCTAGCCACTGCAAATGAACTTCAGATGCATGCACCACCATGTGCATCTGGCTTATGTGGGACCTGGAGAATCAAACCTGGGTCCTTAAGCTTTGTAGGCAAGCTCCTTAACTGCTAAGCCATCTCTCCAGCCCCCCCAGATGTAGGCTTTTGATTAGGTTTTCAGTACCAAGCATGAATTCCTTCCCATGAAAATCCAATCAAAGAGCAGTTGGTTTACCCCATAATAGACATGTCATCATTGCACCAGTTGGTATATTTGGCTTGGCTAGAGAAATGGCTACTGTTTTGAGGCCAAAAATTAAGATCTATCCTTGCCTTAAATAGTTTACAAGCCAGTTGGAGAAATCTAGGCCCTGTAAAAAGATAAGCAATATGAAGGGTCCAAACTGATGCCATGACAGGTTTCAGTCAGATGCCACCTTAACTAGGCCTAAATTTCAATTTTCTGGAGAGACAGGCAATGACCAAAAAGGCATACCGAAGGTGGTGGGCTCTGGGGGCTGAATCAGTTCCTGTAAAGTCTCTGGAGACATGCCCATACATGCACAAACATGTCTCTTTTGCCCCAACCAATCAAAGATGTACAAATGTAACTGCTGCTTGCTTAGCCAATCATGTTAAAAGATTACCTAACCAGCCTGTATTTCCCCCTAGCTGTGTTTAAAAGGGGCCTGCATGATCCTCTCAGGGTCACCATTTTGTATGTATAGTTGACCCCTGAATGCTGGCTGATTCTGCAGAATAAACGCTCTTTGTTTTTATATACTATTTGACTCTGGGGTCTTTCTTCAGTGGTTTTCAGACCCTTACATTTGGGGGCTTGTCTGGGATCACTGGGGACCCCCCACCAGACTCAATAGTGGAGCGTTTTCTAGGGGAACTATTGGTTCTCCTCTATCGGTGAGTTGGGGCGCTCCTCTGTGTTGTGTGTCTCTGTTTTACTCTGTTCCTTGTTTCTCTGGTAAATCTGGTGTCCAGACATAATCTGGAGGCCCACGGAGGACAGGCAGACATGCCAATTAATGCCTTGGGGCCGGGGGGTGGGTTCCGAGGACTCACAGGATCCCCTACTGGGAAGTTAATCTTATCAAGGTAAAGCCAGGTCAATATGGATGTAAATATTTACTTGTTTATGTTGATAACTTTTCAGGATGAATAGAAGCTTTTCCTACCAAGTCTGAGACAGCCCATATAATAATTAAGAAATTGTTAGAGACAATTCCCTGCTATGGGTTGCCCCTTAAGATAGGATCAGATAATGGACCTGCCTTTATGTCAGAAATCACTAAGGAATTGACCAAGACACTGGGGATTAATTGATAATTACATTGTGCCTATTATTCCCAAAGTTCAGGATAGATAGAAAGGATAAATCAAACCTTGAAGGAGTCTTTAAATTAACCCTAGAGACCAGTGAAGGATGGATGGAACTCCTTCCCTTCGCCCTGCTAAGAGCCAAGTGTACTCCTTATGTAAATGTGTGGATACTCCCCATCCTGCCCCGATGGATCTTAAACAGATAACTGACAGATAACTGAAATGCTTCTTTCTATCCAAATCTTAGACTTATTTTTTATAAAACAAGGGCCCTAAGTCTAGTGATAGATGCAGATGTATTCGAATTGGAAAGGTCCATCTCACATCTTGAAACTCAAACTTCCCTATCTTCACTGGCTGAACTTATCCTTCAAAACAGACGAGGTTTAGACCTACTATTCCTACAACAAGGTGGTCCCTGTGTTGCTTTAAAGGAGGAATGTTGTTTCTATGTCAATCATTCTGGTGTAAAAGAATCTGTGGCTATACTTTAAAAAAAGGCTTTATAAAAAAATTTACAAAAAAAATATCCCAAAGCTGGTACGAATCTATGTTTAACTGGTCTCCCTGGCTAACAACTTTAATTTCTGCCCTGACCGGTCCCCTTATCCTTTTGTTGCTTGCCCTCACTTGTGGGCCCTATATTATTAATGCCTTGATCAAATTTCTTAAAGATCGCTCACAGTACAATTAATGGTTCTGAGACAACAGTACCAACTTTTGGATTCATCTCAAGAATTTGATATGGGACCATACTCAAGGGGGGAAATGAAGGGACCAAACTGATGCCATGGCAGGCTTCAGTAAGATGCCACTTTAACTAGGCCTAAATTTCAATTTCCCGGAAAGGCAGGCAATGACCAAAAAAGCATACCCAAGGTGGCGGACTCTGGGGGGGGGGGGGCAGGTACAGGCAGAATCAGTTCCTGTAAAGTCTCTGAAGACATGCCCAAACATGTCCTTTTTGCCCCAAACATTCAAAGATGTATAAATGTAACTGCTGCTTGCTTAGCCAATCATGTTAAAAGATTACCTAACCAGCCTGGAATTCGCCTAACTGTGCTTAAAAGGAGCCTGTGTGCTCCTCTCAGGGTCGCCATTTTGTATGAATGGTTGACCCCTGCATGCTGGCTGATTCTGCAGAATATACGCTCTTTGCTTTTACATACTATTTGACTCTGGGGTCTTTCTTCAGTGATTTTCAGACCCTTACACAATACAATTACTTTGGAAAACAATTTAGCAACATCTAGTAGTGACTGCAAAATATTTTAATGCCATCAATACCATTCCTATATATATGCCTAAAGAATGTATATGGAAATTCCATGTTATGGTTTGAATGTGAAATATTCCCCACAGGATTATGTATTTGAATACTTTGTTCTGAATTGGTGGTGCTGTTTTGGACTATTGTGCAATCTTCTGGACATGGTACCTAGCTGGAGGATGTAGCATGTGGGGTGGGTCTTGAAGGTTATAGAATGTTGTATGTACACTCCTATGACCTTGAACCAAGCCCTGTGCCATACATTTCCTGTTATAATGAATGATATCTTCTGAAATTGTGAGACAAAACAAATATCTCCTTCCTTAAAAAAAAAAAAAAGGATTCTTTTGTCACACTCAGGCATGTAGAGGGAAGACCTGATTGGTTTGCATATTCAAAGGGTAACCCCCAAGGCCAGCCCACCTAGGTAGTATGCTAGACTGTGGAGGCAACAGGGGGCGACATAGCTGTTGAGGATGAAACTGGAACAGGAACAGTTCGATTCCTGCCAAGGTGAGGTGTCATATTCTGGTTCCTTCTTTGGACTCCTGTCCCTAATTAAAACTGCCTAAAAGAAGCTAGCTTTCTCTTGTTTCTGTGACTATCAGTGAATCAAGTGTGACCTTTTCAGAATGCACTAATACACCATCAGCTTCCAACAACCCAAGGGCTAAGAATATCTTCAGATAGCATCTGATGCCAAAGATGGAGATTTCCCCAGCTTTGCCGTAACCACCACCCTCAGCTTTGCTGCAACACTTACACTATCCAGCTTTATGGTACTGGGGAATTGAACCTTGGCTGTCAGACTTTGCAAGTAAGTACCTTTAACTTGTGAGCCATAGCTCCAGCCCAGTGTTTATTATTTATATAACCTTGGTGAAGAGCCTTATGAATTGTCTAAGTTATAGGTACTTCCTCAAACTGGTGATGTGTTATATTCTGACACTTATTACTTCCAGACGAGCCTTCTTCCCGGATGAAAGGTTTCAGTTTGGAGGAAATTGCTATACAACAGTATCCTATGTGGTGTACATGTCAAATACATCTTTACAGCATATTTGTAAATTATATTTGCAGGCACAGTTTCCTAATTTAAAGGCTATGGATTGTATTAGTTGAATATTTTCTTTCAATATATTTTGAAGTGAATGAGTTATATTCCATATAGATTTACTATAACCATTTTCTTCTAAATAATATTGTAATACATGCTTTTATACCTGCATCTTTGTATTCTATCATCTCCTAGACATGTTATCACTGAGATAAAGGGTCTAAACAATTTAAAATCTTATAATACACATAGCCAACTCACCCTCTTGAAAGTTATACAGGTCATGGAATTAAGCCCAAAAAGTCAAAATATAATTGAGTGATAAAGATAAAAAATTTTAAAGCAGGAGACATCACAGTATCTGTCTTGAATTAACACTTTCTAAACTGGAACTATAGGTGGCACCAGAGGATTAAGGAAGGAATGTAACCACCTTTGGAATCCTATGTTAGAAGGGATGTAAATGGACATCTCAGCTCCCTTCCTTCCTTCCTTCTTTCCTTTTCCTTCCTTCCTTCCTTCCTTCCTTCCTTCCTTCCTTCCCTCCCTCCCTCCTTCCCTCCCTCCCTCCTTCCTTCCCTCCTTCCTTCTTTCCTTTCTTCCCTCCTTTCCTTCCTTCTTTCCTCCCTTCCTCCCTTCCTTCCTTCCTTCCTTCCTTCCTTCCTTCCTTCCTTCCTTCCTTCCTTCCTTCCTTCCTTCCTTCCTCCCTTCTTTCCTTCCTCCCTTCCTTCCTTCCTTCCTTCCTTCCTTCCTTCCTTCCTTCCTTCCTTCCTTCCTTCCTTCCTTCCTCCTTCCCTCCTTCCCTTCCTTCCTTCCTTCCTTCCTTCCTTCCTTCCTTCCTTCCTCCTTCCTTCCTTCCTTCCTTCCTTCCTTCCTTCCTTCCTTCTTCCTTCCTTCCTTCTTTCTTCTTTCTTCTTCTTTCTTTCTTTCTTTCTTTCTTTCTTTCTTTCTTTCTTTCTTTCTTTCTTTCTTTCGTGATTTTTCAAGATAGAGCCTCATTCTACCTCAGGCTGACCTAGAATTCATTATGTAGTTTCAGGGTGGCCTCAAACTCATGGCAATCCTCCTAGCTCTGCCTCCCAAGTGCTGAGATTAAAGGTGTGCACCACCATGCCCAGCTCAGCCCCTTTCTTTTAAATGAAGTAAATTATAGAAATTCTACAGAAATAATCCTTTTTCGCTTTTAACATTTTTTTAATCATTATATATTTTTTATTTATATTATTCTGATTTTACATTCATAGTATTGGTTCCATTGTCCTCCTCCCCTTCCTCCCACTTTCAAAAGGGCCCTCATCAATGGGGAATGTGGATCATGCATTGTGAGTTTGCTCAAGTGTTCTGGTGGACAGGCCCCAGTCTCTGTGCATAATGTCCCAACTTGTGACTCTAACAATCTTTCCACCCCCTCTTCCGCGAGTTTCCCTGAGCCACATTGGGGTCATTTTAGTTCTGCTTCCTTGATGAGGTTTTGGGAGCCTCTGTGTCTCTGGATAGCTGGCTTATGATTGGAGTTGGATGTTCTCTGTGTTTATCTCCTTTAACCTTTTTCTGGTGTTGTGATCGCCTTGAGCGCTGTACTCTTGCCCTTCCCCTGCGTTGTTCTATGGTTTCAGCTGGTGAGGTGTGGTTAGCTGATCCTCCCTTCAGGTTCGTTGTCCACCTGAAAAGAGATAAGCAAATTCTCCAACGGAGAGAGAAGTTAGTACTAGATAGAAGGGATAACCATATATGTTTTGGAGGGAACTTTATATGCATTGGCTCTCTTCTAGCCCACATTTGGTGGCCACTAGATCTTGGAGACTGAGCTCATTTTTTGTACATGGCTTTGACTTATTTCCCAGTTCCAGCAATGAGTTCCATTCCACTGAATGGATTTATTAGCCAAATCAAGAGCAGTTGGTTACCCACCATGGCTGTTTGCCACTACTGCACTTGTATGAGCATTACGTCAGATTGTTTCCTGCTGGGTATCTTAGACTGCAAGTTGTTTGGACCAATGTCAGACATTTTCCCCCAGTTGCTCGTGTAGCACCCTCTGGTACTAGACTTGCTAACTGTCTGGGGACTGACCTTCTTCCAGATTCTGGCCAGGTCTCTCTGTGTTTGGTCTCACACACGTATGCTGTCTTCGACAGTAGGGTCTTACCGTTAACCTTTGGTGGGTCACCAAGTACTCTGACAGAAGTCTGTCTTTTTTGGGAAACCTTGTAGGTGTTTTAGATCAACAGCTCATTGTGGAAGTTAACCCCTTGCTGGCACTAGTTTTAGTTATACTGCAACTTGTTTCAAGAAAGAAACAGATAGGTTATGAGCCAGAATGACAACTCCTCATGCTCTGACCATAAAGCTTAGCACATGATCTGGTTGGCAGGCAATATGAAACTGGATATGATTTTTTTTTGTTTTGTTTTTTCGAGGTAAGGTCTTGCTCTATCCCAGGCGATCTGGAATTCACTCTGTATTCTCAGTGTGGCCTCAAACTCATGGTGATCCTCCTACCTCTGCCTCCTGAGTGCTGGGATTAAAGGTGTGTACTACCATGCTGGCTTTGGATATGAATTTATATGATATACTTGATTTGCTAAGCTGTCCTGATTTAGACTGAAGTGAAAGTCTGGGAGTTGAATTTTTTTGTAACTTTCTTCAGTAAATAGTAGAAATAATTTCCTTTAAATGTTAAAAATTAGTTTTAATAGGGCCAGAGAGATGGCTTAGCAGTTAAGGCACTTGCCTGCAAAGCCTAAGGACTCATGTTTGACTCTCAAATCCCATGTACACTGGAAGCACAGTGATGCAAGCCCACAGGTTGTACATGTGCACAAGGGGGTGCATGCATTTGGAGTTTGATTGCAGTGGTTAGAGGTCCTGGTGTGCCAATTCTCTCTCTCATTCTCTCACACTTAAAAAATGCCATTCTGGTGGGCTTGCCTCAAAAAAAGGTTTCAATAGACACAAAAGTATGTGTATTTATGAGGTATAATATGACAATTCAGTATGTGTATATAATGATCAAATTGGGGCAATTAGCATTTTTATCTTCTTAAACATTTATCATTTCTTTGTGTTGGGAATCTTTGAACCCTTTTCTTCTAGGTTTTTTAAAATAACTTAAACAATAAATTGTTGTAAATTTAGTCATTACTGTGCTGTAGAACAATAGAATTTAGTTTCACTATTTAAATATATTTTCAGTTTCTCTCTATCCCCCTCCTCCCTATATATCTTAGCCTCTAGTGACCACTGTCCCATTATCTAATTTCATGAAATAAGTTGTTTTAGCTTCCACGTATAAGTGAGAACACACAGCATTTATCTTTCTCTGCTTGACTTATTTCATAGTTCTGTCTGTGTTGCTGTAAATGACATGTTTTCATTCTTTTTATGGCCAGACAACGTTCCATTGTGTGTATATATTGCTTAAAAAAAAACCCTGTTCATCCATTGATGGTCACCTCAGTTGAGTCTATATCTTGGCTATTGGTGACTAGTGCTGCAATAAACATGGGGTGCAGATATATGTTTGAGGTACTTGTTTCATTTCCTTTGGGTATATACCCTGTAGTAAGATAGTAGTCCCATTTCTAGTTTTATAGTAAAAAATGTTTTCAGTTAACCTCTGTTTATAGTTAGGAGAGGGAAGCAATGGGATCATTTACGTTGGTTCCTTTTCCAAAATACATCACACAGCGCCAGGCATGGTGGTGGCACACGCCTTTGATCCCAGCACTTGGAAGGCAGAGGTAGGAGGATCGTCGTGAGTTCGAGGCCAGCCTGAGACTGCATAGTGAATTCCAGGTCAGCCTGGACTAGAGCAAGACCCTACCTTGAAAATAAAACAAAAACAAAAATACATCATACAGTGTGAATCCTGACCACTTGATGCTTCAATAAAGATATGTTAGATTAAAAAGGATTAAAGAATTGGCTACACTTGCTGGGCATGGTGGTGCATGCCTTTAATCCCAGCACTTGGGAAGCAGCAGGAGGATTGCTATGAGTTCAAGGCCATCTGGGATTACAGAATGAGTTCCAGGTCAGCCTGGGCTAGAGTGAGATCCTACCTCGAAAACAACAACAACAATAACAAATTGGGTATACTCATCAAAACTGGACTAATAACATTTATTTATTTAAGAAGGAGAAAGAGAAAGAGACAAATAGAGAGAGGATTTGGCACACCTGGGCCTCCAGCTACTGCAAATGAACTCCACTTTGTGCATCTGGCTTTATGTGGGTAATGGGGAATCAGACCCAGGTCCTCAGGCTTTGCAGGCAAGTGCCTTAGCCACTGAGCAATCTCTCCATCCCCAGATTATGCTAGTTTAATCAAAACCCATTATTTAATAAGTCTTTTAGAACCATATCAACAGACACACACACACACACACACCTGTGATTTGGATCTTCTACAAATAAAGATCTACAGTCAATATTCTTGGAGCAGCTTAATATCAGAGATAGGAGCTGATATTCAAGTATTCAATTCTAGAAATGTAAAGAACAAACACTACCCTATCTTTCTGTCTGCAGATTTTACTAGCCGTTTCACTGCAATGGAAATATTGTTTGAATATATAAAATGTCTTTAGATGTTTCTATAAATAGATAAATGCTTATATATGTGTATGCAATGAAATTTATGTGCTAACAAGAGGCATACTCCTTTTGATGCAAGCTTAATTCTGAAAAAAAAAAATCTTTACTTTTGTCTAGTTTCCACTGTACCGTAGAAGCCATCTGAACCCTGAAGAAATTAGCTGGTGATGTTCTACCAATATTTGACGCCAGCGAGCAGAAAGGCTTTGGGAAACATTATAAGTGATTACATCATCCAACGTAATTCCACAAAACAGTGCTTTCTGGATTGGCTGGGAGAGAGCTGAGAGTGGCATAGACCTTATTCATAAGTTGATGACACTTGTAAGGGATGCCAGACTTCTCTAAGTCTCAGTTTCTCATTTATAAAGCAGAGATAATTCTTCATGCAGGAATTCAGATAGCTAAGGGAGAAGATCTTTTAAGTACTTGGCAGAGGTTGGCATATATTGTACACTAAATTGCAACAATAAATTAAATGAATTCATGAGAAGTTTCTGTCTCCTGTGTTCCAATTCAATGTAGCTCAACTCATCAAGTGCAAGTTCAACTCAAAGCCAGATCCCCAAATGCTTGCTTATTGCTTCCTTCCTCTTTCTTTTTCTTTCCTTCCTTCCTTCCTTCCTTCCTTCCTTCCTTCCTTCCTTCCTTCCTTCCTTCCTTCCTTCCTTCCTTCCTTTCTTTCTTTCTTTCTTTCTTTCTTTCTTTCTTTCTTTCTTTCTTTCTTTCTAAAAACTTGTTTTTATTTATTTATTAGAGGCAGAGAGGAGAGAGAGAGAATGGGAGCACCAGGGCCTCTAGCCACTGCACACGAACTCCAGACACGTGTGCCCCCTTGTGCATCTGTCTTACATGGTACCTGGAAAAGTGAACCTGGGTCCTTAGGCTTCACAGGCAAGCACCTTAACCACTAAGCCATCTCTCCAGCCACCACCACCCAAATGCTTTCTACTGTTCCTCAACCCTTTGACAAATCCAGAAGTTGCCATAGCACCCAATGGCCCAGGCTTCTCCTTTTCCTTCTACAGCCTGGTGGGAAAAAAATGGCTACAGCATTAAAATCAAATATACATATTTTGTTGAAGAAAGAAAATTTTAGGTTTCACTGTGAGAATTCTGTTTTAGATCTGTATAATTAGCCTCTGATTCTCAATGTCTTTCTGTCTTGACCACAGTTTCTCTTAGATGACCTGAGCACACAGTTCAGAATCCTTTATTTGGAAAACCCTAGGCCTGACCCAAAGCCACCACACAATGCAAATGTCAACTGCTCATTTTCTCAGAACTTTACCTTTTAAGGACACAGCTTAGGGGCACAGAGAAAGGAAATTCAATGCTGTAACATTGTAACACAATAAGAAGAAATGAAATCAGAAAAGAAGAGGAAAAATCAAGGAGAAAGGGACAAGAAAATTGAAGAGTATAAAAAAGGAGTGTGCATGAAGGGGCCAGATAAGTAGTACACATTCACAAGTAACTAAGAACAATGTTACACAAGTAAAATTTTAGTCAAGATGTTGGATTTAGAATGCCAAATTCTCCTTTTGTATTTTATTATTTTATATATTATATTTATTTTTTATTATATTATTTTATATATGCAATAATTTTATTATTGCATATATCAATCAGCACACTTTTCTATATAGTATACAAGAAATAAAACCATACCACCAGCCACTCCTTTCTAATTCCTAAAGGTGGCCTCCTCATTCACATATGTAATCACACCAGGAAACTGATCTGTGACATTTTTAACTATGTTATCACATTTGATTTATCTCTTTCCTTTACAAATTGTTCTCACTCTATTTAACTGGTGCCTTGTTGATAAGAGCTTGGTCTGTTTTCTTCTTCCTTTTCTTCAAAGACATTATTATTTTTTAAAGTTATTTATTTATTTGGACGAGAGGCAGATCTATATATATATATATATATATATATATATATATATATATATATATATAGAGAGAGAGAGAGAGAGAGAGAGAATGGATATGTCAGGTATCTAGCCACTGTAAATGAACTCCGGACACATGTGCCTCCTTGTGTATCTGGTTTATGTGGGTACTGGAGAATCAAACCAGAATCCTTAGGCTTTGCAAGCAAGCGCCTTAATTGCTAAGTCATCTCTCCAACCCCAAATACATTATCTAAAAATAAGATAATTCAAAAACACTAAGATAAAAATTTGAATGCTTTACAAATAATAGGTATGTATGTGCAACTATTCAATGGTGCTGCATAGAAACAGTAAGAGAGCCAGAGAAGTGCCATGCTGGTTCCCAAGTAAGAAAACAAACTTAAAAAATACTTTTATTTATTTATTTGCAAGAAGACAGAAATAGAGGGGGGAGGAAGAGTGAGTGAGTGAATGGGTATGCCAGGGCCTCTTGAGACTGCAAAGGAACTCCAGATGCATGCACCACTTTGTGCATTGGGCTTTATATGGATACTAGAGAATCAAACTCAGGCTGCCAGGCTTTGCAAGCAAATGCCGTTCACCACTCAGCAATCTTTCCAGCCCCTAAACAAATCTTTTACATTTAGTTGTTGGTTCAGAGGCAGCAGCTGGGGTAGAAGACTTGGAGCATATAGTATGGAATTTTAAGGAATCTTTGAGCTCTTTTGGTTTTCCACTCTTTTACAGATTAGATAGCCAGGATATAGGTGTACAAAAGTGTTCGGTTTTACTTGGACATATATAACATTACTGTGATAATAGCATTTTTAGGTTTATAACCTTATAATGAAGTGATATTTTATTAATTTGAAATAATTTAAGCTGGGTATGATGGTGTGTGCACCTTTAATCCCAGCATTTGGGAGGCAGAGATAGGAGGATCACCATGAGTTTGAGGCCACCCTGAGACTACATAGTGAATTCCAGGTCATCCTGGGCCAGAGTGAGACCCTGCCTCAAAAAAAAAAAAATAACAACCAGAATTTTGTTTAGTAGAAGAAAATACGCATGTAATTAGGGATCCAACAAAGCTTTGTAACCATTTAGGGCCATTTAGTGTCCTGGACACATCTGTATAGCAAGATGACATTGGTACTGATAGTCTCAAAAGTATAAACAAGAATTTTCCAGATGGACAAGGAGGCAATGAGAGTTTTTCATGCATGGTCATGATATGTGTTGTTCAAATTGGAGCACTTCTTACAGTAGAAAATTTGACATGCATGTGCCTTGCGTTATGTATGGGTACAACAGTAGGAAGATGATAGATAATTTCTTCCAAGATATGAGAAAGGAGGTCAAGGTCAGAGGTTGTTTGAGGGCTGGGAAATCACACAAATAGGCTTGTTAGCATCCAGTTATGATTGCCTGGTAGGTCAGCCTCTGTTACTATGGGGTTGTTTGACACTGAGTCTCAAGATTCCTGGTGACTATTTCTGTCTGGAAAAATCAGAAAGTTAAAAAGAGTAATTTAATTATGTATTATGTGTATCCATACTCATTAAATGAATACAAATTTCACAAAAATAGAACTGTCTGAGATAATGGTTTTGAGAGGCTAACTTTCTTGGTCAGGGACCTGAAAACTCTCCTCTCTTGTTTCCTCTTCCCCCTCCCTTCTCCCCCACCCCCATCTCTCTCTCTCTCTCTCTTTTTAGGTAGTGTCTCACTCTAGCCCAGGCTGACCTGGAATTCACTCTGGGTTCTCAGGGTGGCCTTGAACTCATGGCGATCCTTCTATCTCTGCCTCCCAAGTGCTGGGAATGAAGGCGTGCTCCACCATGCCCGGCTTTCCCCCTCTCTTTTTAAAGTTTCTTCCCAAGTTCCTGTCTTCTCCTTAAACTATTGTTTCTTTTAAATTTTTAAATTTTTTTTTTGGTTTTTCAAAGTAAGGTCTCACTTTAGCCCAGACTGACCTGGAATTCACTGTATTCTCAGGGTGGCTTCAAATTCATGGCAATCCTCCTACCTCTGCCTCCCGAGTGCTGGGATCAAAGGTGTGCACCACCATGCCTGGCTAAGTATTGCTTCTTAACAGTCCCTGATTATCTTTGATTTATTATTTATTATTTTTTTTTTGAGAGAGACACAGAGAGAGACAGAGAGAGAAAGGGGGGGAGAGGAAGACAGAGATGGACGCGCCAGCAGTGTCTCAGCTGCTGAGAACGAAATCCAGATGCGTCCGCCACCTTGTGGTCAATTGCAGCATTGCGCCCTTGTGTCACTTTGCATCTGGCTAAACGTGGGACCTGGAGATTGGAACTTCTGGAGATTGGAACCAGCGTTCTTAGGCTTAGGAGGCAGGTGCCTTAACCCCTAAGCCATCTCTCCAGCCCATCTTTGATTTTTTTGAAGTTGATTTTTCTGAGGGTGTTGAGGGGTTTCCTATTTGCTTTCCATGGCATGCATCCTCTGGAATCCCTTTAATACCTGTTCTTCATTCCCATAGACATATTAGTTTTTTTAAAAATATATTTTCACCTAGCTATGCATTTCTGGGGATGTTGGCTTCTTTTTTTTTATGTCCAAGAAAGTGTTCTGAGTATATTCTTTAAAAATATTTTATTTACTTATATTAGAGAGAGGCAGAGAGAAAGAGAGAGAGAGAATGGGCAGACCAAGGCCACTGCAAATGAACTCCAGATGCATGTGCCACCTTATGCATCTGACCTACGTGGGTCCTGGAGAATCAAACCTGGGTCCTTTGGCTTTGAAGGCAAGCACCTTAACTGCTAAACCATCTATCCAGCCTCTGAGTACAATTTTTTTTTTTTTTGGTGTTTTCGAGGTAGGGTCTCACTGTAGCTCAGGCTGACCTGGAATTCACTATGGAGTCTCAGGGTGACCTCAAACTCTTGGCAATCCTCCTACCTCTGCCTCCTGAGTGCTGGGATTAAAGGCATGCACCACCACGCCCGGCTTCTGAGTATAATTTTAACCAAGTTACTACCATTCCTATTACCAATACTTCCTTTTTTGGGAAGGACATGTAACTAGTTTGGCCAAATAAACACTATTAAAATTCTATTGGAGGCTGCTGGGAAAAGTTTCCAGGTACCTAAGAAAATAACACAGGAGGGCTGGAGAGATGGCTTAGCAGGTAAGGTTCTTGCTTGTGAAGCCAAAGGACTCATGTTCAACTCTTCAGGTTTTACTTAAGTCAGATGAACAGTGAGTCAAGCACACAAGGTTGCACATGCGCACAAGGGGAAGCATGTATCTGGAGTTCAACTGCAGCAGCTAGAGGCCCTGGTGTACCATTTTCTCTCTCTCTCTCTCTCTCTCTCTCTCTCTCTCAAAAAGGCTAATCTGTTGGGTTTGTCTCAAAAAAAAAAAGAAAGAAAAGAAAAGAAAATATACAGGAAAAGGTGGAGTATCCCTTTGTGATGAATATTAAGAGGAAGTATATTTTTTGTCACTGGCGTTCAGTGCCTCAAACAAACCATGTTACTTCTTGCCACTGAGACTTTGACCGTGCACTTCTGTCTCTCTGAAATGAGTTCCTCACATTTCCTCACCTAGCTAGACCTTCTTGTCCTTGGAGGTTCCGCCCAACTTCCTCCAGGAAGCTGTCTTTGAATGTCCAAGACTTCATTCCATGCCCTCATCCAAGTCTTCATGGTGTGCTCTGTTGTGTTAAAATTACATCATGCATTAAATGCCATGTTGTACTTAATGTATTGTCAGCATTACTAGCAAATATTTCTGCATCTCTTTCTTTGACTAGTCTATAGGCTTTTATTTAATATTTAATATTTATTTATTTATTTAACAGAGAAAGAGGGAGCGAGAGACTGGGCCCACCATGGCCTCCAGCCACTGCAAATGAACTCCAGACACATGTGCTCCCTTGTGCATCTGGCTTACGTGGATCCTGGGGAATTGAACCTGGGTCTTCTGGCTTTGCAGGCAAACACCTTAACTGCTAAGCCATTCCTCCAGTCCTAGTCTGTAGGCTTTTAGAAGATAAAGATGGGACCATATTAGGTTATTCTCTATATTTTGGCACATGGAGGATAGTTAGTAGATTACTAATATAATTGAGCTTAAAGTTCTCTCTAGACTTATTTTCCAAGTACTATATATGTTTGCATAATTTTGCAAAGTATCCCCTTCATATGAGCCTTACTTTTTCTATTTACCTCTATAGTAGCTTGTCTTGGATTACAAGTCTTACTTCATGTTACCTGCTTGAACACCCAGTCCTCCAGAAGAAGTGAACTCTTCTTCACTTCCAATATGCTGTAAGCAATCCTTCGGGTTTTTGCATTAACATTTTCACATGCATCTACTTCTGTGTTTATAGAACAGGATTATAATTATCTTTTTACATGGTTGGCCCACAGCATAATTAGAGCAGTTTGACAAGAGCTGTGATAGAAGTATAATGAGAGCACCGACCTGCCTGGAGTACTCTATTTGTAGGAGTCACTCTGAGGGAAAATTAAATTTGTGTGAGTGTGTGTGTGTGTTACTAGGAATAGAACCCAGCGTTTTGCATATACTAGGAAAGTGTTCTGCTATTGAACCATATCACATTTGACTCACTGTGGCATAAATTAAAACAGGGCAGATATAACCTCTTCTATTATCTTCATTTTAAAAAAAAATGTTGTTTGTTTGTTTGTTTATTTATTTATTTATTTATTTAGAGAATTGGTGTGCCAGGCCCTCAGCCATTGCATTCAAACTCCAGATACTTGCACCACCTAGTGGTCATGTATGACCTTGAACTTACCTCACCTTTGTGCATCTGGCTTACGTGGGATCTGGAGAGTTGAACGTGGGTCCTTATGCTTCGCAGGCAAGTTCCTTAACCACTAAGCAATTTCTCCAGCCCCATCTTCATGTCTTGAGAGGGAAATTGAGCTCTTACACCTGAGTCAGTTTTTTTTTGTTTATGAAATGTTTGGTGACAATAATAAAGTAGAAATTATTTTATAAATAAGCAGGATAAAATTTTATAGATACAATCACATTCTTCAGACTCTGTGCTTGTTGAAGAACAAAACACTTTGACAGGATCTTAGTGAACTGCAAAGAAAAATAGCTTCTAAAGTTATTAAGTGACCCTGAGAGTCACACTCAAATAAACTTAGTTATTGGAAACATGATAATTTATTTGCCTTTTTTAGGTGGCATTTTTATTAAATATACTGAGGACAGGCAATTCGACTCAGTGCAATGAAGAAGGCAATTATTGTCTGGGTTCTGAGGTGACTATGTGAGGCTAGAGCTGGCCTTCTTTGGGATCTCTGAAGTCCTACCTCCTTGTGACAACTGTTTATCTTGGGGTTAAGGTGCTGCTTGAAAGCTTCAGAGCTTCTGTCACAAACCTAAGGTACAATGCTGGGAATTTTCACAGGTATGAAAACAATCTGTCATTTTATGCCCTGTTGATTACAAGTCATTGAGGTGTCATCCTTCTCATTATCATATAAAATGTGAAAGCTCTTAGACATATACAAGTAAGTAAACTATTGCTGAAAGCCTAATAGCATTTTAAACTAATAAAGTTGCCAAGGGAGACTGACAGAAGACATTACTGTAGGTTCTTCTCCTGGGTGCCATGTCCAGAGAACTCATGTTGTGACTGGGGGTGGACTCTTAAACTTAGAACCAAAAGGGTCGTTCAAAGGTCAGCTTGAACAGATTCATTTGCCATCTTTACCAAATTCATTTCAGTTCTAGAGTCTTGCTTTCTTTCTCTGTTGTAAAGTGAACATACTTGTTCCAGCCCACAGGACTTTTGTGATCTCTGTGAAGATCAAAGAAGATCATGTATGTGAAAGTGTTTATGAAATTCAAGGTTAAGGGGCTTGGGATGTAGCCTAGTGGTACAGTATTTGCCTGGAGTGCCCAAGACCCTAGGTTTGATTTCTAGCACTGAAAACAAAAATTAATGGAGAATATGGTAATCATAATATAGTGTGCTTATGAGACAACAAGAAAGAAAAATAATAGAACTCAATCCAAGTATGTGTCTATGGGGAAAACTTTGCTTCTATTGTCTCATGAAGATAAAACATATATTTATGCATATTTGAACATGGATTTTAGAGGAATAAGAAAGAATGGCATATGAATACACATGGCTATATACAGGAATGTAAAAGCAGACAATAGCTTTCTGAAAACAAAACTTTCATAAAATATAGAGAAATGGCTACCAACGTAGCAAGCACATCCTGTGTTATCATACAATTTATATTATTGTAGAAAAACTTTTGAAGAGGTGTCATCTAGCAGAAATGAAGGATAATGTGACCCTGTTCTGAGTCAATGTGTCAATTTAACTGAACTTTTCTTATTCACATGGATATACAAATGCCAGGAAAACTACATTTTACTCATAAACGCTCTAAGTGTTTGCTAAAAATCTATCCATAGCATGTGCTGTTTGAAAATAGCACTGACTAAGATTTTCTTCAAAGTGAAAAGCAACCATGTAAAGTTGAAAGCCAGTAAGAGCTGGGACTGTGTTTAGTAAAGGGGAGCGAAATTGAGGCTGGTTTTTAAAGATTAATTTGTTAATTAGGTGAACATCTGGGCTTTGGTTCATCACTTCCCTTGGAAACGTTGATTAATTTATGAGATTTTCATCCCCATTTACTAAAAAAGCAGTGAGTCATCCGGTGTTACACATCAATGACGGCAAAAGTTAATTGGATTCTAGATCTTTTCACATTTCTCCCTTCAGCAATTCCTTGCTGCTGTAAGTGGAACCAAGTGTTAAGGGACTCTGTCTATTTTTGTGTGTGGGAGAGATATACAGAAATGAGAAGAATTACAAGTAGTTGAAAAGTGGGTTTGAAAAAAATAAGAGTATATTCTGCACTCCTTCAGTTTGTGGAGAGAAACTCTGTGAGGTTACAAAAAACAGCTAAACCCAGAATTAATAAAAACATTATTTTGGTGCATACTTTTTAAAATAGGATTTTAATTTGGGAATCACGTGAATGCATCAATACCTTTCAAGAAAGGGCTGCTTGAGATTGTCTGTGGATTAATGTGTTTTGGGTTGGGTTTAGGAAAAGGAAGTCAGAGATGAGGCTGTCACTCATTGCATTTCAGGTCTGCCTTCTTAGTGAGAGGTGCACAGCAGAGAACAGCCCCTGGGAAAGTGGGGACACAAGACTGAGAAAGGAGGGCAGAGGTGGATGGGGCTGGAGTGTCTGGATGATGGCCAATATTGCCCTGCTCTCCCTGAATTACAATTACCCCTGACATTTCCAAATGACATTCAGCTTAGCTGGTCCTCCTATAGACACACCTATATATGTCTCTTGGTGGTGATGGTGGGTATAAAATAATACTCACACGTGAAGGGGAATTCATCACATTAACTGTATTTCTGCTTTTATGTTGCTTCTCATCTTCTCTTCATCTGTTTTTATTAACACATTGCCTGAGATGCTGACATACTGATTTTTATTTATTTGAGAGAGACAAAGAGGCAGAGAGAAAGAGGGACAGAGTAAGAGGGAGGGAGAATGAGCGAGAAAGAGAGAGGAAGAGAGAAAATGAGAGAGACTGAGTGAGAGTGACTATGGTGCATCAGAGCCTCCTGCCACTGCAAATGAACTCCAGATGCACATACCACTTTGTGCATCTGGCTTTATATGGTATGGTAATTTGAATGGATGTCCCCTGATAGATTCAGTAGTTTCATTCAAGCTTGCAATTGATGTCACTGTGGATGGATCCTAGGGTCCAGACCTAAGGTGTGGGGGTGGATCTGGAATTCTGTACTAAAGATATGCAGAGTGCTTGAGCTCTGCCTGGGGTTCCTGGAGTGTGCTTGCTTATGGTGCTGGTGGTGTTATTTCTCTCTGTGTGGATCTTTGTAAAGGGGGCCAGTTTCTTCTGCCATTGTGAAACTTCCCCTGGATCTGTAAGCTTCTAATAAATCCCCCTCTTCCCGTAACTGTGCCTGGTTTGGAAGCTCATCCCAGCAACTTGAAGCTGACTATGGCACATTGGTACTGGGGAATCAAACCCAGGATGTCAAGCTTTGAAATCAAGTACCTTTAACCACTGAGCAATCTCTCCAGTCCAATAACTTTATTCTTTTTTTTTTTTGTTTGTTTTTTGTTTTTTGTTTTCCGAGGTAGGGTCTCACTCTGCCCCAGGCTGACCTGGAATTAACTATGTAGTCTCAGGCAATAACTTTATTCTTCAGGTTATATTTTATCTTGTTTAAATATACATTTATATTTGTGACTAGAAACCCTTTCTGGAACTAGAAAGAGTATGAATCCACACATAAATCTTCTAAGATTTCTGAGAGATAAGATTATTTCTTTCAAAAAATTTATTTACATTGTCTTTCCCATATTTTCATAGAAGCATATGGTAAAAAGAAAATCAAGACTGTCTTACAACTCCTTTCTGGTCTTCAAATTTTACCATAATTATGTATCTTTCTGCTGAAAAAAATATCAATCCTTGCAACCACAAATATTTTATTCTATGTTTAGTAAAAACATAAACTATTTCATCAGGTTAGAAAAATAATTCATGGTTACCTTAAACATATAGAAAAGACTTGTTCTAACCCAATAAAATCACTTTGCTGCACAATGGAAAATAAGAATAAAAGCAAAACAGAATAACTTATTTGAATTTATTTTTTGAACAAAAATGAAAAAAGACTGTAACAAGTAATTTCTTCAAGCATTTGCAAGACTTTTTCAAATACATCACTGACAGCTACATTGACTGAAATTCAGGGAGATGGCACCATCTTACTTTTGTGACAAACATCCTTAATATTTTTGAAACAAATAAATCTGGGCACAAATTTATTTAGCCATCTTAGCAGTAATGAGAATTTAATAAAAACAACAAGCCTATTGAAAAAATTTACAAATTTCTACATTTGCAGGTAAAATAAGATAGTGGTAATATTGATGAAAGTGAAAGTACAGGTTAGCATAAGTTTGCTTTGGAGAAGTTTCATATACAGAGTCAATGGGAAACTTCACTCTTTTCTTCTTGCTGGGGCACATGATAAACAATGTCCACTGAGGAATATTTCCCCACCACTCTCCTCTGTCACACAACACATTGTACATATGCCAAAAAACCCTGTTCAAATTATATACATGTCTCTATTGTGCATGTCAAAGAAGTAACAAGTAAGAGGTGTTGGGTCTTCCTTCACTGGTCCCAGATGTTTTTCCTCAAAATGTTTCTTCATTATTTCACTTCAGTGCACTACTTTGCCCATAAAATTTTACCTGGTGAACAAGATACATGAAATATATAAACTGTTCTGAAGATGTCCAGGTCTATAGGTTACTTATTTTATATCTCTCCATTGCTACAAATAGCTTAAATGTTTTGGGCTGATTTAAGAAATAACTATATTTATCAATTAATAATATGAAGAGTAACCAAACCAGAGATCCAGACACAGAGTATCCCAAGACCTCATCACTGAAGTAGACCTAAAACAAACCAAACATGGCTCAGGGAAATTCATGGAAGAGGGGACATAAAGATTGTTAGAGCCACAAATTGGGACACTATGTACGGGGATATTGCCTCTTCCCTATAACTGATCGATACTCCTACTATGAACCATCCACAATTCACACGGGGATAACTGACATCCCCAGTGAGGAGGGTCCCCTTGGAGGGGGGAGACAGGGAGGAGGCTAAGGATGGTACCAACATGTGCTGTTTACACACTAAGTATGTACATAACTAACAAAGAAAAATAATATGACAGTGTAAACAATCATTAAGTTCAAGGTATGCTCATATAAATATCCTGTTTTCAAGATACTAACAACTAACTTTGGGTTTAGAACAAACTGTGCCAAAGCATTCATTCAATGGTGCCAACAGATAGCACTTCAATAACACAACTCAGCATTCAATAAACAAAGAGTTGGGTTGAATAATAGACTATAAACATAGGTCAGTTTGCTGATTTGTTAAACATGAGTTCAATTAGCTAACAGTCACATGTACTCAAAAAGACCATCTAAGAATTAAACACAAAATGAAGTTGCTTAACCATCCCTCTTACCTTGAAAGTAACCCAATAAAAGTAAGAAAAAGTAATAAAAATTCTTTTCGCAGAGCTAGCTCATTCCCATTGGGAATGGGGGATGGGAGAGAGTCAGTAACCACCTATAATACTCCATTACTCATGAAATTGATCTTCAAATTTAATTTGACCTAGAAAAAACATGGGCAATCAGGAGAGAAAAATAGTATCTGCACCTATAGGTGACATTTCTTTTATGGAGGAATATTTATTTTATGAAGGATCATTAGTCTTCTTAAACTAAAAAGGAGCCCACAAAATTAAGAAGTACTTGAAACACTGAATGTTACTTAATCCTTGTCTCATAGTAAATGTCCTCGAAATGTTTTTGGATTTATTGTAAATAAGTACAAAATAATTTCTGATAAAAACACCAAAACATCCTTTTTCATGGCTTTTAGAGTTTAGAGTAGGTAGCATAAATCTGTGTTGAAAGAAAATACTTTCTGAAATGTTAGCTCCCCAATAGCATTAGTTGAAAGACAAAAAGAAAAATTTTAAAGGGATTATTTATTTCTTTAGTCCAAGGAGAGATGCTATTTATTCATTGATTTATACATTTATATTTATATGTGTGTGAGAGGAGGGGGGTGGGGAGGAATGGGCATGCTAGGGCCTCTTGCCACTACAGACAAACTACAGACACATGAATTATGTTGTGCATCTGGCTTTAAATGACTACTAGGGAATCGAACCCAGGCCATCCCTCTTTGCAAGGAAGAGCCTTTAACCAATAAACTATCTCTTTAGCTCATATTTTTATTTATTTTTATGAGGGATTTTAGAGAGACAGTTATAAAATCTTATAGGGAAAGAGAGAGGAAAAGAGAAGGGTGAAATTAGGGAAGATCAAAGAATGAAGGCCAGGGGGAAAGACAGCCACTCTGGAGGATACACACAGAAAAACCACACAACAACGGAAACAGGACAAAACAAAAAGCAAGTCTCAGAGGACAGAGGAAAGGGCGAGGAAAGAGCTAAAGGAGGCCGGGAAGGGGGGCAGCAGAGAGGTCGTCACTAGAATTGGGAGTGACTGCCTTTTCAAGGAGTATCTCCTCAATAGTGTTTTTGCTTGATAATGCATTTCTTCTTCATTTTTTTTTTGAGGTAAGCCCAACATACTGTCCTTTTTCTTTAATGTGAGAGAGCAAGAGAGAGAGAGACAGAGAGAGGGAGAGAAAGTGAGAATTGGAGTGCCAGGGCATCCATCCACTGCAATTGAATTCCAGATGTGTGTGCCCCCTTGTGTGCAAATGCAACCTTGTGCACTTGCATCACTGTGCGTCTGGCTTATGTGGGACTTGGAGAGTTGAACATGAGTCCTTAGGCTTCACAGGCAAGTGCCTTAACTGCTAAGCCAACTCTCTAGCCCTTCTTCATTTTTAACCTTCAAAATTTATTTCTGGAATCAAATTTTATATTATCAAGAAATTATGAAGATTTTGCTCTTGCTCTTTTCTAGGCATCTAGTTGTGGAGAATCATTTTGTAAAAATATTTTTTCAGAGTCAATTTTTTCTTCATATTTGATATTAATTATAACAATTTTGCAACTGGGATTCAGTGACATTTTCATTCATGAGTATATCATACATTGATGATGTTAACCCACCCTTTTAACCTCTCTCTGCTTCCTCCAGCCCCTTTCTACTTCCTAATAGTACTTCTACTTTGAAATCATCTTTAGTTTCCATTTATGAAAAACACCCCACTTATAATTAGTTCCCTTAACATAGTGTCCTCCATCTTCCTGCAAATGGCAGAACATTACTCTTAAATCACTGGACACTATGGCTTATATTCCATATTCTCTATTCACTCATTTATTGACTGACACCTAGGCTGATTCCACATCTTGTGTTGTGCCATAATAAACAAGTGTGTATGTATCTCTCTTGTATGCTGAATTCATTTCCTGACATATACCTAAGAATGGGAGAAATGGATCACATAGTTGGGTCTTTGTTTGAAGGAACCTTGAGATTGTATATAATCAGTTTTTTGACACACAAAACCAACTCAATCACTTCATTTTGTATTCTGAAGTTGTAGCTACCATATTCACAATTTCATGGTTATGTCATTCTTAGGAGCCTTAAAATATAAACTTTAAGTTTTCACTTGGTTTATCTACATTCTAGTGGGGAAAACAGATATTTACAGCATAGGACATATAGAAAGTAAATAGGATAATTAAAAAATATTTGCAAGTGTGTGTGTATGTATATTCAAATCAGGATCTTTTGCACTGCAAACAAATGCCCATCTGGCTTTATGTTAGTGGCCAGGTAATTGAACCTGGCCTGGCTGACTTTGCAAGCAAGCACCTTTAACCACTGAGATATCTCCGTAGCCCATAAGTAGGGTATATATAATTTTTTTTTACTGAATCTCAAGAATTCTCATGATGAATATGTTAATGAACATGATTTAAACTTTACACAGTATCTACATGTACCAATATATTTACATGGTGCCACATAAATTTGCACTATTATGTGTCAGTCAAAAAAGTAAAACATTCCCTGACTTTCTATTCTAGAAAATAAAGAGAAGCAGGTATCCTTCTAGAGTTTTTATTTTCAAACTATTTTGGGATAGTATCTCATTCTTGTACTGTTTTATTAGCTTAATCATATATTGCTTCATAGCAAGTCTTTTCAAACCAGAAGTATCTTGCTCCAGGAAGATCTGTTTTGAATTTTCCTGACCACAGGCAAATTTTTCCCTGATGGGGTACTGGGAAGTGTCTTGTCATTTAGCTCCTGAACGACTGTGTATTCCCCCATGGTTGAACTTCTTCCCCATCCCATGACTTCTTGAGCATCCTTACTCCTAGCTGTTGTTTTTGGTGTCACCCAGAGGCACACATGATTTACTTTGTTAGAATTGTTCCTTTGGCTATACGGAAAGTTCCTGTGTGTGGTTACAGATGTTCTTTTCAAAGTGAATAAATGACAAAGAAAAGATGGGAGATGATCTCTGGCAGCTAGAGTCCATCCATGTGCACTAACAGAAGTTAATTTTCAGAAGACTGTGGGCTTAGTTTCTTCATGGCAAAGAGGGGACAAATCTTTTAGTGACAGCCTTGAGCTTAACTGGATAAGTGGTTTCCTGGCTTTTCACTCAACACAGGTTTTGTCCTGTGAGAGGCCAGTCCCAAAGGAGGTTCTTTTCCTCTGGAAATAGTCTGCTTTGAATCATAAGATGTGCTGTGTACCCTCTGTGATCTCCTTTCCCTGGTTAAAATGACTACGACCACTGGGAAATCATAAAGATAACCAGGATGGCTTGAGATGAGAATGGTCTGAGTATGTCTTTCACATGCAGATGTGAGTTCCTCAGTGAAACACTGTGAGGGAGACATATATGCACTAGATGGTCGATTTCAGTCTCTTGTCTGTCTATTCCAATGCATGGCTGGAGACAGCATTTCTATGTTTGCCTGTTTTGTTTTTTAAAATTATTTTCAGATAGTGAAGTATATTGAACATTTCTCAAGTGTAGCCAAGCCATATATAGTTTCCTGTGTTAATATTTTCTTTCCGAGGCTAATGAATTTTGAGGAAAGCACAAGCTAAATGCATTGCAAATGCAGATTCATACTTACTCTGGGTCATCTTGCTGTTGGGCAGGGATGTGCTGAATAACTTCATAGATTGTACAGTGCAAATCTTGCCCTGATACCCCATCAGAAGCTGGAACAGACCTACTTGGTATCTAGAAAGGGTAGTACATTAAAAAAAAATTAAGCCGAGATTAGTTAATAACATGTGCACAGCTGAAAACAACCAGCAGGGTGATGATTAAAGACTTGTTCTGTTTATCATCCCTGGGAAGCTTCTTTTCTACTTGTTACAGATTCCTGCACTTGCTCTATGTTGGCTTATGCAACAGCATAGGTATAATGTTAGATGAAGAATAGCTTGACAAGCATCACATTTTTCATCATTTCAGAATAAAGCTAATCATGTGGTAAATGAAATATAATAGGAATACATAGGGCATGGTATCAAGGCAGCTTAGAACAAGAGAGCATATATAACTTTTTTTCTTGTTTTCTCAAGGTAGGGTCTCACTCTAGACCAGGCTGACCTGGAATTAACTCTGCATTCTCAGGGTGGCCTTGAACTCATGGTGATCCTCCTACCTCTGCCTCCTGAGGGCTGGGATTAAATCTTCACCACCCTTTTGACAGTATTTGCCAATTACATGTTCAACAGTGGCCTAACAGCAAGAATAATGTACAGCCTAATGGACTTATCACATTGCCAGTGTGCAAAGAGAGTAATGAGACAGAACAGACAAAAGGGATGTTTTGGTTTTAATACAGTAATGGATTCTAAAACGTAAAGTCTTGGAAGAACACGGAAAGAATGTAAAATATTTGTCTGGTACAGACAATCATGTATTTAATTGTAACTGACATTTATGTTTTTTAAAAATATTTATTTATTTGAGGGAGAAAGAGGTAGATTATATGTATATATACCCAAAAGAGATTGAATATGGTGCCAGGGCCTCTAGCCTCTGCAAATGAACTCCACATGCATGCTCCACTTGGTGCATCTGGCTTATGTGGGTCCTGGGTAATTGAAGCTGGGTCTTAGGCTTCACATGTAAGTGCCTTAACTACTAAGCTGTCTCTCCAGCCTGATGTTTATGTTTTATTCACATTTCTAATTCACAATTTTCTTCTTCCTATAAACGTTATCTTCCAATTATTTTATCAAAGTCTGGTCTTTCTCTTGGCCTGCTCCCTATTTTCGTCATACTTCCTTCAGCCTTCCTTCAGTCCTTCATAGTTACATAGCTCCACTAGTGGACTCTGTCCTAGATAGGACTGAGGCAAGTTTTCATTTCATCCCAATCTGACCTGCCAGGTTGTATTGGGATGTCTCAGTATTACGTGGTTCCAGAAACTGACTGTTTCCTATTCTACTTACTAAAGTTCTTAAAAGAAACCCTACAGTATATGACTTCTCTAGTAGTTTTGCGTGGAGATTTTGATTTATAATTTGTAACTGACATCGACTTTTCATTTTCTTTGCTATGGAAATTGTCAGAGGCTATTGTAAAAGCAATGTATAGATGTTCATTTACATAATGCACATAACCTATATTAGAACTATTAAATAAGAAATTTGTTCATTTCATACAGGTGCCTTCTGTTAAACTTTTGAAAGAGGTGCTAAATGAACAGTGAGAAAGAAAGAATACATTTTTACATGTGTTACAATTGATTTTAAGAATTAAATCAATTAGTAATTCAACTTATTTCTCTCCTACATGCCAATTTTGAGATTTTGGTTTTATTAGCACGCCTATGATTCTTCTTAGAACTATTGCATTTGTCTGCTAATCTTCCCACACAAATGCCATTCTGGCATCTTCTCACTCAGATCTTTCTCCTCATGTTCTTGTCCTCACCCTCCTCCATTAGTTGTTGGTTATTTCTCACTTCTTCCCTAAAGCACCTGGAATAACCAGTTAGAATTCTCAGCAGAATCCTCAGGAGTTTTCAGCATTGAACACAGGCATGGTTCTAAATCAGTTATTCTGTTTATGACAGAAATAAGTGGGGCTTCTGAAATGTAGTGGAAAGACAGATTTCTCTGCTTCAAGCTCTCAAGGCCCATAGCACTTGGAGGCAATTAATATCAAACTGTATTGACTAATTTCAAGGCTAAGTTGAAAATTTCTTACATATTCTTATTTTCTTCTAATGATTTTTTATGGAATAATCATACATTATTTTAAATGCAGAAACTTCTTCAAAAATTCAGTTAAATGTTCTCTTAGGTCATCAGTCCTTGCTCTGCAATTTCAAGACGTACCCTAAACGGTGCTTTCTTCTGGTGTGAGAACTTGCTTTAAACAACATAGCCATTGTTCATTTATTTTGTCTTGGTTGTAGAAGCGAAGGGTGAGACCATCCTGCCTGAGATTGAATAAGGGCACTGTAAAGCCTTTGACACTATGGGTGCTGCTGCTACTGACTCAGCCTTAGGGAGGATGAAAACCAATCAACTCCTCTCCATTACTCACAGGGAATTTCTGAAATAAAGTCTGTAGTCAGGAAAGGTACTGGATGATGCTTGCACATTGATAGGACACTTAGAACAAATGAAGTAACCATTTTCTGACAACAAATAGTTCTTTTAAGATAATAGAAGTGAGAATACCCAGAAGCAAGCAATCCATTTGTGGTCCCTTCCATAAGTGGACTATCAGAGGGGGAAAAGGAGGCAGAGAAAAGAACTGGTCCTATATAAACCCATGAGTGTTCATGATCTAATTACCTCAGGGCATATTGTTCAAGTCTGTTAAATAAAAACACAAGTTGTTTCAAAAGATTTTTTTTTACTGACTGAAAAATATATGACTTCAACTTGTAGAAGTCCCTTCCTCCTTTACTAGTGGACCTTTTAGGATAATAACAAATATGGAAACCCATATACTTTAGCTCTTTATTATATGTTAACTCTCTGATAAAGAGCATGAAGGAGCTTGACGGCTGTGTTCAACTATCTCTGAAAATACCCTCCAGAATTATGAGGAGGAATTGAAGGGAAACTGAGGTACAGAGTAAATTCATTAAAGTGAAGGGCTGCAGTCAATGAAGTAATGCACAGTACTTTAAACCAGGGATCCCTGATCCTTTATTGATTCAGTTCTCTTGACCTTCAACCTAATTAATTTTCTATTTACTGAACTCAGCAGGTTAAGAATGTTTATTATTTAGCATAACCTCCTTATTCATATTAGCTTTACTTATCTCTATAAGAGAAGACAGGAGAAGAATGCCTTAGTTCCCCTAATCCAGAGCCACTCTTTATAGAGGAACTCTACACTGTGAAATGCAGTGAGGGTTAGTGCATCATTGGACCATCTGCCCAAGTGCTTAAACAAATGCTGCTTACACCTCTGGGAAAGCAGAATTCTACATCTTGAATAATCAGCCACTAGGAAAACCAACCCTGGCAACACCGGAAGCATCTGGAAAAGCAACAAATTCATATATTCCGAAGTCATCCAGAGCGTCTTCATGGCCTGCAATGGGAAATAGTACTACTTACAAATTCAGTGCCTCCATTTAATATGCAAATGTTTTTATTTATCTTTGTGTCTTAAAGAAAAAACCTTTGTAGAAGTTATCTTTATTGTCTACTTTAAGTCATATGGGTACAAGACCAGTCAGACATTTCTTAATCCCCTGTGGTTACTGTATATCTGGGTAGCCCAGCTTTATAAAATAGAGTACAATACACTATGAGCATCCCTCAACTTTAACTGGAAATGATGAGGATGGAAATGGATGGCTGGAACCAGATATTCTTGGGGTCCTTCTCCTCTGGGACATTTAGTCATTTGTAAGGGTAAGGGCTAGATAAGAGGAAGAAGTGACATACTTACTAATCATTCAGGAATCATACTAGGCTCTCCACCTACATTTTATTTAATTCTCAGTGTAACTCTAGGAGGAAGTGTTTTTTTTAAATCTCTGGTACATGGATGAGGAAGTTGAAGTCAAGAAAAATAATTTTCCCAAGGGGAACGTGGCAGATACAGGACTCCAACCCACCTCTTTGAGCAAAAAGCTCCATTGTTAACTTACAGCTTAGTACAAAGTCAACAGTGAAGGCAAGAAGCAAGTCAGCTGGGGATACCAGTCTTTGTTAAACCCCCCTTTTCTCTCTCTGCTGGAATGGGGCTGCCAGCATTCTATCTCCCCTAGGAGTCACTGTGGAAAGAAAACCCCTTAGCTTTTTCAGACTGAGAAAAGAATTAACCAAGGAGGATTGAGCAGAACTTCATGACTGTGGGCAAGTGACTTAATCTCTCTGTTCCTTGGTTGTCTTGTAAAATGGAGTTGAGAGCTCCTTTCTGGCTCATCTTTTAGATTTGTGTGTCTTGTATAAAACCAGCACAGAAACAGCACTTAGTAAAGAATTAGAAGATAATAGATGGCTAGTGTATAGTACAATCAGCTTATATTAATTCCATTACATTGATAGTAATATCTATTAATATCAATCAATATATTAATATTGATAATAGCTTTTTCCAGTCTGGCCATTACCTGAAAATGTTTGAGTTTTTCTGTATTCTGTTTCTGGCCTGAAAAGACAAATAGGTATTCTTATCAGGAACTATTATTGAGAGGGAAAAATATAAAAAAAATTTTTTTTCATAGAAACATATGTATTACCTGCCCTCTAGCTTCTGTTTTATAACTAAAAGCAAGAGAAAGTGAAAAGAAAAAGAAAAACATTGTAAGGTGTTTTTAAAGACTATATCTAAAATGTATTTTACTTTTCTAATTTTAACCTACCTTTGTGAGGTTGATATTTTTTCCATAAGAAGAGCAGACACATGGATAGAATCAAGAATAGTGATATTCCCGTTATACTTGCTAATGGAGACAGTGATTTCCCTTTTTGTGCAAGCTTCTCCAGTCCTAAAACACATGTATTTACTAATGTTACTATATAATCTCAAGTGTTTATGATTATTCTTTTTTAATTTTTAAAAATTATTTTATTTGCAGGGGGAGAGAGAGAATATATGGATGCACCAGGGCCTCTAGCCACTGCAAACCAACTCCAGATGCATTAGCCACTTTGTGCATCCAGCTTTAAATGGGTACTGGGGAATCAAACCAAGGTTGTTAGGCTTTGCAGGCAAGCACCTTAGCTGCTGAGCTAAACCCCTTATGATTCTTCTTCTTCTATATTTCTTACATTTTAAATTTATTTATTAGAGAGAGAGAGAGAGAGAGAGAGAGAGATATGGGTGCACCAGGGCCTCTAGCCATGGCAAATGAACTCCAGATGCACTTGCCACCTTGTGCATCTGGCTTACGTGGGTACTGGAGAATCAAACCTGGTCCTTAGGCTTTGCACACAGATGCCCTAACCACTAAGACATTTCTCCAGCCCTCATGATTATTTTTTTTTTGTTTTTGGTTTTTCGAGGTAGGGTCTCGCTCTAGCCCAGGCTGACCTGGAATTCACTATGTAGTCTCAGGGTGGCCTAGAACTCTCAGTGATCCACCTACCTCTGCCTCCCGAGTGCTGGGATTAAAGGTGTGCACCAACATTGCCTCTGTCTCTCACATTCTCTCTTTCCCTCTCCCTCTTCCTCTCTCATTACCAAGTAGAAAGGACACACTTATTTTTGAACTTATACCCAAAACTCTTTTAGGGGTATTTGTAATTGGAAATGTGGAACTGTCTGGGATAATGCTGATCCATGTATAGTAGGTCTATTAAATTGCTCCTCTCATACTTCTCAGTTATGCTTGCAACCTTAACTTCAACCTGTTTCAGTTTATTGTTTCTACAACCTGTGGACCTAGATGTTCTCTGTTCTTCAGTCTCTTGGTTTCAGTGTGATTAAAGGGTGTGAGCTTTCCAGGGAAGTGGTGGTATATAGTTAAAGAAGGAAGATGCTTATTTCAAATATACTTTATTAATTTTTCACCAATAAAGAAATGCCAATCTCCAAAATAAGATGTGTGATTTTTAATAAATATTTAAAATTCACTTTGTTCTGAAAGTCATTCTTTTTATTACTCTCATCATACAAAGTATGGTACTAGTAGCTACATATGCTGAGTGCTTACAACATGTCAAGCTCTGTTTTAAGGGTTTGTGATACATATTAATTTGCTGGCTCTCCATGACAATCTTAGTAGGGAGGTATTATTGGATCATATTTTCTTCTGCAGCAGTAAGCTGAGACTTGCCCCAGGTCACTTAGGTTTTACGCAGTACATATGATGATCCTAGACTTTTTTTTTTTATTTATTTATTTATTTATTTATTTATTTATTTTGGTTTTTTGAGTTTTTCAAGGTAGGGTCTCACTCTGGCCCAGGCTGACCTGGAATTCACTATGTAGTCTCAGGGTGGCCTTGAACTCACAGCGATCCTCCTACCTCTGCCTCCCGAGTGCTGGGATTAAAGGCATGCGCCACAATGCCTGGCTGATCCTAGACTCTTAATATGTTATGCTAATGCTATTCCTTCTTTTTTTTTTTTTTTTTTTTTTTTGGTTTTTCGAGGTAGGGTCTCACTCTGGCCCAGGTCCTTCTAATGTTATTTTAACACAATGCAATACCATGATGGTAATATCAGTTCCAGACTATGCTATTGTTTAGTCATAAAATTAACCTGGATAATAGGAAGCAGTTGTGACCTCCAATAGAGGCCTTCTATGCTACCCTGTGACTCAGATTCTGATGTGGAAATGAATCATGGCAGCTTCCTGTCTCAGGCTCAGATTGATGTGGAGGTGACAGCCATGTAATGTCACTTCCGTTTCTGAGGTGACTAGTCTGGTGAATCTGGATGTGATGAGGAACATGGTGACCACTCAGTTCTACAGGCCACCTGGTGCCTTCTTCCTTAGCACCTCTGTTAAGGTTCTCTCTTACCACCCCTGCATGACCATCATACAGAAAGAGAGATCCCACCCCCGATCATGCCCAAATCCCCTCAGTTCGTTCTCTTTGTCATTCCATCTCAAACTTGGTGGCGATTTTCTTTCTTCAGCTTCAACATCACTAGATCATTTTTGTTCTTTGGAGGACTGATTTCCACATTTTTATAGAGGTGAAAATTTGGAAGCTCAACAAAGGCTAGTCAGGTTTACTCCAAAGCGATAAATTTGGAAGGATTCCTCTCTGCACTGTGGTTCCTATTTAAAAAAGGCAAAAGTTTCCTGAGACTCTAGATGTAATTTTAAAAAGACAAATGAAGAAAGACTGGCAAAAATGCCAGTTATAGAATGGCAAGATTCAAGCTACATGATTTTGGGACTGCTTTTAGTAAGTGAATTCTCTGTTTCTTCATTGAAGATCTGTTACCAAAGGCAAATTAGTAAAGGGAACTTTTCAGAACATGCACAATTAAATATATGTCTATAAAGCCAGATGTATATTAATTTTCCACTTATGTGGTATGGTTGTATCATATAAGCACTAATGAAATTAATAAAAAAAGTATCATATCACTTATAGGAACTTTGAAAGAAATAGTCTCAATGAAACTAAAATATGGTAGAGAATCTAGTTCTAGAAGAGAGATTAGAGCATGGATTTTTTTTCTGATTGGGAGTTTAATTTCTTTCTGTTAATTTGTATTTATAAATGATTTTTTGCATTAAAATATTTTTATTTATTTATTTATTTTCAAGCATATAGAGAGATGGAATGTGTGTGGAAAGGATCGGCACTTCAGGGCCTCCTGTCACTGCTAAGAACTCCAGATGGGGCTGGAGAGATGGCTTAGTGGTTAAGGTGCTTGCCTGCAAAGCCTAAGGACCCAGGTTCAATTCCCCAGTACCCATGTAATCCAGATGCACAAGGTGGTGCATGCACCTTTGCAGTGGCTGGAGGCCCTGGCATGCCCATTCTCCCTCTCTCGTTCTTTCTCTATTGGCCTCTTTCTCTCAAATAAATAAATAAATAAATAAATATTTTAAAAATGTTTTTATGAGAGAGAGAGAGAGATTGAGAATCGAACTCCAGATATGTGCACCACTTTGTGTGCATGTGCGACTTTGTGCTTTGCATCACCTTGTGTGTCTGGCTAACATGGGATCTGGAGAGTTGAACATGGGTCCTTAGGCCTTGCAGGCAAGTGCCTTAACTGTTAAGCCATCTTTCCAAGCTATATAATTTTTTTTTTTTTAAAAAAGAACTCCAGATGTACGCACCACTCTGTGTATCTGGCTTTACGTGGGTACTGGGGAATTCAACCAGGGACATTAGGCTTTGCAAGCAAGCACCTGTAACCATTGAGTCATCTCTCCAGCCCCTAACAAATGATTTTTGTGATCAGCAACTAGGATCCTATAAACCAGCTTTTCCCTAACTTTTTCTAACCCCAAACTTCAGATGATTCAACACTTTGTTCATGGTAGTCAGACAGACTTGTCAAAATTCAGTAACCCTTGACCCCTAAAAGAGAATCACATAGTAATTTATTCAATCTCCTGTAAGTCCTTATCATGAGTAGAACTGTAGGAAAACATTTCAGTATAGTTTTGGCTGTTTTTGAATATCATAAAAGTGAAAATATGCTAATAAAGATCATGTCAGAGTGCTTCTTATTCTCATGGTGAAGTTTCACTCTAGCAGCCATCAGCTTTTTACCAGATCCTTCTATGATTTTAAAATCTGGCAGCAGGTTTAACATACTGGATATCATACCCTTAGACACAATGGCCATCCTCCCTTCATTTTGAAATTTTTGTTTCTTTTGACATGTATGTATTAAAGTGATCAAATGTACACATTCTCTTCTATGGGGGTATTACACTCTTTCCACTTGCTCCCTCATTCTTATGTCTTTAGAGACTCCTTCCTTGTTGCCCTCTTGATTCTTCCCCTTGGCTTCTGTTTATCTGTCATCAGAAACCTACACGATAGTGACCAGCACCTGTCAGTACAAAACCTTGGCTATGCGAAGGCCAAGTGTCTTTTCCATGAAGAATGAGAAACATGGAAGGTCCTCTCTCAGAACAAATGATCTTTCCTGGCCCTCCTCCACAGGATACTGGGGCTATGTTCTTGTCCCCGTTTCCCTATCCCAGAATTCCTTATCAAGGGGCACAGTTATTGTGTTAGCTCTAAGTAAGGATGGTTTTAATAGATAAACTTCCAGAATCACAACTTGATAATAAGGTAATAGGCCCTCTCGCCCCAGAAAATATATGGGGATCTCCAAAGCAGTTCTGGGCACTTGCAGGAGGGCCCTTCTTTTTCCTCCCAGAGAGCTCATGCTATTCATTTGCACATAGCATGCCATCCTCCCTATTGTTTAAACACGATGGACTCATTTACCAAAGCCAGAGTACAAATGCTATCTGCCCCTCCTTAGGCAAACAAATAAAATGGAATAACATGTTAAGTGCAAATATGGGCAAGAGGTGTGGTATCCATGGTATCGCTACCCTGCTGTTTGAGACCGTACCCAAAACAGGTCAGCCATATGCTACCAGACGCTGTGTCTATTTCTGAACCAGAATGGAGTCCTGAGCGCTCTTTCATCCAATCTGTTCACCGATGATGGCACCTGATTCATGTCCCTCTGGAGATGAAGGCACCATATTGAAGGCTGTGCTGTTTCCACACTCCATTGTGGTCCTGCCTCATAGACACACTCATTCCGTGGTACATGCTTGAGGAGATGTCACCAAAGGTCTCCTGGTCTACATGTCACGGTTTGTGTTCTGTATTCACTTTTATCTAAAGTGAAATACATTCCTGGAGAACTTGGTTTGAGAAAGTTGTGGATAAATAGAAGAGCTTAGTAAATTTGTTTTCCTGTTTTGGGTCTTTTTTCTAGTTCTTTTTCTGAACAGATACAGAATATAATATTTAAAATGATTGATTTCTCTGGATTACATATGAATTGAAAATATTTTCATTATAGTTAAATTTCAAACTATATCCATATGGCCTTAGAGAGTTCTGATGACTTATGCATTTGAACCCCTTCATTAAATTCATTTAAATTCTAATAAAATGATTACATTTCCATAAACATCATTTTACACATATTGTGTGTCATTGTACTGATTTATATTCAGCTGATACTTTAAAGAATGGATGTCTGCATTCGAGGAAGTCCCTAATTAAGGTAATAAACTTATTACTTTTCAAATATAAATGTTGACTTACTATTTTAATAGCTGTTATTTCCTTAAAAATCTAGATATTATTTTTAGCTATAGATATTTTATAGTTTCTCATTAATATGAGACAAACACATCTTTTTGGACAAAATAGTTAAGGCAATGAGAATATATAACATGTATGAAGGACAATGTGTCATCCATATTCTCAGTGACATCAAAAGATAGAGTGTGTAAAGTAGTTTTAAAGAACTTTTAAATTTAGTTATTATTTTAACATGTATGGATTGTGTGACCTTGACCACTGCCTCTTCACTGAGCTACAGAAAGGTCAATTAATAATATCTTAAATTAGATGTGAATCATCGCTCACTGGAGTGAAAGTCACCATCTGGTCTAGCTTTACACAGGGTGAAAAACACAGAACTAATTGTCACATTCTCTAACCTTCTTCTCCCTAACTGAAAGTGTCCCAATAAAACTTTTGATTATTTCCTAACCTTGTTATTTTTTTTCCTTATCTGTGACCTTGGAGTCATCTTTGACTCTGTTTTCCTTTTCTCTTTACATCTTATTGCTAAGACATTTGGCTGATGACATTTCTTTCCTCATTAAAAATAAAGACATTCATCTATTTCCTACAGCTTGACTCTGGCTACACCAAACACCAACTTGGTTCTGGAAACATCTCAAAGGCAGAAAGCCTATCTTTATAGATGATTTCAGCTTCCCAACAGATCTTAATATAGCTCGTTCATCAGAATGAAGGATCCATAAGTACCCAGTTGATAGTTACAAGTGATGGCCATTTATCGTGGTGGATTAATCTGCATTGCACAGATTTAGTCATTTGGAAAAGGAAAAATTAAATACTTAACACATCACATCAATGCTATTTATTTCCTTCCCCATTTTGCTGCTGTTTGAGTTAAAGCTCTGTAGACATTTGGGTGTTGGAAAATAGCTCTAAAAACCACAGAGTCCACTAATGTTGACAACTCTGAATCCCTCAGAAAAATGAGCACCTGCTTTTATTTACTGTAATAACAAATGCTGGTCTCCATGCAGGTCAGACAGGTTTTCAGATTTTTGCAAAAGGCAATTATCTGTTATTAAGACTGGCTATCTTTGGACCTTGGTAATAAAATCTTAGTCAACTACTGGGGGTTTCTAACATATAATGGGGGAGTTTTAGGTCTTAACTGCAATATAATACTACATACTATATATCATTTGCAATGAACATAAAGAAAAAGTCCAAGATATTACCAAAACTGCTACCAAAATATTCTATGTATGGTTTGATACATATATAGTTTATGTTAGAACTAAGTTTCAGTTAACTACTTGATGAAAAGCTGGCTAAGCCTATGAAACTTTAGTAAACGGGGCTGGTGATGTGGCTTAGTGGTTAAAGGAGCTTGCTTATAAAGCCTGACGTCCAGGTTTGATTCCCTAGTACCCATGTCTAGCCAGATGCTCAAAGTCATGCATGCATCTGTTTAAAGTGGCAAGAAGTCCTGACATGTTCATTTTCTCTCTCTTTCAAATAAATAAATATTTTTTAAAAATTTAGTCATCTATGAATGAAAGTATATGCCTTATTTGTGCACATGTCCCCACATCAGACTATAAGCAAGAATTCTTGTTACCAGGAATTATTTGATTCTAGTGCCTATCCCAGTATTTGGCTCACAATAAGTGCCAAGTAATGAATGAATGCCCAGTTTTAATCACTTTAAACACACATGCTTTGGAGGATCTACCAGGAAAATGTGTTATTATTTCCTGCCCCAATATTTACTTATCTCATAATTTTAGTAAGAAATCTGTAATTTTATTTGCTGATATTGTCAGCACTAGAAAGATGCAACTATGTACCCTTAAATTAAAATGAAGAAAGATGAAATAAGCTTAACATCTCAACCCAATTTGTTGCAAAACCATATTTTAATTTCTCAAAGTTAAATGAGGTTAATGGCTACCATATTGAAGAGTGAAGATATTGACATCTCCTGCACTATAGAAAGTGCTATTAAATAACAATTTTCCAGAAGTATTTTTTTTTCATATAAAAAGCTCACAATGATAGCACATAAATTCCAGTATACTCAGATGACTTTTTAAATATTAATACTTTCAACTTTCATAAGTTCTACGAGAATTTTATCTACCTCAGATTTCTTCACCAACCTGCAGGTTTTTGACTAACTCTTTCTAAGATCTCTAATAAAATAAAAAATTCAGGGGAGGAAAAATATTTTAAATAATTGGTTGTGTACTTTTGCTAAATATTCAAATGCCAAAGTCCTACCTGGAGAAACTTGATCTAATAGGTCTGAGGTGACTTAATGAAACCATTTATTTATTTTTACTTGAGATAGGGCGGGGGTGTCTTACTATATAGACCAGGCTGGCCCTGAAATCAACACCATCCTGTTTCAGCCTTCTGAAAAACTATATCTTCAGTAATGTCTCCAGATGTTTTTGATGAAAGTAGCTGAAGGGCATGATCTGAAAGTTGTATCCTAAGTGAGTATAGGGTAGTGTCTGGTGTAAGCACAGACATGTGTACCCAATGTGCATATGTGCAGAGGCCAGAGGACAATGTTGAGTTTTCTACTAAGCTACTCATCACTGGACCTGGAACTTCTGTTTTTCAAGTCATATTGACTGACCAGCAAACCCTTGTCATTCTCCTGTCTCCATCCCCCTCAGGAATGGTGTTACAGGTGTGTGCATCCATGCCCAACTTTTTATGTGGGAGCTGAGGATCAAACTCAGGGGTTGTATACATGTGTAACAGCTGCTTTTATCTGCTGAGCCATCTCCCCAGCCCCAGGATTGTTTCCTCACCTGATTTTCTCAATACATTATATTGGGCTTTTCTATGTTATATGCCCCATTTTAGGCACCAAGGCTATAAAGATAGAGAAAGAGGAGGCAAACATCAATGGAAAAAGTTTTAATGGCTGTTAGCTTTTGTGCACGTATTCCGTTGCCAGTCATAGGTACTTGAATTACTTCCTCTTCACACCTTCCACTGGCTTTTCCTTCAAGTAGAATCTGATTTGGCTGTTTGTACATGCAAAGGGTTTGATAGCAATAGAAGTAATGGAGGTTATAATAGAAGAGGAAATAGTAAAATAAAAGTAAGATGGAAGAGGAGAAGGAAAGAGTGAAGGAACAGAAAGAGAAGGGGGTGGGCAGACAGAGGGGAAAGAGAAGGGAAGATTAGAAAAGAAAGACATGAGAGAAAGAAGGAAGGAGAGAAAAGTATAGATTTAGTTAGTGATAGGAATGGAGAATGGACAGAATGTGGTTCAGGGTGCAAGCAGCAGGAAAGGGTGTGGGATGACATTTGGTCTTCTGTGAGGCTGAGAGAGCTTAGGGACATTCACTTAAATAGGACAGAATACACAGTTTGTGTGAGAGGAAGAGGAAGATGTTTCGATTTTGATATTTTGGACTTATTTGTTGCTTTTGGTACTTCTAAGTGTAGGCACCCAGAAGACAGCTGGGTATTTAGTTTTAGAGCTTTGAAGACTGAGGATGTGCTAATATTATATGAATCTATGGGAATGAGTGAAACAATATAGGAATCATACCAGAGAATGAAAACATGCTACAGAGAAAGTTCCTAAAGATGGGAACTTGCTGGACACCTATGTATCTAGGCATTGGTTCTTGACCTTTTGAGGTGATGATATTTCTGAAGGTAAGATTTCTAGAGAATGAATACTTCTTCAGACTTACAAAACTTTGTAATTTTCAAGGTGTATATACTCTTGGTGTGCATTTCCACAGATTAGGTGGCTCAAGGTTGAAAAAAGAAGGGGAACCCATGAAAGACAATGAGGAATGCAAAATTGAAACACTGAATTTCTAACTCATGGAGATTTGTTCTTCTAACCTAATTTCACTGTAGACATAAACCCTTAAGTGGACATTCTACCTCTTTTATATTCCTGTTTGTAAAATTGGAAAGGAATAATGCATACTTAGAAGCAATTTGTTGGACTTTTTCATTTTCTTCTTAGGCCCACAGAACTAGCACTTGAATTCCTCTCCATTTTGCTTTGAATTTCCATTCTTCAAGTCATAGAAACCATGGCTTGATTAACTGATGACAGAGCATATGGATAACAACAGCACCATGATTTTTCTCTTTTACCTATGAATTAGGGGAAATCAAGGCCAACATACATTTGTTTTACTGGGGTCTCTTCCTGTCATGTAACACTTACCTATGGAAGTGATGATGACTGTGAAGCGAGTTTCATCACGTCTCCCGGTTATGTTGTTGTAAGCACAACACATGTAGTCAGCTGTCTTCTGTGCTACTTTCTCAGACGCAACTTCCAAATGAGGCCCATGCTTAATGACATATGTTGTGTTGTCAGACTTCTGGATCCAAGAGTAGGTGTTGGGGGGATAAGAATCAGCAGAACAGTTGAAAAGGATGGCTTCTCCAAGGTCAACAGTAAACACCTCCCCTACTTTTAACCCTTTATCAGAATTAACTTGAAGTCCATAAGGTCCATCTGCATCAAAAAAAAAAAAAAAAAAAAAAAAAAGGAGGAATCACATAAATAACCACAGCATCGTCCAGGTTTGGAAGAGCTTAGGGGTGTTAAGTTATTTTAAAATATATTTTAAATTATTTATTTATTTATTTATTTGAAAGAAGGAAGCAGATAAAAGAGAGAGAGAGAGAGAGGGAATGGACATGCCAGGGCTTTTGGCCACTGCAAACTAACTCCAGATGCATGCACTACCTTATGCATCTGGCTTACGTGGGACCTGAGGGAATTGAACTTGGGTTCTTTGGCTTTGCAAGCAAGCACCTTACTTGATAATCCATATTTTCAGCCCAATGGAAATTACTTGATTGAACATGTTTGTAACAATAAAGTCTGAAACTTGTTTACAAATTTATAAACATTGTCACTAACATTGTAGTGATATTAAACTTTCCAATAATATAAACATTGCAATCTTGTTAGGAAAACTTAATCTGTCTGGAATAGGAATTGCACTTAATACTCTTACATGTTGGGCACAGTGGCTCACATCTATAATCCCAGCATTTTAGAGGCTGAGGTAGGGGGATCTCTGTGAGTTTGAGGCTAGCCTGGACTACATAGTGAGTTCCAGATCAGAATGGGCTACAGTGAGATCTTGTCTCAAGAAAAAAAAAATAGTTTGCACTGTATATAGCTCCTATTTTCTTTTTGACAACTATCCTTTGAGTATTTTTATTTTTTCTCAGTGTTAGGCTAGGTCATGTAAATATTTATCAAAGAAAGTTTCACAAGGAATACAAACTCATGCAAATAGGTTTAAGAGTGTTCCATAGTTTCACAAGATTTTAATAGTAAAAGAATTAAAAAGGCCTCCTTCTAAGCAAAGCTTAGGATTCTGTTTGATATAAATGTATATAATGAAGATAGGTGGTAATGAACAATATTCATTGGAAACCAATAGACTAGTCAAACAGGGCTGTTTCATGGCAGGTGTTTTTCTACACGACTATATTCTTGCAGCTTTCCCTCACCCCTGTGGCATCAAATATCAGATGAAGGCTCATACCTCACTGGATTTTTATTCAGAGTAAGCAGTAAGATCAAATATATTTCCCAATTACACAATTTTTTTCCTCTTGTTTAAATCCTGGATTATATCTAAAACTTTCTCATTCTAGGCATGATTATGGCCCTTTTTCAGCTGGCCATAACTGACACTTAATAGATATTTGCCATGTGAAGACACTAGGAGTAAGTAAACATAGATCCACATTTAATATTTAGAGAAGACACATGATATATAGCTATTATTCCCATTACAAGTTTTTAAAATTTATTTGATCTTAGCTACATACTGATGTTTTCAATTTTTTTTATTCTGGGGGTGGGGAAGAGATAGCAAATTGGTGTATCAGGGCCTCAGCCACTGAATTCAAACTCCAGATTCTTGTGCCACCTAGTGGGCATGTGTGACCTTGCACTTGCCTTACTTTTGGGCATCTGGCTAAAGTGAGATCTGGATAGAGATAGAACATGGGTCCTTAGGCTTCGCAGGCAATCACCTTAACAGCTAAGCCATCTCTCCAGCCCTACATAGCTATTTAATAGCAGAGCTCAGATTCCTAAATATATTTGCTTAATTATTCACATTACTTCTCTAAAACAGAAATAAAGTTTAAGTGGTACAATTTTCTATAACATAATATTGTTGCCTAACTATATTATTAGTTTTATGATGTTATTGTCAAATTATATTATTAGCCAACCAACCAATATGTGTTTAAGAGACACTACATATCAGATAATCAGATAATTTATTTAGTATATGAGAAGCAGAAAAAAAATTGCATTCTCTGGGAACATACAAGTTGCATAAACCTATGGATGTCTGCTCAGTAATGACCAATCTTAATTTTTTTAATTTTCTTTAAAAAATATGGCAACTAATCATCTCTAAATGTGTAATCATATGATGTAGTGCCTAATTATTGTCAGTCATTAGTTAAGTATTTTTTAGAAGTTATTTCAACTTTTGCAGTCCAGCTTTCCTCACTTTTAAAAAAATGTTTTGTTTATTTATTTATTTGAGAGAGAGAGAGAGGCAGAGAGACGAAGAGGCAGAGAGAAAGAGAGAATGGGTGAGCCAGGGCCTCCAGCCATTGCAAACGAACTCCAGACACATGTGCCTCCTTGTGCATCTGGCTTATGTGGGACCTGGGGTCCTTAGGCTTTGAAGGCAAACGCCTTAACCATTAAGCCATTTCCCCAGCCCATCCTCACCTTTTAATATAACAGGTTGGATTGGTTGACTGGCTGCCAAAAATATTTATATCTTTGCAACACCATGATTTATGGTATGCTGTAAATTTTTAGGATATTGGCAAGCCAACTTTAAAACTGTAGATTCCCAGAGAGATTCTCTACTGTGTTAGAACTTTCTGACAAATCTATCATTGGGAAAACAAATTTCCTAAATTATAAGAGAAATTGAAGATATCAAGCAATAGATTATATTTATCTAGAGAATATATACACATTTGCTTTCTACAGACATGGAAACAATGTGAAGGGTCCTTACAGATTTGTATTCTGTTTAGATGAGGTAATTATACTGTCAGAAGGCAAACCTAGAAGCTAGCTTAGTCATTCCTCAGTTTCCTGGGCGATTAGTACCAGGACCCCTTTGGATACACAGATCTGTAGATGTACAAGTTCCTAATAGAAACCTGTTAGTATTTGCATATTACCTACATACATCCTCCTGTACATAAGGACTTTCTGTCCCTGCAAACAAATTCTAGAGGCATGCGCAACTCTGTGCATCTGGCTTTATGTGAGTACTGGGGAATCAAATCCAAGCCTTTAGGTTTTACAAGCAAATGCCTAAACCACTGAGCCATCTATCCAGCCCCTCCTGTACATTTTAAATAATGTGTAGATTATTTATAATACTGAATACAATGCAACTGTTCTGTAAATAGTTGTTATATATTATACTTAGGAAACAATGATATGTGAAAGTATGGACATGCTAAGTATATATGCAATTTCTTGAATATTTTCACTCTGAAGTTGGTTGAATATGATGATGGAGTGTGGCTTGTACTTTCATTTTCATTTTATTTTAATGTCTTATTTATTTGATGGACTACATAGTGAGTTCCAGATCAGAATGGGCTACAGTGAGATCTTGTCTCAAGAAAAAAATAGTTTGCACTGTATATAGCTCCTATTTTCTTTTTGACAACTATCCTTTGAGTATTTTTATTTTTTCTCAGTGTTAGGCTAGGTCATGTAAATATTTATCAAAGAAAGTTTCACAAGGAATACAAACTCATGCAAATAGGTTTAAGAGTGTTCCATAGTTTCACAAGATTTTAATAGTAAAAGAATTAAAAAGGCCTCCTTCTAAGCAAAGCTTAGGATTCTGTTTGATATAAATGTATATAATGAAGATAGGTGGTAATGAACAATATTCATTGGAAACCAATAGACTAGTCAAACAGGGCTGTTTCATGGCAGGTGTTTTTCTACACGACTATATTCTTGCAGCTTTCCCTCACCCCTGTGGCATCAAATATCAGATGAAGGCTCATACCTCACTGGATTTTTATTCAGAGTAAGCAGTAAGATCAAATATATTTCCCAATTACACAATTTTTTTCCTCTTGTTTAAATCCTGGATTATATCTAAAACTTTCTCATTCTAGGCATGATTATGGCCCTTTTTCAGCTGGCCATAACTGACACTTAATAGATATTTGCCATGTGAAGACACTAGGAGTAAGTAAACATAGATCCACATTTAATATTTAGAGAAGACACATGATATATAGCTATTATTCCCATTACAAGTTTTTAAAATTTATTTGATCTTAGCTACATACTGATGTTTTCAATTTTTTTTATTCTGGGGGTGGGGAAGAGATAGCAAATTGGTGTATCAGGGCCTCAGCCACTGAATTCAAACTCCAGATTCTTGTGCCACCTAGTGGGCATGTGTGACCTTGCACTTGCCTTACTTTTGGGCATCTGGCTAAAGTGAGATCTGGATAGAGATAGAACATGGGTCCTTAGGCTTATCGCAGGCAATCACCTTAACAGCTAAGCCATCTCTCCAGCCCTACATAGCTATTTAATAGCAGAGCTCAGATTCTAAATATATTTGCTTAATTATTCACATTACTTCTCTAAAACAGAAATAAAGTTTAAGTGGTACAATTTTCTATAACATAATATTGTTGCCTAACTATATTATTAGTTTTACGATGTTATTGTCAAATTATATTATTAGCCAACCAACCAATATGTGTTTAAGAGACACTACATATCAGATAATCAGATAATTTATTTAGTATATGAGAAGCAGAAAAAAAATTGCATTCTCTGGGAACATACAAGTTGCATAAACCTATGGATGTCTGCTCAGTAATGACCAATCTTAATTTTTTTTATTTTCTTTAAAAAATATGGCAACTAATCATCTCTAAATGTGTAATCATATGATGTAGTGCCTAATTATTGTCAGTCATTAGTTAAGTATTTTTTAGAAGTTATTTCAACTTTTGCAGTCCAGCTTTCCTCACCTTTAAAAAAAATGTTTTGTTTATTTATTTATTTGAGAGAGAGAGAGAGAGGCAGAGAGACGAAGAGGCAGAGAGAAAGAGAGAATGGGTGAGCCAGGGCCTCCAGCCATTGCAAACGAACTCCAGACACATGTGCCTCCTTGTGCATCTGGCTTATGTGGGACCTGGGGTCCTTAGGCTTTGAAGGCAAACGCCTTAACCATTAAGCCATTTCCCCAGCCCATCCTCACCTTTTAATATAACAGGTTGGATTGGTTGACTGGCTGCCAAAAATATTTATATCTTTGCAACACCATGATTGGCTGCTGTAAATTTTTAGGATATTGGCAAGCCAATTTAAAACTGTAGATTCCCAGAGAGATTTCTACTGTGTTAGAACTTTCTGACAAATCTATCATTGGAAAACAAATTTTAAATTATAAGAGAATTTGAAGATATAGATTATTTTAGAGAATATATCACATTTGCTTGCAAAAACTTAGAACCAGAGAAGGGTCCTAATAGCCATTTGCCCATCCTCACCTTTTAATATAACTGGATTTTCTGCCAAAAATAATCTTTGCAACACCATGATTTATGGTATGCTGTAAATTTTTTAATTGGCAAACTTTAAAACTGTAGATTCCCAGAAGATTCTCTACTGTGTTAGAACTTTCTGACAAATCTATCATTGGGAAAACAAATTTCCTAAATTATAAGAGAAATTGAAGATATCAAGCAATAGATTATATTTATCTAGAGAATATATACACATTTGCTTTCTACAGACATGGAAACAATGTGAAGGGTCCTTACAGATTTGTATTCTGTTTAGATGAGGTAATTATACTGTCAGAAGGCAAACCTAGAAGCTAGCTTAGTCATTCCTCAGTTTCCTGGGCGATTAGTACCAGGACCCCTTTGGATACACAGATCTGTAGATGTACAAGTTCCTAATAGAAACCTGTTAGTATTTGCATATTACCTACATACATCCTCCTGTACATAAGGACTTTCTGTCCCTGCAAACAAATTCTAGAGGCATGCGCAACTCTGTGCATCTGGCTTTATGTGAGTACTGGGGAATCAAATCCAAGCCTTTAGGTTTTACAAGCAAATGCCTAAACCACTGAGCCATCTATCTATCCAGCCCCTCCTATACATTTTAAATAATGTGTAGATTATTTATAATACTGAATACAATGCAACTGTTCTGTAAATAGTTGTTATATATTATACTTAGGAAACAATGATATGTGAAAGTATGGACATGCTAAGTATATATGCAATTTCTTGAATATTTTCACTCTGAAGTTGGTTGAATATGATGATGGAGTGTGGCTTGTACTTTCATTTTCATTTTATTTTAATGTCTTATTTATTTGAGAGACAGAGAGAAAGAGGGAGAGTGGGTGAGAGAGAGAGAGAATGGGCACACCAGGGCTTCTAGCCACTGCAAACCAACTCCAGATGCATGTGCATCTGGCTTTAGGTGGGTACTGGGGAACTGAACCTGGGTCTGTTGGCTTTGCCAGCAAGCACCTTAACCACTAAGCCATGTATCCAGCCCTGGCTTGTACTTTTAAAGTAAAGTAATCAGGAGCTGGAGGCAGAGAGAATGGTAATAAGAAAGAAGCTCTGGCAATTTTTCATGACTGAACTAGGGTCTTGTTACAGGATCCTCTCATTTCAAGCAGGGAGGCAGTCTCAAATGAAACTGCTATAACAGGAAGTGAAAAACAGTTTATATAAAGTCCAGTCCTCTTATTCTGGATTCTGCTAAGTTTTAAGCAGTATAAGAGGAGTAAAAATTTAATTTTATTTAACCATAATCAGTAATAAGACATAATTGTACATGATACTGTTCTAGGCATTATGGAAGAAATGGAGATGTTAAGACAGGGCTTCTTGCCCTTTGCATCAGTAGTGGTTTTTCAGCACTGATCAGACAGGCCAGCAGAGCTTCCTACCAGGGCTTCTGGTTATGGTCTACATAGAAGGGACCCAATGGAGGGAATGGTCTGTGCTTGTGTCAGCAGGAAACTTGGGTCCATGTACACAAAGTCAAGTCTGAGAGCCATCTTGAGAGCAAAGCTTGCTAAGGAGAAGGACGGGGCTGGGGAGACGGCTGAGCGGTTAAGGCATTAACTTGCCTGCAAAGTCTAATTACCTGGGTTTGATTCTCTAGAACCCACATAAAACTAGATAGACAAAGTGGCACATGCATCTGGAATTTGCTTGTAGTGGTTGGAGGCCCTGGTGGGCCCTTTCTCTCTCTCTCTCTTCTATTTCTCTCTGCTTGCAAATAAATAAATACAAATTTTTAAAAAAAGAAGAGAAGGAGGATCATACAATTAAACCTTTCTATTTAGATCTCTGTCTTCCCATTGGCTTTCAGGGTTTACAGAATATGACTGTAAAGACAAATTGTTGTATAACTGATCTCACATAACAATGAGTATTAGTCCTTTCAAAGTGGGCTGACATTCTTCAAAATATTTTAGGGGGGGGGAACTCCTAATGAGTAACTGAGAATAAGGTAACATACTAAGTTACTCCCAAAGGTAGAAATTCTTTAATTCTGGAGTGCAAGTTAACTTTGTAGAGGAAGCCTTCATATGGAGCCAAGTTTGGTGAGTAAAGTCACTAACTTAATTTAATAAAATAGCTTGTGTGATGACTTGGGTGGGGGGAGGTAAAGTACTTCCTGCACAAGCATGAGGACCCAAGTGTGGACTGCAACATCCACATAAAAGCCAAGCATAGCAGTGTGTTCCTATAATCCCAGCACTGGGAGTGGGGGTGGAGACAAGAGGATCCCCAGTGATTGCTGGCTAGCTAGTCTAGCTAAATTGATGAATTCTAGGTTCAGTGAGAGACTGCATCTCGAAAACAATGTGGAAACTGACTGACAAAGATAGCCAATGTTGACCTCTGGCTTTCACATATACCAGTATCCACATGTGTGCACATATATACATGTGTGCAAATAACTCTACCTTAAAAATAAAATGTACTTTTGTAGAAAAGAATCTGATTATCCTTTCTTCACTACTCACATGTTTATTTTGATTTTGCTACTTCCTTATTTGTTGGGTCTCATGGTTGGTACAATCTTTTCTTTTTGTTTTATATATACTATATCATGCTCTTCAGGGTTAGTTGCAAATCTCTCAAACTCTCAGCCCCCACCCCCGCCCCACTAAGCAATTCTTCTAGTACCTGGAAACTAATATTTCGAGGCAGTTAAAGCCCTTATTTTTTAAAAATAAATTTATTTGTTTATTTATAAACAGAAAGAAAGGAAAAACAGAGAGAATGGGGGTGCCACAGCCTCTAGCCACTGCAAATGAACTCCAGATGCATGCACCACTTTGTGCATCTGGCTTTATGTAGGTTACTGGGGAATCAAACCTGAATCATTAGGCTTTGCAGGCACGTACCTTAAGTGCTGAGACATCACTCCAGCCCTCAATTCCTTGCTTTTAATAATATTTCTTTTAAAATTTATTTATTTATTTATTTATTTGAGAGAGAGAGGGAATATGGGTACACCAGGGCCTCTAGCAAGCAAACTCTAGATGCACGTGCCACCATGTGCATCTGACTTACATGGGTTCTGGGAGTTGAACCTGGGTCCTGAGGTTTTGCTGGCAAGCCCCTTAATACTGAGCCATCTCTCCAGCCCTTGATATTATTTCTTAATGTGTCACGTTTTATCTAATTATAAGAAATATATGTTTACTGTAAAACATCCTAAAATTCAGAGATGCTCACCAATGCAAAGTTGTCTGTAATTTTCTTAGACGAAATCCACATGATCTTTTTCCCTCCCTCCTTCTCCTTATCTTCTTTTTCCTCCTCTTCCTCCGTCTGTCTTACACACACACACACACACACACACACACACACACACACACAAATGTAACTATATATATCACACTGTGTATATTGCTTATATTCTGTTCTTTTCCAGATACATTATATTGCTATTTTCTTTATCATTAATCAGCGCTTCAGGCTGATCATCTCTCTACCTTGAGGCAGAGCCTAGCTCATTATCCAAGTGAATGGGCCATCCAGTAATTCCATTTGACTTTGGATTATGGTTCACATTCTTGCCTTTGGCAGAGTGCTCCCAAATAGAAATGAACTCTTTGCCTCAGGCCTGGCTGTTTACTAAATGGCTTGTAAAATCATATATCATCTGTTCTCTTTAACAATTTATGACTGGGTGGGAATAGTACCTAGATTTCCATCATGATGCTGCTTGCCACCCTGCTTCGGAGCAGATGGTAAGTATTTACTGTGAATGACCTTTTTTTTTCCCTTTAATTTTTATCACTTAGTATACGTCCCTGCAGCAGTACCATATGTTGCACACAAAATACAGGGTTACTGGGTTATTATTTACAGCTGGAGCTAGAAGACATACATATTTTGTGAACTTCAAGTAGATATCTAAATTTTAACTTGACATTGTATTCAACCAAGGCCAATACCAGGTATGACACCATAACCTAAGACATATACAATCAATCTTGTTAGATTTTATTGTAGTTTTTCTACCAAGAAAATAATCCCTGCTTTCAAGAAGAGAACTCAAGGTAATAGTGCTCTTATAAAACAGAATAGACAATTCATACCAGAATTTTAAATTATGATGTGGACCTCTGTGTGGGATTATTGAAACATGACAGTTACTGAGTTATTTTGAGGATTTTCCTTAAAGGTTAGCTATCATCTTATAATGGGAGTTTAACCTTTCTATAAGTGGGATCTGAAAAGGATTCGAACAAAGATAACCTACTCCATTTTAGTGAAGTTCAAGAACCTCTATTGAGTTCTTAATCAGGATGAAATGCTGCGCTACCAATACCAGGATGAGTGATGAGGAGCTCCTGAAAGGGGTAGAGTGCTTATGCATGGAGCAGAGTCAAGGGAAACTTAATGAACTGAGAACCAGGGAAGAGACATGTATACCACTTTATGGGAGAACAGTGAATTTCTTAGTGACACCAAGGAGCTGAGACCAATGGAGCCTTTCAAAGAAGATGGTGTAAGAGGAAGAGCATTGCAACCAGATGAAGACAGAGCCATGGGAATAACATCAAGCAAGACATTCCTGGTGCATGTGGAAGAGGCTGGTGCCACACCAACAGATAGAATAAGCAGCCAATTTTCATGTGTGAGATTTTGTTTAAACTTGTTACCTAAAACCAAGAAAAACAGAAAAACACAAACAAATAATAAGACAAGGATGAAGCAGGAAAATCTAGTAAGCTTAGGTTGTATTTTTATGTCATGTGATAGATAGTGATTGCTTAGTATAAAGAAGATCCTGAAGTTTGATATTAAAACTAAATGAAATTGTGAATTAGTGAATGAATAAATAAAGGTATAAAGTGCCAATAAAATGAGATGTTTCTAAGTGAATGTCTTTGTACTAAAATATGAAAGTGATCAAAAGAAGAATTAATACTATATTCACAATTACTAATTAATAGAAGTTAGTCTTTGTTAAATATGTAGAATTCATTTTTAATTTTTTAAAATTCATTTTTAGTAGATGTGGACATATTTAGTATGTAAACAACTCATGTTGGTACCATCCTTTCCCTCCTTCCTGCCCCTTTTCTGAAGAGGCCTTCTCATTGGGGATGCAGGTCAACCCCATGGGGACTGTGGATCATGCAGTATGGGGGCAGCAGTCAGTTATGGGGGAGAAACAATGTCTCTGTGCAAAATGTCCCAACTTGTGGCTCTAACAATCTTTCCATCTATTCATTTTTAATTAATTAATTAATTTTGCGAGTTGTGTATATATGCATGTGGGTGTGCATGTGTCGTGGTGCATATATAAAGCTCATAAGATAATTTTTGGGTCATCTGCCTTCCACCTCATTTTGAGGCAGGATCGCTTGCTGTTCAGAGATTCCAGGAAATTCTCCTGTCTCTATCTTTCTTCTCACTGTAGGTTCACATAAGAATGCCACAGTTTATGGCTTTTATGTGGGCTCTGAGGATCTGAACTCAGGAATACTGAGTTGTTTGGCAAATGCATTATCCACTGAGTCATCTCCCCAACCCTAGATAATTCATCTTCATAAACAGGGGCTGGGGATGTGGCTTGGTGGTTAAAGACACTTGCTTGCAATTCTACTTGCCCAAGTTTGATTCCATAGCATTCACATAAAGATATACACAAAGTGGTGCATACATCTATGAGCCCAATGTGTCTATTTCAGTGGCAGGCAGAGTCAGGAGAATCTAGAAGCTTGTGGGCCAGTTATATTGGCATGATGAGGCAACAAAAACAGCAGTGCAGAACATGTCTCAAAAAGAAGGAGAGGGTAAACACCCTGAGGTTGTCCTCTGACCTCTGCATGTGTGGCATGTGTGCCTTACATAGACACACGCATTATACAGGTTCACACACACACATTTAAATATAAAATAAAAATATACAATGTGTAAACAGAAACATCGTTTGTAAATTTCCCAAATGTTCTGTTTCAACTATCAGTCTCTACTTAAAAGAGATGCTCATAGTCTTGTGTTTAAACAATGCAAAGAAAGCGATTTCTGTCAATAGATGATAAGTTTTATGAAATATAAACTTATTCAAATGGGGATTTTTTTTGGGAGAGAGTCAGAGAGAGAGAGAGAGAGAGAGAGAGAGAGAGAATGGGTGCACCAGCAGCCTCTCAGCCATTGTGAATGAACTCCAGATGCATGTGCCCCCTTGTGGGCAAATATGGCATTGTGTGCTTGTGTCACTGCATCTGGCTAAACGTGGGACCTGGAGAATCGAACAGGCGTTCTTAGGCTTAGCAGGCAGGTGCCTTAACCACTAATCCATCTCTCCAGCTCCTCAAATGGAGATATTTTAATCTTTCAAATAACATGGATCAGGAGGAAGCTTGGGTGTATAAAGCATATTGTTTATCATTACAGACATGCTTATGGTTTTCTCCTATTTTTATATTTTCCACATTTGTATCAGCAGGTAGTAATCTAATTTGTGCATAGGCTTGTACATGTTGAAGAAAGATCATATTTACACTTTCCCAAATTGAAATAAACTCTAGCAAAATCCTTCAAAAATATTTTCTGGCTGGAGAGGTGGCTTAGTGGTTAAAGTGTTTGCCTGCGAAGGTAAAGGATCCAGGTTCGACTCTCCAAAACCCACATAAGTCAGATGCACGTGGTGGCACACACATTTGGAGTTTGCAGTGGCTAGAGGCCCTAGCATGCTCATATTCTCCCTCTCTCTCTGCTGATTTAAGCAAAACTACCATATATACCTATATCAGTCCTTTGCCCTACTCCTCTTTCCAGCAGCAACTTTTCTTTCCTTATGTAGCCATTCACTATAATCCTTAAACTTTATCTGCTTGCAAAAGTTACATTTTATATGCATGCTAGCGCTTGTCTCCAAACATTTTTAATACACTTCATTGAGAGGACTCTGTCGTGTTCTACTGAAGAAAGGAGAACATAGATACAACAACCTGTTACTGCATGCTCACTTTGATTCAGTCATTGGATTTATTTTGGACAATACCTCTCATAACTTCTGAAATACAGTGAGGTAATTTTAAACATCTCCATTTATAGGCAAGTCTTGCAAAGATCAAGGGATTTACTTAAGGTCACACAGGTCATGACCAAAACCCCTCTCACTTCAGTGTGTCTGACTCTTTTGGACAGAAGTACAAGGCTTTAATGCTTCTTCCAGGGTGCTAAAGGTGTATTTGGTGTCTGGATAAGATATATGCACCAATCTTAATTATTCTCTTATCAATCAACCAGGTGCAACCTGCACCCTCATACTACACCGGTGACAGGTTTTCCTTTGCCATGCCTCCCTTTTCTTGTTAAGATGCTATTGTACACATGATCGACAATAACTCCTCAGAGTGTCATGCCAGTTGTTTTCAACTGGAGAAATAGTTTGCCCGCCCCTCCACAACCCAGGCCACACATGACAATGTCCAGAGACAGTTTTAGTCATTATAATCAGACATTTTTAGTTGCTTCTGGTATGCAAGGAGAAGACAGAGACAGTCTCATAACATTGAGCTAAGTTTGAATACAATATGAATAGAATAAGGGAAGGGAAGGACCTTTCTTGATTTTGTGATGGTAATATGAAATGAACTGAGTTTGATAAACTTAAATTATACATGAGATTCAATGACAGCAGAAAAATGAACCAATGGGAATTTAATTTTTTAATTATTATTATTTTATTTATTTTTGGAGAGAGACACAGAGAGAGATAGACAGAGGGAGAGGGAGACAGAGATGGGCGCGCCAGCAGTCTCTCAGCTGCTGTGAAAGAAATCCAGATGTGTGCGCCCCCTTGTGGGCAAGTGCGGCATTGCGCCCTTGCGTCACTTTGCATCTGGCTAAATGTGGGACCTGGAGATTGGAACTGCTGGAGATTGGAGCCAGCGTTCTTAGGCTTAGGAGGCAGGCGCCTTAACTGCTAAGCCATCTCTCCAGCCCAACCAATGGGAATTTAAATTTAGAAATAATCGCTGATTATTTTGAGAAACTGAAAGCCTCATTATAGAATAGTTTAGTTTCCTTTAATTCTGATCCTCTGTGCGTCCTTTTTTATTTTATTTTATTTTTGGAGAGAGACAGAGAGAGAGAGGGAGAGGCAGAGAGAGAGAGAGAGAATGGGTGCATCAACAGCCTCTCAGCTGCTGCGAATGAACTCCAGATGCGTGCGCCCCCTTGTGGGCAAGTGCGGCATTGTGCCCTTGTTTCACTTTGCATCTGGCTAAACGTGGGACCTGGAGATTGGAACTGGTGTCTTTAGGCTTAGCAGGCAGGCGTCTTGATCGCTAAGCCATCTCTCCAGCCCTGCATCCTTTTTTTTTTAAGAAATGACAAGAAGAAGATTTGCATAGAGAACAGCTGTGTTTTGGGGTGCTTTCCCATGTATAACCCAGAAAAGCACATCCCTCTTCCTTTTATCATTTTTCTTCTTGGCAACAAATTGGTGCTTCTGCATGGGTCTGGATTCTTTATTTTATTTTTATTTTTTAAATTTTATTTATTCATTTGTAATGGAGAGAGAGAAGAGAAACAGATAGAGAGAATGGGCCTGCCAGGGCTTCCAGCCTCTGCAAAGACACTCCAGATGCATGTTCCACTTTTTTTTTTAATATGAGGGTAAGAGTGAGAGTAGAGTGACAGAGAGAGAGAGAGAGAGAGAGAGAGAGAATTGGTGCACCAGGGCCTCCAGCCACTGTAATAAAACTCCAGATGTATAAGCTACCTTGTGTGTATGTGTGACCCTTGCACACTTGTGTCACCTTGTGCATCTAGCTTATATGGGATCTGAAGAATCAAACATGGGTACTTAGGCTTTGCAGCCAAGAGCCTTAACCACTAAGCAATCTCTCCAGCCCCCTGAATTCTTTTTAAAAAATACTAATTATTTATTTATTAGAGATAGTGGGTGGAGAATGGGCATGCCAGGACCTCCTGACACTGCAAACAAACTCCAGACACATGTATTGCTAATGCTTCTGGTTTTATATGGGCACTAGAGAATCAAACCCAGGGCAGAAGGCTTTGCAAGCAGGCAATTTCGATCAACAATCCATCTCCCCAGCCCAGGGTTCTGCATTCTTGAGGTCAAGTAGTGAATCACAAGTTCTACCCTGAATGGCCTATGATCAGTATTCCAAGTTGACCTCCAGAAAACAGGGTTGTACTATGATACCAATTTCATGACAAGTCAATGACAAGATGATGTGATTATAACTAGCATGGAGCTACGATACTGGCAAAGACCAAATGACAACTGATGCTGATATTCTCTAGGCCTTTCCATTTGAACTTCCTAGAAAAATTATTCATAAGGAAAAAACAACTTACAATATATAGTGGGCATAATGATGTCACTTTCCATCTCACTGACAGGGTTCTTTGCCACGCAGCTGTAATTCCCAATGTCTTCCTTGGTCACGGGAGCAATCCAAAGGGTGTTGTTTTGGGGAGAAAAGGAATAGGTGGAGCTGATGTGAACAGGTTTCCCATTTTTTAGCCACTGGTAAACCAGCCTGGTGCCCCCTTCCACCTGGCATGTCAAGGTCATGTTGCCCACATACTCCACAGCTCCAGAAGCAGGATGAGCCTGCACCACTGGCTTTGTGACAGGATCTGCAATATCAAGAGAGGTAGAAATAATTTTTGCCATACAGAATTCTAAAATGTCTTTCCTATATTGAATCATGCCGAAATGATTCCAATGTTTTATATATATATATATATAAAATATATATATATATGATATATATATGTATATCATATATACATAAATACATATATACATATATACATATATGTATACATATATACATATATGTATATCATATATACATATGATATACATATATCATATATATATATATATATACACATCAGGCAATAACTAGAATTGACAATAAAATAAGATGGTAAAATAAAAATTTATTTATATTCAGAATTAACAGAATTCTATAACATTCTATAACATACTCTTGAAGTTTTGCCAATGAAGCCATTTACTTTTTTTTTGGTTGTTGCTGTTGTTTTCAAGGAAGGATCTTGCTCTAGCCCAGGCTAACCTGGAATTCATTATACAGTCTCAGGGTGGCCTTGATTTCAAGGCAATCCTCCTACCTCTGCCTCCCAAGTGCTGGGATTAAAGGCATATGTCACCATGCCTGGCTACTTTTTTTTTTTTTTTTTGTTGTTGTTTGTTTGTTTTTTGAAGTAAGGTATCACTATAGCCCAGGCTGACCTGGAATTCACTATGTATCATTATGTAGTCTCAGGGTGGCCTTGAACTCATGGCAGTCCCTCCTACTTTTGCCTCCTGAGTGCTGGGATTAAAGGCATGCACCATCATGCCTGGCTTCTGGCTACTTTTTTATATTGTGTAATTGGTGGTTGAGAACTCAGTCTTTCTTATTTTCTGTTCATTGTGCTTTCTGAACACTCTGAAGTTATTGAACCATGTAAGGTTGCCTAACATGTGTAAATGTTAGGCAAGTGCTCTACTAAGAGCTATATGCCACAGGAAAGTATCTGCTTTTAGCCTATATGCATGTAGCTATTCCCCTGTGCTGACTTGTTCTAATATGACAATAATAGCTGTTTGAAGTGGATGTAATAATGATAAATTAACAACTAACATGAAAACTGTATGGCTCATGTATAGTACACTATTGGATATTTGAATGAGAGTTTTGGCACAGTTTCTTTGTTTTTGCATGCATATGTGTTCCCATGTATGTGGTAACATGTATATGTGTATGTATGTGTGTGTGTGCGCACATGGAGGCTAGAGGTTGACATTGGGTGTCTTCCTCTATCACTCTCCATTTTACTGAGGTAGGGTCTCTCAGTTAATCCCATGGTTGGTTGATTTTGCTAGTTAACTTATCATCCTGTCCTGGGGATTCCCTGTCTCTGCCTCCTGAGTGCTAGAGTTACAAGCATGCCCTCATGTCCACCTGATATATATGGGGGTGCGAGTGATCCAAACTCCATTCCTCAGGCTTGTGTAGCAAGTGCTTTATCCACTTACTGAGCCATCTCCCCCACCCCACAATTTATTTTTCTATGTCAAAAACCTTAACTAGTTAAATTAAAACATTTTAACTATGTTTTAGTTACCTTGCATTTATGTTGAAACAGCTTTGTTAATTACTTTAACAAACCAAATCCTACATTCCAACACTGACTCAATTTGTTAATATCAGGTGTATTAACAGTGGTTTGTCAAATTTGAGATACAAAAAGCATATCCTATAGAAGTTCCTATTGGAAGTCTAGTGGTAAGAAAGTAGTTTTATCTTAAGAATGTTGTATACAGGAAGCACCTAATATTTATCAAATGAATACATTTCTAAGAACAAGTAAATACTTCCTGTTTTTTTAATTCTATATTTATGGATAAGAATGTTAATTATATATGCCTTCACAAACATTTTTGGGGAACCTTCATCGATCATTGAAGTTCTTGATAAAAACAGTGGCTTTCAAGGAGTTGTACTGCATTCGGTGACAAACAGAAAAGGGATTTACATTGGCAATGCTTTTCTCACAGACTTTGGAGCCATACTTATTAAATATTCTCCATCTATGCAGGATCACAGAACACAAAATTAGATGCCACACAGGTGACATAATTGGCCCCAGTACTGAAGGTTTGATTTCCTGTCAGGTTTTAGTTGAGCTTGCTGAATCTTCTTCAGGCAGATTTATCCTGCATCAGGATTCCGTTTTTCTCCAATGGAGCATGTACACCAGGGCACACACAGATCTACTTCTCTAGCCCAGAGGAAATGGAAGCAAATGAGAGATAGGGGGAAATGAGGTTGAAAGCAACTTGTAGGGGAGCTGAAACGCTTGGAAGCCTCCAGCAGTTTTCCAGGTGGATGTCATCAACTAGCCTGTCCATTTAATTCAATCCTTTGTCTTCTTTGGCAATAGCAAAGGCTCTGGAATAGCATTTTGGTTATGTTTTCATGGTTTAAAGAAGAAAACTGAATCATACACTTTTTCATATCCAAACACTTGTATTCCTTATGCTTTTATGTATGAAATATATGAGGCATGGCATAGTTAGATAATGTGGTAGTAGGAGGAAAGCCAACCAATAGAAAAGTCATTGGTATTGTGATCATACACTTCCCTAGAACAGTTTAACTTACATGTGGAAGTTTCCTTTCTGAGATTTTTTTTCCCTTACATTCTAAGAACGTATTAAGGTTTTACTAAAATTTTGGTTTCATTTCTCTAAACAGGTCCAAATTCACAACTCATTAACATGCAAGGTATGTTCTATAAGTTTCTTTTTTTTTTTTTTTTTTTTGAGAGAGAGACAGAGAGAAACAGAGAGAGAGAGAGGAAGAGGCAGAGAAAGAATGGGTGCACCAGGGCCTTTTCAGCCACTGTGAATGAACTCCAGATGTGTGCGCGCCCCTTGTGGGCAAGCGTGGCATTGCGTCACCTGTGTCTGGCTAAACGTGGGACCTGGAGATCAAACAGGCATTTTTAGGCTTGTCAAGCAGGCGCCTTAACTGCTAAGCCATCTCTCCAGCCCTATTCTATAAGTTTTGAGGGAGACTTTTGCAGGAAAACTTTGTTAAATTTAAAGTTTCTGTCAGGTGTTTCTTCTCTTTCTTCACAATTGTTTTCCAGGCATTTGATTCCAGAGCCTGTGTCCCAGCAGCCTACCCTGTGTTCTCTGCTGCTATTCATTACTCCAAAGATGAGTCTGCAGGCAGTCAGCAAGAGCGTAAGCACCAAGAACAAAGCAGCAAGCAAAACAGATAATGCCCCTTCTCCCATGGACCTCATACACCAGTCAGGAAAATAAAACAAGAAAGAAAAATACATACTGTGTCCGGGTGATACTAAGTTCTGTGAAAAGAGAGACACAGAGTTGAAGATAGGAAGTTATTATGGTGCATGTTGTGTGTGTGTGTGTGTGTGTGTGTGTAGGAATGAGATGATATTTCTATATAGAGTGACCAGAAAAGGTTTCACAGACACTGTAACATTTGATCTGAGACCTAAAGGAAATAAGGGAAGTAACACCTAGGAGAAAATTATTTCTCCCAGTGAGTGAGGACAAAGGCCCTGAGATGTGTCTGTCCTATTAAAGGAAGAGCAAGGAGACCAGTAAGACTAGAACAAGATAGTAGGTGAATAGAGGTGGAAAATAGAGTCAGTTATGTGCTGAGGGTGTTGGCTTACATTTAAAGTGAGATGGGAAATTATGAGAGCCCCAGGAGCAGTGGCAGAGGCTAGAAGGCAAACGATAATTGTTTAGGCTATAGTTAGTGGTGTTGAGCAAGGTGGTAAAGGAGAGAGTGAAAGTGGTTGGCCTCTATTTTAAAGGTAAAGTCACTAGGGTTTTCATGCAGATTGGATGTAGGGTATGAGAAAAAGAGAAGGTCAGTGAAGTTTGCAAGATCTTGGCATGAGTAACTGATAGAACCAATTTGATATAGACTAAAATGAACAATGTCAAACAAACAGATGTACAGAGAAAAAAGAATTTGTTCTTTGTACGTATATATTTGAGGTATGACATTTACATATCTTAACAGGAAAAAACAAATGGCTGAAAGATAGCTGACTCTATACCTCCTCGGAGAAACTTCTATTGTCATTACATAAAGTCCTTGGTTCATCCTCCCCATAAATGTACCAAATAATAATCTGTGTGTGATTTAAAAAAAGGACTTTTCCAAGTGTGTAGCCTACTAGTGAGAAAATAAAATTGTCTTCATCTCATTCTATTAGCAAGTTTATATTTGGTAGTTCTCAGAGAAACAATAAGTTTTACCCAATGCTTGATTACCTATTGCTCTGCACCAGGCATACCCTCACATGCATGTCTCACTTAATCCTCAGAAAGCCTCTTGAGGTAGGGAATGTTACTAGTGAGGCTTTGAGGATTAGTTAATTTACTCAGAGTTTCAGAGCCAGGACCTTGAAGTCCAGGAAGCTGGTGTCCTGAGCCTCTGCTAGCTCCACTCAGCCTGCTCCATACTGTCATAATGGACTCACCATCAACAGTGACTTGTATCTTCTGACTTGAGGAAAGAGTTCCATTTCCCTGGATGTTGACCTTCACGATGTAATTGCCCTCATCTGTGAACTGCAGTGGGTTGATGAGTAGAGAAGCATTGGGTGGCATCATGGTGAACTTGTGCTGGTATTCCAAGTCGGGAACCACAGACTCATTCACAGATCCCAGCAAGTATTTGGGCATTGTGTGAGGTCTCTCAAAGAGCCATATGATCTGGATGTCAGATGCTGGAGTGTGGAAGCCATAGTTCACGGGAAGGTAGAGGGCTTGTCCTCTGACACCTTGAACAGTGTGCGATGGCACTGTCACCTTCAACCCCAAACAAGCACCTGCTACAAAAGGAAGAACGACAGCGAGGACCCTGAGCCACATTTCATAATCCAAACAGGCAACTGTAGAGAGAACTCAATCAGATGATAATCTTTTTCAAAGAAGGAGGCTTCTAAGTACAAACTATTCCAGTACAAGTTACAGGCAGAAGTAAATATTTGTCTCAGAAACCTTCTGCACTTGAGAGACTCCACCCAAAGACACCCCTGGTTGCATGACTTCTCTAAAGGCAAGGCAAAAGGAAAAGCAGAAGTTATTACCTACCACTGTTAAAGAATAATAGGAAAAGGAGAACTGGGATATTATTAGTTCTAAAGTCCAATAAAGCCCTTAAAACATTTGAAATTATGGCTATGTTAATGGTTGTATCATGTTATATCCTGTTGAATATAATTCTGAAAATGCTAAAGAATTACATCCTTTCAAGAAATTTCCCCCAAGCCTTCTGAAATGACATTTCGTTTTCTGAAAGATTTTCCCTTAAGTTGAAACCTTGTCAAATGCAAATAACCCAAGAGTGACATTAAACTTTTATGAAGCAAGGCCAGTCACTCCTGTCCAGAGAGGATTCTGACTCGTGTACTGGAGGAATAGCAAGGGGCAGGGTCAGATGGAGCAGAATGGAGAAGGAGCACAGGGAGGTCAATGAGGTGTCCAGGACAAATTGAGGAGGACCTTAGGATTATGGATACCTGGGCAACTAATAAAGACATCATGGCAGTGAGGCAAAGAACAGTGTTTTGGAGGAGGGGAAGATCAGAAGTCAGTTTTGGCTACACTCATTTTGAGATGCTAATGAGACATACAAGAGCCAATGGTGAATGTATGCAGTAGACATAAAAGGCTGATTAATGTGGTTCAGGAGAGAAGTAGAGGCAGGAATAGCCAGGGAGCATGGAGGAGTGTTTGAACCCATGAACTCATTGCTATGTCTTATGTTTACACATTTTTCTTAGCTTCGGGTACCTGAACATAGCCCCATCTTATATCAAATATTGTGTATTTATGTATTTATTTATTTATTTATTTATTTATTTTTGAGAGAGAGGCACAGAGAGAGGAAGAGAGAGGGAGAAAGAGAGAGAGAGAATGGGCATGCTAGGGCCTTTCAGCTGCTGTGAATGAACTTCAGAGGCGTGTGCCCCTTTGTGTGCATGTGTGATATTGCACACTTGTGTCACTGTGTGTCTGGATACATGGGACCTGGAGATTCTAACAGAAGTTTTTAGGCTTTGCAGATAAGCTCCTTAAACACTATGCCATCTCTCCAGTCCTGTATTAGTTTAAAAATGATAATTTCTATGTATCTGCGGTGGGAAAAGAATCCACTTTAGCTCAGTCTACTATGTTTTAGGAACTCTGACTCAAACCTGTGTTTCAATCCTTAATTTTGTAAGGGGATCCAAATGAGATCTCTATGAGAGGGACATTTGAAATAATGGGAAGGGGTGAGAAATGTGAAGAATTTAAATGTGGACTATTTTGAGCATGGAGAGAAAATAGAACACAAATTTAAAATGGTGAGATGAGTATTGATACTTTGAGGAATTTTGCTATGAAGGGGATAAAAGAAATAGGTAGAAAGCCAGGTGTGGTGGCACATGCCTTTACATCCAGTACTTGGGAGGCAGAGGTAGGAGGATCGCCATGAGTTCAAGGCCACCCTGAGACTACATAGTGAAGTCCAGGTCAGCCTGAGCTAGAGTGAGACCCTACCTTGGAAAAAAAAATCCTATATCCTGGAAGTCAAACTAAAAGGTGGAACCCTCAAGAGGACCTTAGGGGGAGAACCTAAATTGAAGGGCCCTGGAGAGGGTGAGACAAAACCTAACCTCAAATTTCACCAGTTTCTCTTTCTTCTCCATCTTTTTCTTTTTTTCCCCCTTGGTGCTGGCCTGTAACTCCCTGTACCAGGATGTGGTCTGCATCCACAATGAGCTCTTGATTATAGCGACCTACTAGATCTCCCAAAACAAACAAGAGAGACTTCTTTCACAGCACTTGATTACCCACCAGAGGTAAATGGTAGGACCCTACTGCTGAAGACACCATATGCTGTTGGCACAGGCCATGGAAAGACCTGGTTGGAATCCGGAGGAGAGCCAGTCCCTAGACAATTAGCCCATCTAGTGCTGGAAGGCACTACATGAGCTACCAGGCAAAAGTAGCCAATATCTGTCTGAGCAACTCAAACTCTAAGCCACTCAGAAGCAAACAACCTGACGTGATACTCACACAAGTGCAATAGTGGCACACAGCCATGGTGGGTAACCAACTGCTCTTGGATTGGCTAACAGATCTGCTCTGTGGAAAGGAAACCATATCTGTAACTGGGAAACAAATCAGAATCTTATCCAGATAATGAGTCTGCTTTCCATTGTCAAGCTCCCAGTAATCTTGGCCTATAAGAGGGTCTATACCTTTCAAATTCTCTCTAAATTAACAATGGTTATCCCATTTAACCAGTGCCGACTTCATTCTTCATTGGAGAATCTGCTTTTCTTTTTCAGATGGGAGCTGGACCTGTGGAGATAAACGACACTGTGCGCTCCACCCCAGCCCCAGCTGAAACCACAGAGGAATTGGGAAAATGAGCAAGAGTGCAGCTTTCATAGTAAATCTGATGTCAGCACAAGGGTGATGGAGATAGATACTGAGGACACTCAACACCTACCAAACCAGAGATCCAGAGGCTCCTAAGTGCCCATCACTGAAGTAGACTTAAAATGCTCCCAGCATAACTCAGGGAATTTTGTGGAAGAGGGGCACAGAAAGATTGTTCGAGCCACAAATTGGGACATCTTTCACAGAGACATTGCCTCTCCCTCCCCATAATGCATGACCCACAATCCCCATGGGGTTGACCTGTAACCCCAACGAGGAAGGGGTTCAGAAAAGGGGCAGGGAGGAGGGAAAGGATGGCACCAACATGTGTTGTTTATATACTCCACATGTCCATATCTAATAAGAATTTATTTTTTATAAAGGAAAAAAAGAGATAGGTGGAAGCTTAGCAGGAATGGAAAATGTGATATCAAGGTTTTAGCTACTGGGCATGATCTGGAAAAGGAAATGTGAGTGAAGCAGAACAGTGTTGAATAAAGCTGGGATAGAATCTTTTAGCAGGTGGGAAGAAATAGAAGTTTGGAGTAATTGAGGGACTTCAATTTCATTTTTCATATACATAATGTACACACACACACACATATATATATACACACACATACACATATGTACATACATGCATACACAGTACTTATCCTGTTTGAACACTTTCCATTTCCATTATTACCAGGAAAGGGAGAGTTTGTCAACCTTCATCTAAGTCATGTTATGGAGGATATGGTTACGAAGAAGGAAAAGAAAGAATATCCTGTTTGTCTTTTGTGATAAGTTTTATGAAGAAACTCAAACATGTCACTCAGCTCCCATGAGGAATCAAGTCGTACCAATGTTAAGTTTTTCTCTTTCCTCCCCGGGGTGGAGAATGAGACTCGCGGACTGGCAAGGAAGTTAAAGCAAAGATTCACAAGGAAAGCACAAAGAGGAACAGAAGATGAGGTGATAGGGCAAACAGACTTGCCAGTGCTTGACTCCAAGTGACCATATGGTCTGAGATGTATGTGACTATGAGGAGAACAGAAACATAAGGCTCATTTACAATCTCTGGGGAAGTATTTTTGTGAGAACAGTGTATACTTTCATATCCACTGTGGTGAGTCCATATCCAAAGGATCCCAGGGGTGTGATGATTTGCTTCCATATGAACCAGTGAAAGAACATGAAATTTGGAGTTGTTCTAATCTGAACGATTAGAACTTGAGGGAACTGGGTGCTAAGAAATTTAAAGATTCAGTAGATCACAGAAAAGGAATACTGTCTTTGGTGGGAATGGGGAAATGATAGGAGAGAGAAAGGAAAAGAGTGAGTAAATCCATCTCTTACAACTAGTGAAGTTAAGAGATGCTAAGCAGAGGCTGAGAGAGGGGAGGGGAATTTTAACAGTCACACATTAAGAAAATACTTGGCTTTAGGATGGATGGCCAGAATAGGAACAGATTGTTCCTACAATATGTGTGTTCTGCACAAATCAAAATGCACTTGCATACCTTTCACCAAAACTGGTGATAGAGAGCTTCTGACAACATTTTTGGTAGGCAATAAACTAGTTTTTAAGTCCTCATTATTACTATCTTAAAATATGCAAAATATAATTGTCATTGTATCTATTAAATGTGTTACTTCCTTTTTTATATGAATGCATTGAAAATATCTACTAACCATGTCTCCTGGTTCATTCCTTAGACTCCTGTGGACTATGTTTCCCTGCAAGTCTTAAATTCATCACTTGCAGAATGGCTTTGAAATAAGAACATTTAGGAACCCAGTTTTTTTAATACTTGTGGAGAGAATACTGCATTTGATATTCTGATAAAGTTAAAAAATCCACCAAAATGTTAAGTCTTAGTATAGGAAACACACATGGGATAAACTGATTTTGGTCAGTTATGTAAACTTAGATAAGTCATTTTAAAGCTCAGCAAATTTTTTCATGTGTGGAAAGATGGTGATATTAGATGAAGTTTAAGGCCTTTTTCAACTTTCAAATTGTTCATGTTATTGATATCATGAGATGTTTTCTTTCCCCCTCAGGGCAGCAACCACCTACATTTCATGATGAAAAGCCCTAAGAATTTTGAAACATCGAGTCTTAGTTTTTAGTCTACTTAATAATTTGCCAATTTCTGGATATTTAATGAAGTGGCAATTCTTTGTAAAGTGGGCATGGGAGGAACTGCATCATTGCCTTGACAATGAACTGGGAAGAGCTGCGTGGCTGAAGTAAAATGAAGTGGTTTCCTGATTTATTGTGCATTTAGGGCATTTCATAGTCACCTTAAGAACCTGGGATAGAGTGGGATATTGGTGTATAAAGCCTGCATGCAATAATGGTCAGTCTAGGGTCTGAAGAGATGGTTCAGTGGCTAAGGCTCTTGCCTGCAAAGCCTAATGACTTGGGTTTGATTCTTAAGTACCTACATAAAACCAGATTCACAAAGTGGCTCATGCATCTGGAGTCCTTTGCAGCATCTGGAGGCCCTGGCATGCTCATTCTTTCCCTGTCTCTCTATCTGTCTCTGATTGCAAATACATAAATAAATAGATAATAAAATAATGGTCAGTGCCAGGCGTGGTGGCGCACGCCTTTAATCCCAGCACTCGGGAGGCAGAGGTAGGAGGATCGCCGAGAGTTCGAGGCTACCCTGAGACTACATAGTTAATTCCAGGTCAGCCTGGGCCAGAGTGAGACCCTATCTCGCAAAACCAAAAATAATGATAATAATAATAATAAATAATGGTCAGTCTGATCTTTTCATTTGGGGAGTTATTGCAGAAGTTCTTGTGTTTTCACCTTTCTTTTTTTTATGGCGTAGTGAAGAAGCCCTTTAATCTAGTTTCTGTAATTGCAGTTGAAAAAGATTGGTTGAGATTCAATTAACAATCTGGAAATGGTTGGCAAGTACTGCAATACCACGAGGTGACAATATCATCTGACTATAAATGTTACTCACTTTTGGATCTTGGTTCAGAAGGTTGGATCTTAAGTATGGATATAGACTGATTTAGAGAGTATGACTAAAGTTATGAAAAGAAAGCTTTCTTTTGCAAAATATTAAATATAATACAAATCTTGTAGCCCAGAGAAAAATCAAACTACTTTAATACACAATAACACTTTTTTTTTCCTGTGACAGTCTCACTGTATGGAAATGGAACTAGTCAAGCCTGGGCCTCCTGCCTTAGTCTTTTGAATGCTGGGATCACAGGTATGCAACACCATGCCAAATACAAACAACAATTTATATGGCATTTACATTCATTGTATAAGGGAGAAAAGCTAGTTTCTTGGGCCATTTTTGGTACTGAATGATGTAATGATATACCTTCCATAATATATTGTTACCAAAATCTCTGACTATATTCAATGCTTTCATATGAAATGAAATAAAAGTTCTTTTCCAAATATATATGTATGATTCCTGTTTCAAACATGTATATGATAGTGAGAGATAACACATCTGTTATAATAACTGTTTGCTTGGAGACTGCCTACACTTTTTTATGAAACAAATTAAGTAACCAGTTGTAAGAATATCAGTAAGAAATTAGTGTTTTTTAATATCAACTACCTAAAACCTTTTCTTCAGGAAAGACATGAACCAATTGATATGATACTATTATTGTAGTGAGATTTAGGGAATAATCAGGTCATTGGATGTTTCCTGTATATTTTAGAAATATGTAGGCTTTCTTCCAATGTATTTATTAGTACAGATACAATACACTCATGCTGTGGTTTACTGATTTTAGAAAAATAAGCTTTGCTTTGAGAAATCAAGTGCTCTTTTCTAGTTGTATGAGAAAACTTCAAGGATTAAAATAATCATTCATAGTAATCCTCTGAGCAAATAAGCTTTATGAAAATAAATGTTATAAAACTGATGAAATTTTATTTTTCTTTGCCTATTTCAAATATTTGGATTTAAAGAGAAATTTAATTTTACTAGATTCACTAATACTTTTTGAGTATAGAAAAAGAACTGCTGAGTTTTTTGTATATAAGGCATTAAAACTAACTTGGAGAAACATTGATAATATTTACAATCTGGAATATAGAATTACAGTAATAACTTCACTTTTAGAGACTAACTTCCCTTTAAGATGTATAACAGTAGTATGTTTTAAAGGTACATTGTGCTAAGGAATACTTGAAATTATACTGCAAAATTTATTCATATTCCAGCAACCAAGGACTCCCCAGTCCCGTTTCATTGTCTTGAATATAAACATTAGGTTTCACAAAGTGACCTCTACTGTAGCTCAAAATAGTTGACATTTATTTTCACATTACCATGCATGGTATGATCAAGCATAACACAACTATTGTTGACTAAAAACAAACTCTCACATTTGTAGAGAAAAGAGAAATTAGGAACTTGTGTTTTGAATTGATTGTAAAATCAGACATTGGGACTTCAATAGTTTTTAGATTTTTTTTTTTTAAAAAGAAAGTCTAAGAAAGCTGGGCATGGTGGGGCATACCTTTAATCCCAGCACTTGGGAGGTAGAGGTAGGAGGATCACTGTGAGTTCAAGGCCACCCTGAGATTACGTAGTGAATTCCAGGTCAGCCTGGGCTAGAGTGAAACCCTACTTTGAAAAGGAAAAAAAAAAAAAAAGAAGAAGAAGGTACAAGAAAAACTTAATACAGCTAGAAGAAAAAAGATTTGCATATTACCTGTGGCCTTTGTAACACACTGTGTACAGAGGAAGGTGAATTTGCATGAGAAAGAAAATCTTGAGATACAATATCAACTTTATTAATGAACATGTGATCTCTCCCAAGTTTATCCTAATGTTATTTCAGCCAAATTTTTTAGCTGAATTGTCCCAAGTTCTTTTTTTTTTTTTTTTTTTCCCCCGAAGTAGGGTCTCATTCTAGCCCAGGCTGACCTGGAATTCACTAGGTAATCTCAGGGTGGCCTTGTACTCATGTACATCCACCTACCTCTGCCTCCTGAGTGCTGAGATTAAAGCGTGCACCACCATGCCTGGCTTTCAAGTTCTTTTTAAATTTTTTATTATTTTAATTTATTTTTTACTTATGAGAGAGAGAGAGAGAGAGACAAAGACAGAGAGAGAGAGAGAGAGAGAGACAAAGACAGAGAGAATGGGCATGCTAGGGCCTTCAGCCACTGCACATGAACTCCAGATGCATGCACCACCTTGTGCATCTGGCTTATGTGGGTCCTAGGGAATTGAACCTGGATCTTTTGGCTTTATGGGCAAGAACTTTAACTGCTAAGCCATCCCTGCAGCCCTGTTCCAAGTTCTTAAGGCCAATCACAAAACCATTACTTATGAAAAGAGCAGTCTTGCTGTTTTAAAAATAAAAACAAATGGGATACCCACATAGGTTAATTAAAAAGCTAAGAAAGATATCAAAGTTATAATTGTTCAATTTTTCAAAAAAATTCAAAACATACATGTGAATTTGATAACATGGCCACTGTAACCGAGTCAATTAAGCTATGGGAAACATGGGAAACAAAAGAGTTTTCACATCAGTGAGAGATGGACTTCTTTTTGTGTGTGTGGTTTTTCAGGTAGGGTCTTACTCTAGCCCAGGCTGACCTGGAATTCACTATGTGGTCTCAGGGTGGCCTTGAACTCATGGTGATCCTCCTACCTCTGCCTCCCAAGTGCGCCACCACACCCAGCTGAGAGATGTACTTTCATTAGATACAATTTTGAATCATCACATTTATGATGAAAATTGCAACAAAATAAGGTAAGGCTCTAAGTAACTAAAAAAGTCCAAACTATAACTGCTAATGTATCTTAGTTGTCTTCAAAATCAAAGGGATAAATCACCTCTTAAATTTCTATCTATTGAATGTAAACAAAACAAAAACTAACATGACCTTTAAAACATAATAGGAAGAGTGGAAAAGAGGAACCCGGATGAAAAGAATCTCTGTGGAAATGATGGTGAGAGATTTCTAAAGTCTAAAGATGAATGGCAGATAAATATTGAGATACAGAAGATTTTTTTTTTAGGACTGAACATGGACAAAGGGAAAGGCTAAAGGTATCTTGGAGAAATAATGTTGTTTTAAACACAGTTGTCCCTTTTGTTCGTTTAAATAGAACGTCACCTTTTCCCATATTTCATAAGATAGGTAATTTATAACAAAGTAGAATCAACAGCTTGTTCTAATGTCTTGAGTACAAGCAATATCCTTAAAAGAAAACCACTCCTATAAGCTCTTTTAAGTTTCATTCTACATGTCTTGATTTCATGCATTATTAGAATATTTTCCAAAAGAGATGCACTAAAGATTATTGAGCCTATGTGTAAAATCTGTAAAGAGAACATCAGGTTTTTCACAATGTCTTCACTTTCTTAGAGAGCTACCGATGATGGTTTTTCTAAGAAAACAGTAACAATGATTTACCGAACCTCATTTCTCCTACATGCTCCTGTCTTCTTGCAGGAACAGTGTGTTATTGTTAAAAGGTTTTGACCTGTTCTTCCATTATCTGAGAAAATCTACAGCCTAACACAAATATTTACTTTATGCCTACAGAAAGAAAGCCACATACACACACACACACACACACACACACACACACACAAACCCTCACAACCCAAACTCTAAACACCTAAAAGACAAGTCATGCAGGGCCTTACCTAGGAATAGGAGACATATTTTGCAGTGAAAGATTCCAACTGTGCTGCTAAGGGACTCCATGGAAGCATCCTGTCCCATGCATACGGTGCCCTGTTCTCAGTGGCAAGTTGGTTCATGGGCCAGCAGCTGCTGGTTTATTTGCTAGGGAAATTAGCAGTGAGGTAACAGACCCTATCCTGCCTCTTGCTTCTGTGATTTGAATACAGAATGAATGTGTATACAAAGGACACAGGGAGTGGGAACACCTGTTATGTGTTTTGCAGAAGACAGGGCTGTGCCTTTCAGAACAGTTTCTTGGTGATTTTCAGTAACCGTCAGAAGGAGGAAAACATCCCTCTTGATGACTTCATAAGAAAACAAAATCTAGTTTACTGCCATGAAAAATTATGCCATTATTTTGAAATTTTAAAAGTTTTTAAAAGTGAGTTTGTGTATCTTCATGAAGTTACTGATTAACAAATGTAACAAAGAACCAAAACAGATCACTGAAGTAGTTTAAAGATATTTTTTCTGAAATATTTAGAAATGGCTGGGAAATCTATGGATGTATCTTAGTTTTTGAAAATATTTTATTTTTATTTATTTCTTTAAGAGAGAGAGAAATAAGCAGAGAGAGAGAGAGAGAGAGAGAGAGAGAGAGAGAGAATGGGCACACCAGGGCCTCTAGCCACTGCAAAGAAACTGAAGATGCATGTACCCTCTTGTGCATCTGGCTTATGTGGGACCTGGGGAATCAAACCTGGGTCCTTTGGCTTTGCAGGCAAGTGCCTTAACTTCTAAGTCATCTCGAGCCCCAGTTTTTTGAGGTAGGGTCTTGCTCTAGCCCAGGCTGACCTGGAATTCACTATGTAGTCTCAGGATGGTCTTGAACACAGACAATCCTCCTACCTCTGCCTCCCCAGTGCTGGGATTAAAGGCGTGTGCTACCATGCCTGGTTGCATCTTAGTTTTACGAGCAAGGCATAAGTGTAGGTGTGTTTCCAAGTGAGGCTGAAGCACCGGGTGTGCACAATTATAATAAAAAGCATATGCCAACTGATAATATCTCAGGTCATATTATTACAGCTGAAGCTTAGAGGAAGTGAACCGTCATCCAGAAAAGATCTTGCCTCTGTTATGATGGGCTGGCTACATCTGCTCCTAGTCTAGTCTTTTTCCTGTCATGAAAGTACATAGCCTAAAACTTCTTCTAATTCACGAAGATATCAGTCGTCTTTCATTTGTAAGAAGGCTCTGATCTAAGTCCTGTGTAAAAAAGAACATATATAACCAAATCTGACTTAAATCAAGAAGAATTCCTAGCACCAGTCAGTTTAAATAGTGAAGGCTCACTGACGTTCAATGACGAGTAAAGGGAGACTATGGCTCAAATGTAATGAAGGGTGAAAAAGAACAATAGGTATATTGGAACTCAAATTTGGAAATAGTCTTTGTATCAAAGTTTCCAACTTGTCTAGAAAGGGGAAAAGAGAGCATTGTTGCTAACCAGAGTCCTTGTCATTGCCATTTCATGATTTCTTTGTTCTTCAGGAACATGGAAAGAGCTCTCCCAACCCAGAGTAATAATGATACCACAAGTTTCTCTGCACAATCTCTAAGTCCTGCACATATGTGTGTTTTAGCACTTACATTATTCCCTCAACTTGATGACATGTATATTTTCCCTCTGAGCTCCTTGAAGAGAATGAATGGTGTGATTCATTTATACTAGTTAACATCTGAACACAGTTATCACAAAGTCCATGTACTCCTTATCTTAAGCCTTCTGCTTTTCAGTTGATGCTTAAGAATGCACATATATTTTAATGATTGCACAGAAGCCAATTGAGAGAGTAACATGGAAATTGTACAGAGATCACATAAGCTCCCACAGCCCCATGGAGCTCAGTGCCCTTATTAAGTAAGCTCTTTACAGTGTTCTCAAAGTGATGGTCCATTGTGAAGATTCCTCACTTCTTGGCACACATGAGAAACAAAGATAATGTAGTTTTTTCTAATGTCAAATATAATCTATTTAAAAGGGCTTATTTTTGATATCTTCCCCATTCCTTTTGTTGTATTAAAATATCCATTCTTGTATGACATAAGGTGATGATCGGTGTGATGATAATAATTTAACACCAGATCTTTTCTTGTTAGCATACACATTAAAAAATGAGCCAGTACCCAGGCAGCAGGCAAAACCAAAACTAAACGCCCTCTAGTGGTAAGTTGATAGGTATGCTCACCTGTAGGAGTGATTTCCGAACTTGGGATGTTTCTACACAAAAGTCATACAAGCAAATTTAACTTCAACTGTTGCCAGGTTTTTTTTTTTTTTTTTACAGGATTTTTAAGAATAGTTAAAAGTTTGGCTTTGTGGCCAAACTTAAGGAAAAAGATGAGTTTCTGAAATGGTGCTATGAAGCCTTCTCCTTTCTTTGTAGAATTGTGATAACTGACTTTATAGCTTTTGAGCTAAAATAGCTTTTGTAAAGATTAAGCTCATTTAGATACTTTAAAAATACTTTTATTTATTTGAGAGAGGGAGAAGAGAGAGCGAGCATGGGCACACTAGGGATTCTTGTCCCCACAAATGAACTCCAGACTCATGTGCCACTTTGTGCATCTGGCTTTACCTGGGTACTGGGGAATTGCACCTAGGTTGCTAGCTTTGCAGGCAAGTACCTTTAACTGCTAATCTATCTCTCCAGCTCTACAATTAGGTTCTTTAAAGTATTTCCGAAGGCAACCCTTTTAAAGGATATTTTGTTATTTTATTTATTTTAAATTTTTAAATTTATTTGCAAGGAGAGAGAGAGACTGAGAGCGAGCATGCCAGGGTCTTCAGCTGCTACACACAAAACCCCAGACACATGCACTATTTTGTGCATCTGGCTTTATGTGGGTACTGGGGAATTGAACCTGGGTCATTAGGCTTTGCAGTCATGTGTCTTAACTGCTGAGCCTTCTCTCCAGCTCCCTTTTTCATTTTTTTTTTTTTTTTTTTGTGTGTGTGTTTTGAGGTAGAGTCTCACTCTAGCCTTCACTGACCTGGAACTAACTCTAGTCCCAGGCTGGCATTGAACTCATTTGGATCCTCCTACCTCTGACTCCCAAGTGCTGAGATTAAAGGCATGTACCATCATGCCCAGCTTTATTTACTGATTTTAAAATATTTTTATTTGTTTATGAGAGGGAGGGGCAAAAAGAGTGATTGTAGGCACACTAGGCCCTTCTAACCACTGCAAATGAACTCCAGATGAATGCTCCACCCTGTCCATCTGGTTTTTATGTGGGTACTCGGAAATTGCACCTGGGCCATTGGCTTTGCAAACAAGCAACTTCAACCACTGAGCTCTCTTTCCAGTCCTTTCTGCTTCTTTTTAAAATTAACTGTTTCAAGCATTTAATACTTCAGGCTTTAGGGGGAGAATCCAATTTGCAGCCATGTTGGCTTTTTGTAACACTTGATAGGTATGATTAAATAAAAATTTGCTACCAGAGATAGTTCAAAGTATTTTATCATTATAAGACAGTTCTCACCAGTATATCTCATACCATAGTTGCTACTCTACCCCTCTGTTCAGGAAAAAGGGCTTACTGTTTACTCATCACAGTTATATTTACATTTAAAATGAGAAAGCTAATTAACTTAAAAACAATCTAAATCCACAATGAATAAATTTGCAGTGATACAGGATCACTGGGACTGTTTCTTTCTCTCTGTGCAGTCACATAAGAACACATATACAGTCTTGTGCAAGTAGATGTGTGTGTGCATGTGTGTGTATATATGTGTGAATGGGCAGGGCTTTTTTATTATTTCTGAAGTTATGCTGCAAAGCTTACAGTGTAGTTTATTTAAATTGTAAGACTGATCTTGTTTTATACAACAAACATCTACTACATGACTTTTAAACATCTATACATATATTTTAATACTTCAGATATATTTATTATCCTCTTGCTGTACTTAACTTTTATATACCAGGGAGGTTGTTCCCTTTTGAATAATCCAAAAGAAGAAAATAACTTTGTAAATTTTAGTTTGAACAGTAACTTCCATCAGAAGAAAAATATCCAGGCTATCTGGATACATGATTTATCATCATCACCTACCTAGTACCTACACATAAGTACTGTGTTATTCTCCATTTCTGTGTAATGAACTATCATGGACGTAAAATGTTAAAAACTCTTTTCTCAGATCTCATGAGCTGAAAACTCAGGTATGGCATTTCTGGATTGTTATTTAGATCTTATCCTGTTGAAATGGAGATGTTAACCCAGTTACTCTTTCATCTGGAGGATGGACTGGGAAGAATACGTTTCCAAGCCCATCTAAAGTGCTGACAAAATCCATTGCTTGTCATGTGATTGAGGATCTGACCTGTTCACGTTTGTCTGAAGACACCATCAGGCTTTGGAAACCAGCAACTATTTCTTGCATGAGCATTCACAAAGACCCAGGTATCAAAAAACATGGTGATTTTCTTCTTTTTTATTTTGGTTTTTCGAGGTAGGGTCTCACTCTGGTCCAGGCTGACCTGGAATTAACTATGTAATCTCAGGGTGGCCTTGAACTCTCGGCGATCCTCCTACCTCTGCCTCCCGAGTGCTGGGATTAAAGGCGTGCGCCACCACGCCCGGCCCGGTGATTTTCTTCTTAAAGACTATATTTCTTAGTAGAAAAGGATACAGTTTTTTATGTTTATTTTTATTATTATTAACAACATATTTCGTATGAATACCTCATGTGTTGGTACCCTCTTTTCCCTTGTCCCTGCACCCATTCCATTGGGGATGTTCTTCAGTGGAGGCACAGGTACTCCCCATGGGGTTGTGGGTTATGGGTTGTGGGAACAGCAGTCAGTTATGTTTTCGAGTGTGGGGGCATACCTCTGAGCATGATGTCTCAACCTGTGGCTCTTACAATCTTTCTGCCCCCTCTTCTGCAAAATTCCCTGAGCAGTGGTGGGTGAATTTTAAATCCATTTCAATGATGAGCTCCTAGGAGCCTCTGCTTTGGTAGATGTTGAGTATCCTCAGGGTCTGTCTCCTACACCCTGGCTCTGATTATCAGGAACAGCATGGAAACAGCACTCTTGCTCATCTCCCCAATTCCTCTGTGTATTCAGCCATGGCTTGGTTGAAGAGCGAGAGGTAGTTTATCTCCTCTAGTCTTGCTACCTTCAGAAAAAGAACAGATTCTTCAACAGAGAGTGAAATCAGCATAGTTTAAATGGGATAAGCATTATTAATTTAGGAAGAATTTGATGTATGTACCCATCTTTTAGACAAAGACTAGTGAGAGCTTGACACTGGAGAACATAATCTTTGTCTCCATAGGGTTCTGACGTGGTTCCCATTTCCAGATATTGGTTCCTTTACTCTGAGTGAATCTCTTAGCCAATCAGAAAGCTATTGGTTACCCACTGAGGCTGTGTGCCACTATTACACTGGCATGTACATCCTGTCAGGGTATTTGCTTCTGAGTAGCTTAGACCTTTGGTTGCTCAGACTGTCGTTGGCCATTTTCCCCCAGTAGCTCATGTAGCACTTTCCAGCACTAGACAGGTTAACTGTCTGGGCACTGGCTTTCTTCTGAATTCCAGCCAGGTCTCTCCATGCTCTGTGTTAGCAGCATATGATGTCTTCAGCAATAGCGTCTTAGCTTTTGCTTCAGGCAGGTAATCAAGTGCTTTGACAGAAAGCTGTCTTGATTTGGGGACCTCGTAGGTCTCTCCAATCAACAGCTCAATGCTGGGAGCAACCAATCTCTGGTACTGGGAGTTATGGCCAGAGATAGAAAAAAAATTCTTTTAAGCTCAGGCTTCATCCCACCCTTACCAAGACCCTACTTTTCAGGTGCTCCGTCTTACTCCCTTTGTGGGTTATATCTTTTACGCTATCTCCAAGGATAAAGGTTTCTATAGTATCTCTTCCCCTCCCCTCAAACCTTTCCATCCCTATTGTGTGGGCCTTGAGTTGCCTAACAGGTAAGTCAGCAAATTGAGCAGGTACAAGTTGGGAACTGCAGCTAAGTGACATGGTAGTGTTTGTATTTCTGTGATTGTGTGAGTTTGCTGAGTATGATCTGTTTCAATTCTTCCATTTTTTAACAGATTTCATTGTATTGTTTTTTTCTTATGCTGAGTAGAATTCCATTGTGTAAATGTGCCACTCATACCCCTCAGGCACAGGATGGATACAGTTTTTTAAACCATATTCTTTTCTTTTATTAAGTAGAAACTTTGTATGGACACATCATATGTTGGTACAACTGTTTCCCTCCTTCCTGCTCCCACTCCACTGGGAATACTTAGTGAGATTGCTGGTATTCACCATGGAGTTGTGGGTTATAAGTTGTAAGAGCAGCAATGAGTCATAGTGGGAGGTAGGTAAAGTCACTAGATATTCTTTCCCACCCTATGGCCCTTACATTCTTTTCACCCCTCTTCCACAAAATTAGCAGTTAAGGTGTTTGCCTGCAAAGCCAAAGGATCCCAGTTTGATTCTCCAGGATGCACATAAGCCAGGTGTACAAGGGGGCACATGCATCTGGAGTTTGTTTGCAGTGGTTGGAAGCCCTGACATGCCCATTCTCCCCCTCTCTCAAATAAATAAATAAATAAAAATATTTAAAAATATACTTTAGGCCATTTTTGTCCAGTGTAGCAAGCTAACACTATATCATGAGTGGCTTAATTATTTTAAACAGTGTTATGACATATTGATATAGTTTAGACCTCAGTAGGAAATTACAACACTATAGTTATAACCCCTGAGCTTTTAAGAGCTTACACTGCCCACTTCTCATGCTTATAAGAAAGAAACTAAAATACATAATATTATAAGACAAAATTTTCATGTTTTCTTTCTTTTCAATTATCAAATATAATGAAAAATCATTCATTTTCCCTCAAATTTGCACAATAGAAAAAACAAATATAATGAACAAAAAGTATTTTGGTGGATGAAGAGATGGCTTAGCCATTAAGGTATTTGCCTGCAAAGACAAAGGACCCAGGTTCAATTCCCCAGGACCCATGTAAGGCAGATGCACAAGGGGACACATGCATCTGGAGTTTGTTTGTAGTTGCTGGAGACCCTGAGTGCCCATTCTCTATCTGCCTCTTTCTCTCTCCTTCTCTCTCTCTCTCTCTCTCTCTCTCTCAAATAAGTAAATTAAAAAATATTTTGAAAGTATTTTTATCATTATTAATGTGTACATTTAAGAGCACGAAAGAGAATCTAATGTCTTAGTTTTGGATTAACTTGAAATGTTAGGGCTGAGTTGCTTATAATAATGAGTGAAGATCTTAAGCAGTTATCCATAACGCACTGCTCAAATGAATCTGAATAGTCAAGATTGAGATTTATTGAGTTGCATCATTCCTAGTATATGATTTTCATCTAAGCTGTAAACTCATTGAGTCCCACAGCCATCTCCTATTAATTTAAAGTGCTTAAGATAGGATTGTCTTAACCTGGGTGTATTGGCTCACACCTTTAATCCCAGCACTTGGGAGTCAGAGGTAGGAGGATTACCATGAGTTCAAAGTCACCCTGACACTACATGGTGAGTTCCAGGTCAGCCTGGGCTAGAGTGAGACCCTACCTCGAAAAGCCATATATGTATATATAATTGTCTTGTGCTGAATTATCAACAGATTTTTTTAGTTGGCAAGAGGAAGCTGGCTAAATACCCATAAGCCCTCCCCCAACAATACACTGCTTCCAGGAGAATTCAATTCCCAAACTGCCATTAGCTGGGGACCTAGCATTCAGGACACATAAGTTTATGAGTGACACCTGAATCAAACCACCACACTCTGCCCCTGGCCTTCTTAAACTGATAACCATTCATGATATAAAATACAATGCACTCAGTCCAACTTTAAAAATCCCCATAGTTTTTATCAATCTCAATGATGTTCAAACATCCCCATAACCCAAGATCTTTTAACTGAGCTGTAATACCAAGCCCCCTAAAAAAAAAAACATAATAACACAGAATAAATGTTCACACTGCAAAAGAAGGCATTGGGCATAGCAGAGAAATAGTCAACAAATTCAAGATTTAAAACAACCAGGGCGAACATCAAACAGTAACTCAAAGTCTGGTAACTCTATCCAGTGACAAATCTCCAAGTCCAATAATTCTAACCAGTGACAAGTCCCTGGTGTTCCAATTATGCCCCTCCAGCTAGGCTACTCATAGTTCCGGAAAACTTCTTCTGGTACTGGAAGCTCTCCTTGTCAGCCATCCCATAGTCCTGGCATCTCCATTGGATCTCCAACTGCAACTCATGGTTCATCCTCATGGTTCTATTGGGTTCCACAGAGTTATTTCAACATATTTTCTTCACAATGCTCATGGCCATTTCCAAAATACAAAACCATGTTGCAAATTCAATGCCCCTCTCTTTCCTGCATTTGTTATAGTCCATAATATCAAGTGGGTTGCCAATTTGTTAATTCAGGGGGGAACAATGCAGACTTTGAAGAACAAGACACTCCTTCAGCATTCAGGCCCCTGCAAAAGAGTCTGCATTCTTCCTGTTGTCCCATTTCAGGTCAGCTGGTACAATTTCAAAGTTTGTAATCTCTCAAACAATTGCAGCTGAATAGAAGAAATTTCAGCCTAAACACCAGTCCATTTTTATGCAATGCAATGCAACTCTGCAAAAGTTCTCAGGACACAGGCAGGCAGAGTGCAACAAGGCTCTCATAGAACTGCTTCTAGCCCAGTCCAGGCAAAGCTCTTTCTCACCCTCATAAGCCAAACCTCATAGTCCATAGTTCTTATTGCAGTCAGGTCACTCAACTCATATCAGAATGGTCCATCTAGCTGTACTTACAGCACTTCAAGGCATCTCTTAGGACAAGGTTTCAAATCCTTCCACATTTCTCTCAAAAATCAGCTGCAAAGGTCCAAAGCCACACAGTCATGTTTCTAGCAGCAATGATCCCACATCTTGGTGCCAATTTTACTGTTGAAGTCAGGTTCACATTGCCGGCAGAAACAGCCAACCAAGAGCATCTTGTGAGAAAAAAGGGTTTATTTTGGCTTACAGACTAGGGGAAGCTCCATGATGGCAGGGGAAATGATGGCATGAGTAGAGGGTGTACCTCACTTCCTGGTCAACATCAGATGGACAACAGTAACAGGAGAGTGTGCCCAAGTTGGGTTTTATTATATATGCTAATATGGTTGTAAAATGTCTTGTTTGAAAATATTTTTATTTATATATTTGCCAGCAGAGAGAGGAGAAAAGAAGAGAAAGAAAGAGAGAGGAAGAGAGAGAGAAAGAGAGAGAGAGAGAAATAGACATAGAGATAGAAAGAGAATGGGCATGCTATGGTCTGTAGCCACTGCAAATAAACTCCAGATGCATGTGCCATTTTGTGCATCTAGCTTTACATTGGTGCTGAAGGTTTGAACCCAGGTCATTAGGCTTTGTAGGCAAGTGCCTTAACCACTGAGCAATTTCCCTAGGCCAAATGTCTGTTTTTTTTTTTTTTTTAATATAACAAGTTCTTCTAAGTATTGAAGAAGAGTCCAACAATTAAGGTCCATTCTGGAAAAAAGATGAATTAAACTAAAATTGCCTTAAAGTCACCTTGGACATAAGGGGGTAAAAACAACAGGCAGAAAAGCATATGGGTAAGCCCAGTCCCTCAGCAGACTGATGGTAATTGAAGTGTGTATGCACAAGGTGGTTCTAGGAGCAGAGAACTTGGCAGAATCATGAGCAACAATTCCTTATGATGAAATAGTGCATTATAATTTGGAAATCGTATTCCTTTATGTCATCTCATTTAAGCTAGAACACTATAACATGAAGAATTTGAATGTTGCATATTCAGATTCAAAAACATTATGGACAGTCTTTAGTCTGCTTAATCATTTAGTGCCAAATTTCTATAATGATATAACATCCTCTGAATTACCAGGTTTTATAAAGAAAAATGGTATGATAAAAGTGAAGACAAAGTACAAAGTGCTACACAATTATGGGGTATTTTTAGTCATACATCTGCCCAGATTTTCTCAGAAAAAAAGTCCCACTTATGTCGAAGATTCTACAAGGCTGATTGATTAGAACTTTGTGATTGTGCCCGAATTTCAGTCACTTATAAATAATCTCTCTTAGTTTTACATTCTTTGACTGCCACCCATACTATTGTTTATCTAAATAATTCATGAGCTTGAGATACTTAAACATTCTGTAGTTATCCAAAGTAATGTTTTTGAAGTCATGGGTCTGTGCTGGATTAAAATAGTGTAGTTAAAAGGCTTTTATTTAAAGCATCTGAATTATGAATTCTTCACTTGCTACTTGCTTATGTGCAGTAATCTAATTTCTTCATAACTTGTTCCATTATTTTTAAAATGGAGACAATACAATCTCCATAAGATGACCATGCGGATAACGAGGCTATACGTGTAAAACTATCAACACAACTCCTTATAATTGATAAACTTTCAGTAAAACTTAGCTATTATGGCTTGCTGTAGGTTCATCCATTCCCTCACCCCCACCAGTGTTTCATAATGTGTAGTCCTTGTAGGATTGAGTCTTCAAAGCTCACCTGTAAGTTTTTCCAATTTAAGTAACTGGTAAATGTTGAGAAGAGAACTTTAAAGAGAAACGTGTTCTCATTATTATCGTTATATTTCTGTCTCGACTTGCCTTTGCTTAATAAAGAATAATAGGTGTTTGTGCGTGCGTGCGTGCGTGCGTGCGTGTGTGTGTGTGTGTGTGTGTGTTGACATCCTTTGATTTTAGGGTCTTTGCAGAGGATGCCAAGGTTGAAGAACCCAACCTTGACCACCAACATTCTAGGAAACCTGAACCACACCCTTCGTCAAGGAGGAGTTCCAGGTTTCTAAGTCACCTCTTGGAGAGTGCCATTTGCCATTTGTGGAGTTCTGGATCTTTTGGCAGTCGCACTTTCTCACTCCGAAACGCTCTAGACCAGGTGTGGGTTCTTTTCTCACTCCGAGAGAGGGGATATTAGTTTGGATTATCAACTGTCTTCTCGGCCTTTGTTATTTAGTATGATGGCAGGGTCACTCGGAACCTAAGTTTTTGCCTGGTACAGGTAGGATGTCCCAGGGAAAGGGCCAGCGCCAGCGTAAAGACAATCCCGCTGTCAACTAGACCAATACGATTTGCTGAACTAATTGGAGCTTTGCCTTTTGGGAAATGTAGTGCTCAGGCTGGCCTCCATATTTTATTGCAGCTGCCCACGGCCTCCGGAAGACTACATTTCCCAGCATGCCCGGGAAAAGGAAGGCTGACCCAGGTCGGCGCTCCACGTGACCACCCACTATGGCTTCCCAGTGTTGGGGGCAGGCTGTCTGGTGGTCCGGCGTGGTTTGTTATCTCTTTGCGGCAGGGTAATTTTCTCACGACTTCGACATGCAAAAAATCAAATCTCTCATGACCCGACAGGTAAGTGATGCCGGCTAACGTAAAGATTTCCTTCGCATCGTTTGGTAGAGAAGCCCAGACGCTCAGTCCCTGGGCGGCGCCAGGCAGAGACCTGACTTCTAGGCGGTGGCTGGTGTCAGGGGTGCTGGGCAGCTAGGGCGCACCCTGGAAAACTCATCCGAGTCCCCGTACCTCATCTCTTCTCTAGGGTGTAGCCTGTTCCTAGAAACATTTCTTTAGACAAGGCAAACAAGGGGGTCAGGCTGTGTTGTCTCACCTCAGCCTTTTGGTCATCTTTCCAGGACAGTCCCCAGTGCCCCCCACATTCCTGTTTGTGGTTTGCGAGCAGATGGCCTGGAAAGGGAGGAGAGGTCTGTGCAATAGAGATGATCTGAAAAGAGGAGTGAATAAGAAGAAGGTGATTTGTAGACAGAATTGGTAGCTTTGGGATTGGGGCATGTTTCCAAAACTTGTAGCTGTTTTCTGCATATGAAAATGAAAGTAACAGTTGCTTTTTTGTTCATCCTGTCTCACAGTCTGCCCTGAGGGCCATTAGTAACCTAATACATGTGACCATTCTTTGTTTAATGCTACTTTAAGACTACTAGAATTGGCTGTTTGTCATTATTTAATATAAAGTAAAATAAGCACCACTCATTTTCCATTTTTAAGTTAAGTTTGGAGAATGTGGAAAATAATCCTTTAACCAGAGTTTCACTTGTGTTTTTCTCTTGATAAAAGAGGTCACAAATTTCAAGTTAAACTCTTATTTATTCAAGAATATAAAATTTTATCTTATTTTTAAAAATATTTTATATTTATTTATTTGATAGAGGAAAAGAGGGAGAGAGAGAGAGAGAAAGAGAGAGAAGGGCATACCAGGGCCCCAGCCACCACAACCGAACTCCAGATGTGTACACCACCTTGTGCATTTGGCTAACGTGGGTCCTGGAGAATCAACCTGGGTTCTTTGGCTTTGCAGACAAATGCCTTAACCACTAAGTCATCCCTCCAGCCCTGAATACAAAATTTTAGAGCTATCAGGACAGATTACAGCTTATTTGTGAACAGTTACACAAATGATCCCTGCAGGATGATTTTATTTTTGTCAAGTTACATTGTTGGTGTCATGAAAATAGAAAAATATTCTGAGTAATAAAAAGAATCAAATAATCCAGTAAGTGAGTTGTTACATTTAGCAGACTTTCACATTTGCCAGCCACTGGTGCCATGCTTCCTGTTACTTCCTACTTGAGACTGAGTTGGATGTTACTCCATCCTGAGATAAGAAGAGAGGAAGGAAGACTGGAAGCTGACTTGCAGTAATCCAAGAACTAATTTAATGCTGGTTTTGTTATTTGCTCACTTTTAAAACAATCTGTACTTTTGTACATTATACCACTAATAAACTGTCTAGACTTCTACATTTGGATTTGTGTTCATGAGCTATGTTTTCTGCTTGTTGCCTACGTTGCTATGGACGTACAGCAGCTTTGGTGGTGTGATTTTGTAGAAAAAATGATGAGCAGAGACGAACCACAAAGCTCCAGAGACTGCTGGTAATAAGTTTGTAATGTTTGGAAATGGAAAGCAAATGTACTGAAAGTGCTGAGATCTTAAGCTTCAGTTAGATAGTTCTTGAATTTGAGTAAGTCCTATCTGGGTGTAATTGGAATGGGAAAAAAAAAATCTTAACATGTATGAGAAGCTGGAAATAACTGTGTAAAAAAAGTGAGGTATGGTTAGAAGCTTTACACAGTTTTAGTCATCCTCATTGTATATGCTTAATATTTGATCATTATGCTAATAAATATCATAAAGAGATATTAGATTATGGCCTGTGAAATGTAGATTTTACTTTTGCATTTTGGCCTTCTTTGATATTACTTTGCAAAAGATGAGAAGGGCAGGCTGAACCTTCTTAGTTTGTTTCATTTGGTTGAGGTCTGTTGTTCATCTGCTCATCATTCTCTATTATGCTAGCCCCTGTTCTTTCAGAACACTCAGCAAATTGAATTGAGCACTGCATGCCAGACACTGTTCTAAGACTGGGAGATGCAGTGCCTAGAATAGACAAGTGCCAAGGCAGACATAGTGATGAACACCTAGTGAGAATGCAGATCCCTCAGTCGTTTGGCAGTGTGGGGGTCATTTATAACTTTAGGTAGGGTGGTCATGAAAAACCTAAGTGGGAATATCATAAAAAAGACCTGAGGGGGGGTGATAGAGGGAGTCAGGTGGGTACCAGTGGGCGGAAAATTGAATGCTGGTGCTCTGAAACACACACACACACACACATTTAAGGAACATCAGGGGATCAGTATAGGTGGAATGGAGTAAGGAAAACAGTGTTAGAAGATGAGGTAGAGGTGAGACATAGAGCTGAGGACAGGAAGCTGGATCACATAGAAGGAATCTTATAGGTCATTGCAGTGTAGGACTTTTATTCTGAGTGAAATGACAAGCAGAGAAGTGATATATTCTGACATAACACTCCAGAAAGACCATTTGATCTGTTTTAGGAATAAACTGAAGGGAAAAAAAAAAGTGCAAAAATAGACCCCAAAGGATTTTGCAATAATGCAGATGAGAAAGTGTGTGGTGTTATCCAGGGTGGGACTGTTGTAGAAGCTGGATTGTGGGTCTGTTGTGTGGAGCTGAGAGGATGTCCTGGTAGATTAGATTGGGACTATGAGGAAAAGTGAAGTATGATGGATGGTTTTGTCCCATAATTGAGATAATAGAATTGGCATTTTCTGAGATGGAGAAATAACACCTTGAGGGGAAAAAGCTTTTAGATTTGTTAATTTGAATGCTGCGAGTAGAGAAAAAAAAGTAGGCACTTAGTTCAATATGTTAGAATTTATGGCTAGGATCCAAGTCGTTGATAAAACTTGATGGCATATAGATGGCAAAAACAATGAAGCACTAGTAATGAAAGGGCTAAGTATCTGTCACCCTAAACTACAGTTCAGTGTCAGATGTATTTTGAGACATTTACGTATTTCTTCATTCCTATTTTGACCAAGAAATGCATTTCTCTGATCAAATAATGCTAAGAATAATGGTTAAGACGTAAAGAATATTTGTGGTATTGCAGATTCTATTTTGACTCTTCACCTGTGTATATGTGTATGTGTTTGTGTGTGTGTATATGTGTGTGTGTGTGTGTGTGTGTGTGTGTGTGTGTGCATAGTGTATATGTAATACATGTATATGTGTGTGCATAGTGTATATGTAATACACGTATGTGTATATGTATGTGTTGCAGTCAGGTTTGCATTACTGGCAGAAATCACCTGACCAAGAGCAGCTTGTGGGAAAAGAGGTTTATTTTGGCTTACAGACTAGAGGGGAAGCTCCATGATGACAGGGGAAAATAATGGCATGAGCAGAGGGTAGACATCACCTCCTGGCCAACATCAGGTGGACCACAGGAAAAGGAGACTGTGCCAAACACTGGTAAGGGGACACTGGTTATAATACAAATAAGCCCACCCCCAGCAATATACTGCCTCCAGGAGGTGTTAATCCCCAAATCTCCATCAGCTGGGAACCTAGCTAAGTTTATGGGGGACACCTGAATCAAACCACCACATTCCGCCCTGGGCCCCTATAAACTGATAAGCAATGCATTCTGTTCAACTTTAAAAGTCCCCATATTTTTATCAATCCTAATGATGTTCAAATATCCCCATAATCCAAGGTCTTTTAACTGAGCTATAATACAAAAAAAAATCCCCCTAAACCCATCATGGCACAAAATAAACATTCACACTGCAGAAGATGGCATTGGGCATAGCAAAGAAACATTCAATCAATATGAGATTTAAACAGGGCAAACATGAAACTCTGTAGCTCCAAGTCCAACAACTCTAGCCCGTGACAAATCTCCAAGTCTGATAATTACAATCACTGACAACTCTCTGTAGTTCTAATTCCACGTCTTCAGCTAGGCTACTCACAGTCCTAGAAAACTTCATCCTGGGCCAGCAGCTCTCCTTAGCAGCCATCTTGTCCTGGCATCTCCCCTGGGTCTGCACTGCAACCCATGGTCCATTCTCATGGCTCTATCGGGTCTCCATGCAGGCATCCAGCAAACCTGCTTCACACTGCCCATGGCTGTTTCCAAAACACAATACTGCATTGCAAACTCAATGACCCTCTGTTTCCTGCATTTCTTATACTCCACAATACCAGGTAGGGTGCCAATTTGTTAATCCAGGGGGAATAAAGCAGACTTTGAAAAACAGGACACTCTTTGAGCACTCAGGCCCCGTCAAAAGAGTCTACATTTTTCCTGTTGCCCCAGTGTAGGTCAGCTGGCCCAATATCAAAGGTTGTAATCTCTCATATGATTGCAGCTGAATGGGCAGAAGTTTCAGCCCAAAGATTTATTTTCTGTGCCATATCCCTCTGCTCACACCAGTCCATTTCTATGCAATGCAATCCCGCACAAATTCTCAGGACACAGGCATAACAGCAAGCCCTCACACAAACTGCTTCTAGCCCAGTCCAGGCAAAGCTCTTTCTTACCCTAAGCCAAACCTCACAGTCCATAGTTCTTACTGCATTCAGTCTTTCAACTCTTACCTGACTAGTCCATCAAGCTGTGCTTACAGTAGTACTTCAAGGCATCTCTTAGGCCAAGGTTTCAAATCCTTCCACATTCCTCTTGAAAATCAGCTCCAAAGGCCAAAGCCATACAGTCAGGTGTCTAGCAGCAACCCCACTTTGGGTACCAACTTTACTGTTGCAGTCAGGTCTGCATTGCTGCCAGAAAACACTTGACCAAGAGCAGCTTGTGGGAAAAAAAGGGGTTATTTTGGCTTACAGGTTCAAGGGGAAGCTCCATGATGGCAGGGAAAAATGATGACATGAGCAGAGGGTGGACATCATCCCCTGGCCAACATAAGGTGGACAATAGCAACAGGAGAGTGTGTCAAACAGTGGCAAGGGGACACTAGCTATAATGCCCATAAGCCCACCCCTAACAATATACTGCCTCTTGGAGGCATTAATTCCCAAGTCTCCATCAGCTGGGAACCTAGCATTCAGAACACCTAAGTTTATGGGGTACACCTGAATGAAACCACCACAGTATGTGTGTGCATAGTGTGTATGTAATACATGTACATGTAGGTATGTGTGCATAGTGTATATGTATATGTGTGTACATAGTGTATGTGTATGCATAGTGTGTGATTCCTGGGGTCCCCATGGCCATGGTTCCCTGGAGACGTCCAGGCACCTGTGGAGCAGGGTCTTGAGTGGCTGAGTGTGACGGGAAGAAACACCTGGGAGACTGCCTTGGAGGACAGCTCATTTATTTGTCAGGGGAGTGGGTTTATAAATGTTCATGTGGTGGTGGGAAGAGGAACGGGTCACGGGGGGATTGCCTTGTTCATGTAGTGGCAGGAAGAGGTACGGGATACAGGTCCCAGGGGGATTGGCTGTGTGAAGGTTGCTGGCTGATCCCTTATTAACATATAGTGAAGTAAGCAGACAAAGCTCACAAGGCTCTGGGGAAAGGGAAACCTAAGTCTTATCAGGATGTCCAGGTGCCCCAGGCGGGGGGAACGCCCTCACTCCTGCTGGTCTTGAGATTGTTGGGGTCTAGGCTTGCTACAACCTCGGGGGTGGGGGGAAGGGAGCAGCCTCACTCCTGACAGTCTGGAGATTGTTGGGGTCTATGCTCCCTGCAACCTTAGGGGGAGGGAGCGGTCTGGTCTTGAGATTGTTGGGGTCTAGGCTTACTGCAACCTCAGGGTCTGGGGCCCTTAGTCATGTCTGACAGCTCAGGTCTGCCTAAACCTCCAGTTGCCCAGGAGCTTTCAACCGTGCCCTACATATATGTAGTGCATGTTTATGTATATGTATGTGTGCATAGTGTGTATGTAATACATGTATGTGTATGTATTTATGTGTGCACATAGTGTATATATGTGTGTATGTGTGTGCATCGTGTACATGTATATGTATATGTATATGTATATGTATATGTGCATAGTGTCTATGTAATACATGCATATGGGGTTTTCTGATGCTGTGCCTTCATGCTGACTATTGGGCAAGAACCAGACTAGTAAGAACAAACAGCCCAAGATTTGTAACAGGAGTCCCCTCCCCACTCTCATTGTATGACACATTAGACTGCAGTAAGCTATTTTTTTCTTCCAGCAAGCATTCCTGGAAACCTCACCCTGCAGTCAGTTGTGTGTTCCCATGAGAATTAATTGGAGATTGGAGCCTGACTAGCAACTTCTACCCAGTAATTCACTTCATTTCTTTGCTGCTTATACTTCATTCCAGGAACTTTGTGAGCCATTGGAAAATGGAAGCAAATTATACTTGGTCTCTCCATTCCCTTGGGACTTACACACACACACACACACACACACACACACACACACACACACACACACAGAGAGAGAGAGAGAGAGAGGGGGAGGGAGGGAGGAAGAGAAGAAGAGAGGACGAGAGATGTATTTAGAATTTATTCACTGCTTTGGATCGAAAATGTCTAATTTTGTTCTTGAAGTATTAGTGATCTTGTGAGTCACTGAGTACTAGTCAAAATGCAAAGTCCTGATCCTATTCCAGAAATACCTATTCATTTGGTCTGTGGTAAGGCCCTGGAATCTTTAAAGTATTTCTTGTGTAACATTGATAGTTACAATGAGAAATTCTGTGTTTACTGGAACAGAGATTTAGAAGACATCACAGAGGATATAATTGTAAAGGTGGTATATTGGTTTCAAATTTCTTGGTGTTTGTGGTGGGGGAAGATGAGAGAGAAAACAGGAAAAGAAGGGTGGGTAGTAGTGGATTAGATAATTTGGTATATTTACTGGCAGAAAAAAGTTGTTCTAAACTGTAGATTTGACTGTATTTTACCATGAGGAAGATAAACATGCCATTATAAGTGTTAGGAAAGCAAGTTCGGAGTTTCAGTCAACATAAGCATATGACATATTTTGGTGACTAAGGACCCCAAAGGGTCAGTATGAGGCACTTAAAGGACAACTTGACTTGATCATTAATTTCTCACCAAAGTAATGTGCCACATTTGCCCAAAGAATAATACGAATTCTTTAAATAGCTTACTTTTAGGACAAGGCTTCTGAGGAAAGTTTAAGTAGCTGAGTTCTGTCTTAATTTTCCCTGGTAAATACAGGGTTTTCAGACTCCATCAGTGATGTGCTTATAGAAAGTACAGGAATCACAGAGCTCAAGAACAGGTAGAAAGCAGTGAGGCATGGGATAAATCTTAACTTGGGCTGCATTAGCTAGCTCCGTTACTGAGAAATAACCAGGGAAAATAAAGGATATACTTGGGCTGGAGAGATGGCTTAGTGGTTAAGGCACTTACCTGTGAAGCCTAAGGACCTATGTTTGACTCTCTAGGTCCCATGTAAGCAGGATGTACAAGGTGATGCAAGCACACAAGGTGGCACATGTGCACAAGGTGGCACAAGCATCTGGAGTTTGATGACAGTGCCTGGAGGCCCTGGTGTGCCAGTTATCTTTCTTTCTCTCTCTTGCTCTGGCTCTAGCTTTCTCTCTCATAAAAAATGGCCAGTCTGTTGGGCTTGCCTCAAAAAAAAAAAGGATATAGCTATGTATTAATTAAGTAATTAGCATTATCTAAAAATCTTGGATTAGCTCAGTTTCTTAGTAGATTGTATTGTGAATCAAAATCTTATGGCTTGAACCCCTTTTCAAGATGAATTTGCTAATGATAAATAGATAAGTACTTATCTTTTATAGAAAGCTTTATAATTTAAGCTTCCTTTTGTTGTTTGTAAATTTATGGTTAGACTTCCACTTTTAATTATGAAAGTACCATAGTACTTTCACATAGTACACTTTCATTTAAAAATACTTAAAGTACATCCTCACTTGCTTTTTATAAGTAGCTCTAAACATATTAAGTAATGAATATTATTAAAATGTATGTTATTTGTATTTTGAAGTAGAAAACTTTTTGATTTAAATGTTTCACCAGGTGTGTTCTATACTTTCATAGACCTTTAGCACAATTAAAATTCTGTCTCATTCTTTTTTGAAGGGTCTGAAAAGCCCTCCAGAGAGCCTCAGTGATCTTGGTGCCATTGAGAGTCTTCGGGTCCCTGGAAAGGTATTGATTTACATGTGCGGTGTGACTTTTCATTTCCCTAGGGAAATCTTACTGTCTCTGGATGATAATTGAGTTATAGAAGCCCTGCTTTCCCATAGCAGGTGACTGTTATGACAAGATGGGTAAATTTATATAGTATGGTAGGCAGTGGGTATGGTTTTGCTTTTGTTACTAAACTAGGATGCAGTATGTCTTGGTAGAGTAAAGGAAGACATACAAAATTGATAAATTTCAAGTATATTATTATTAAATTCTTGTCCCAAAGACAAATCTATGTGTATATCACTTACTTATTAGCTGAAATATGAAGAAGTTAAGTAAAATAATTTACAACTGACTATTTAAATTGTAGCATTCTGAGCCCCAAACTATTATTAATTATGTTTTCATTTTGAGCAGCGATTTTGAACAGGCAGCTAGAACAACTTATATTAAATTGGATGTATTTCAACTTTTAATCCCATAATAGTCATGTGAATGTCTCATTTTACAAGTTTAATAATACTACTTGAAAGCTAGCTGGCTTCTCCCAGGAGCATTATTAACCAATGCTAATCCCTGCTGTCTCTCTAGAGTGCTGCTGCTCAGAGCTGTGGTGTGAATGGCGGCTCCACCATAGATAAAGTCTGGCACTTCTCAGTGTCTGCTCTTAGGAGTTTTAACTTGAGGATCATATCTGAAAGTATTAGCTATATTTATGCCTAGCATCTGAATACATATGGCCTTCTATGCTTCAGAATATAAGGTCTCTCTTTATACCTCAGTGTCAGTTGCTTAGGGGGATGATTCCCATTTCTTTGGGACACTTTTTTGTTTCAAGTGAATTTTTCATTTACAGCTTAGCTTATTCTCTTAGGTCAGACCAAAATATTCTGTCTAATTATAATAATAATAAAAAAACATTCCTTTTGTATGAAGTGATTCAGACAAAAACTTGCAGAGGCATTTCAAACCCATTGGTTTTTATACAGTGATATTAAACAGCATTGAATGTATACAGCTGAGAAATGAGGGATCATGTACTGTAGGATTTGGTTGTGTTATTTGTTCCAGAATCAGTGTCTACTAATGAATGAGTCTCCTTAGAAAACACAGGAACATGTCAGGAAGAGCTTTCTGTTGTCTTTAAGTCCAGGGCCTTGATATTTTTCCAGTTGTAATGGCAGTGGACTTATTACAGTCTTTTTATGGGCTTTCGGTGTTCTTTTGAGATTATTGGCTCTGATTAGAGTCTACTGTCTAGGATCACAAGGTCAGCAAACGCAAATGGTTAGGGTGAAGATTATGTCTGGGCACTGGTGTTTGTGGCACATATTGAGAAGTCAAGTTACATAGATTGTGGAGTATCTGGTAATGAGTGGTGTTAGTGCTATAGCTACACTTGGTCTCGTGAGCCCCTCAGCCCTGTGTACTCTGCTTGCTGGTGACACCATAAGTGATTGGAGGCCTAGTGGAGCGGCTGCCTTGTCTGTGGGCTTTGCACACCTGGGAGTTCTTCCTTCCAGGACCTTGTGGCAAAGCTCCAGTCAATGGTTGAGTTTTCTGGGGACTGGGTTTGCAGGCAGTACTGAGGTTGGCAGTAAGAAGGTTCCATTCAGCAGTTCCCTACACAGTGTGACTTGGTATAACAAATTTACAACTTGGACTTTGATACTCAGCTCACATATATATATATTAAATGATTTATTTTTATAAGTTTGTTTTTCAGTGGATGTGCAGCTTGTTCTGGTCACCTAAAATTTGATGTCTTCCAAAACATGATCCTCAGTTGTTTTAAAATTTGACAAAATGGAAGATGTTAATTCACAATGATTGATTTAAAATGATTTTTTTCTGGAGCTGGGAGATGGCTCAGTGGGTTAAGTGCTTGCCAGGCAAGCATTAGGACCTAGGTTTGGATCCTCAGAACCCATGTAAACGCTGGTTGTGGTGGCACATACTTATAATCCCAGTGCTGGGAAGGTGGAAACAAGATCTCTCCAGCAAGCTCACTAGCCTATGTAGCTGAACTGGTGAATACAAAACCTGCTACACAGAAAGAGGTACCTGAAAAAAAAATTCCCCCAAATCACCAGCATTGTGATAGTTCATATATCCTTCTTGTATTCTCTTCATTTTCTACAAAAATCTCAAGCTTCAACTTTGTGCTGTTGGGACTGGTGGTACAGCAGTGAAAAGACAGCAGTCTTTCCCCAGAGCCGACACTCTGCTGTGGTTACTTACTTTTGGATAGGGAGAAGGCAGGTAGTAAGCAAGGTGATTGCACAGAGTGACAAATACTGCGAAGGAAAATGGTGTCGAGACAAACCTAGTGAATCTGGCGTTAGTTTACATGAAGTAGTAAGTGCAGCTCCTCTTACTGTTTTACAAATAGAGGCTTATATTCTAGAAATTATTTTGAAGCTTGGACTATAAACTTAGTAATACATATGCATAGGAAATGTTCACCGTATATTATAGAGTTTAATAAGCAAGCTACCCAGTGGTTGGTTGAGATGGATATTTAAAAAATATTTTTATTTATTTATTCACAAAAGAGGGAGGGAGAGAGAGAATATGAATGTGAAGAGAATAAGTATGGGTGCTCTAGGGCTTCTTGCCTCTGCAAATGAACTCTAGATTCATGTACTGTTTTGCATATCTGGCTTTGCATGGGTACTGGAGAATTGAACCCAGGCCCTCAGGTTTTGTAAACAAGCACCTTTAACCACTGAGAAATCTCTCCAGCCCAAGATGGATTTAAAAAAAAAAAAAAACCTTTTATTTATTCATTTATTTGAGAGAGAGAGAGAGACAGACAGACAGACAGAAAAACAGTATGGGCTCAGACACTGTAAAAACAGCTCTACTTTGTGCATCTGGCTTTATATGAGTACTGGGGTTTCAAATATACAGGCCTTCAGGCCTTACAAGCAAGTGTCTTTAAGCACTGAACCATCTCTCCAGCTCCCAAGATGGGTATTTTGTACTTAATAGAAAACATTAATACTTTATATACAATACAATTGCTTTTTAAGCAATTTAAATGCTTGTATATGGGGCAGGAAAGATGACTCAGCAGTTAAAGGTGCTGCTTGCAAAGTCTGACAGCCCAGGTTAAATACCCCAGTATCCATGTAAATCTAGATGCACAAAGTAGCACATGTGTCTGGCCGAAGATTGTTTGCAGTGGCAGGAGGCCCGGGCATGCTTATTCTTGCCTTTGCTCTTTCTCTTCTTTCTCTCTTAAATAAATCAATAAAAAATAAACAAATGCTTGTATGGAGACACTTTTAAATATTAACTTCATTTAATAGCATCTCCTCTCATCAGTATATAGTGAGAACATTAAAGAATGGGCAAAAAACCATCTCTGCAGTTCATGAATGGGTTCATTTCCATTCCTTCCTTCCTTCCCTTCCCTTCTGTCCTATCCCTTCCCCTCTCTCCCCCTCCCCTCCCCTCCCCTCCCTCCCTCCTTCCCTTATCCCTGTACTCTCCTCCAACCCCTCCCTTTCACTTCCTTCCTCTGCTTTTACTTTTCTTTGGTGTGTGTGTGTGTGTATGCCATGATGTGCATGTGGAGGTCAGAGGAAAACTTTGAGTGTGAGCCCTTGTCTTTTACTTGAGGCAGGATCTCATTGTTCATCACTATGTTCACCAGACTAGCTAGCCCACCATCTTCCAGGAGATTGTCCTGTTTCTCCCTCTTCTCACTGTAGACAGGCTTGGATTACAGATGCTTGTGTGGCAAGAGCTTTATTCATTGAGCCATCTTTTCCCTCCCTCCCTCCCTTGTTTGTTATATCTTTCTAAATTGGAAGAAGTAATTGAGATTTATCTCAATTCAAGAAACAGTTTACTTTGAGATGTGATATATTGGAAGCTTCTAGAAAAAAGTGTGAATGTGTGTGTGTTTATTGGGATGAATCATTTGATATGGTTGTTGGTTAGGTTAAAATGTTTGTGTATTGGCAGATTCCATAATGGTTCAGTTCAGTAGGAAAAGGACGATAGTAGCGGGGAACTGCAGAAGAGCCTGTAGATAAGTTTGACGTATAAGAGGATATTGTTTTCATTTTTTGAAATTATTGAATTTATTTGAAAGAGACAGACGAGAGAGAGAGAGAGAGAGAGAGAGAGTGTGTGTGTGTGTATGGTCATGCCAGAGCCTCCTGCCACTGCAAAAAAACTCCAGATAACTTGTGCTACTTTAAGCACCTGGCTTTTAGTGGGGTTTTCAGGCAAGCAAACAAGCATTTTTAGCCACTGAGCCATCTCTCCAGCCCTATTTAAAAAAAAAAAAAATTGTATTATTTATTTCTGAGAGAGAGAGAGAGAGAGAGAGGAAGAGGAGATAGAGAGAAAGAGAAGGGGCACACCAGGGCCTCCAGCCACTGCAAACGAACTCCAGACACATGTGCCCCTTTGTGTATCTGGCTTATGTGGGTCCTGGGGAATCAAACTGGGGTTGTAAGGCTTCGCCTTAATTGCTAAGCCATTTCCTCAGCCGCAGCCCCATTTTTAAGAACTATATAAATACTGCGTATCCTTAGAAACTGTATGGTACAAGATGACATTGTACCCTATTGTAAGGGGAAATATAAGTCCAGTGGTAATTTACATATTGAGAATTGGAATTTTGGTGGATAAAATAATACAATAAATATAAAATAGAAACATGAACACAAGAATGGAGAAATGGGAAATATAGGAGCTAGTCTAGAAAAATTTCAGATTTACTAATAGCTTTTCTTTTTTTGGATAAAATGGAAGTGTCAAAAATTCCACTTGGGCGTGGCATGATGTTGCATGTCTTTAATCCCAGAACTTTGGAGGTGGAGGTAGGAGGATTACTGTGACATTAAGGGCACCCTGAGACTACACAGTAAGTTGAGGTCAGCCTGGGCTGGAGTGAGACCCTACCTTGAACTCCCCAAATCCATTTGGAAAATAGGTTCTGTTATTTTTCAAATTAGGGGTGGGGTTTCATGCAGAGGAAAGGATATAAGTAATCAGCTAGTATCTACTGATTGAATGTGTTTCCCATTTAAATATGAAAATGTTTTCACTTAACTTGATTATAAGAATTAAGAAGAATTAAGACTAATAATTATAGTAGCTACAGAATTACTAGTTGTTAAACTAGTTAAGACTATGAGAGAATATTTGTTGAGCTCTGAAAAAAAAGCATGAATATCAATATTCAGAACTTAAATTTCTACACCCAGACTTAAAACACTTTCTATAATGCTTCTAAAATGGCTACATATTATAAACCTGAAAAGGGCACAGATGTTAATACTGCCTTATGGACTTTTAATCTTTGAAGATAAAAGTTGGAGTTTTGGGGGACTCGAGCTAATTAACTCGTAGGTGTAAATAAGACTCAACTGTGCTTACAATTACACAATTAGATTACATGATGCCCATTTTTCATGAAAGGAAAATACAGGGTGAAGGGCCAAAGGAAGTTTCAGTCACAGTGAAAATTTGAGACTACACTGCTTTAAATATAAGAAATTATTTTGTTGTTATATCTCATCCAATCTACCAGTGTTTATAAATACTTCCCTATACTGAATCATTGCTATTATATAATATTCTCAGAGTTTGGGGAGAATATTTTCTAGAATTTGAAATATACCTGCGAAATAAGATAACTGGGTTGGTTTGACTTCTTAGTATCTGTGAAAAGTTCTGGAGTTTAGTGTCAGGAGCTTTGCCAGTATGTGGAAAGTATGCTAGAATCAGCTGAGAGACAAGTGTCTTGAACATTAAGCATAGAAGGGAAGTGTTTTAAATTGTTTTGTACTTCATTTTTCTGAAAAGAGATAACTTGGCCCCATTCTACTATAGAGCCCTTTTAGCTCTGAAGTTTGCATTTTCTATAGTGCAATGTTAGAAGAAATATGATGTAAGAAATAGACATTCAAAAGAATGACGGAGCAGTATTTTAGAAGGTAGATGTATTGGTATTTGAATTCGACAGGACAAGCATTGAGGCTCATGATTAGGAGATGTTTTAGCTTTGTTGATTGGAATAAAAGCTTCAGTTTAGGGTTAGGTATAATGGAGGACAGGAATCTTCTGCATAGATACCCAGGGAGATTCTAATTGTTGATCTACAAAATCATTTATGTTTTTATTTGGTGTCTTATTTTTTTGTGTTCTTTATAACAATTAACAAAATTGTAATTCTGCAGTTTTCCTGTGTTTTGAGATTCTTAACTCTCTTTTTTTATGAGAGAGAGAGAGAGAGAGAGAGAGCGAGCGTGAGCAAGAGAGAGAGAGTACAAAAGAATTGGCACTCCAGGCCCTCGAGTCACTGTAATCCACCTCCAGACACGGTGGCACCTTGTGTGCATGTACAGCCTTGCACATGTGTCACCTTGTGCGTCTGACTTATGTGGAATCTGGGGAGTCAAACATGGGTCCTTAGGCTCTGCAGGCAAGTACCTTACCTGCTAAGCCCTCTCTCCAGCCCCTTATCCCTTGTTTGATTGCAAATCATGGATGGTCATTCATACAGCCCACTTTAGTTTGACAGGTAGTTACTGTTCAAGGCAAGAGAGATACAAGGCTCTCTTCCTTCTTCAGCCCAAGTGAGAGAGACAAGTAAGCCTGGGTAACTGCAGAGTAGCATGAGTGTACTTAGATGGTGCGTGTGGTGACATTGTGGCCAGGAAGGGTCAGGAGTAGGTGCCAGTGTAGAGTGGGTCTTCTAGAGTTGGTGATTAATTCAAGAGTGATTACAGGTGCACCTGTTGGTTTATTACACAGACTGGAGACAAACATGAGGTACAGGAAATGGACAAGTGTTGAGTTTGAGAGACATTTTGAAAGCAGAATCTGAGATTAAGAGTTTCATTTGATGTGGAAGGTGAAGGAATTTGGGAAAACCCCGAGACTGAAAATGGTGTGATGTTTTGTTAAAATAGGTGTTTACTTCTTTCTTTAGAATGGAAGGTCTGATGAGATGTTAAAAATGGAGAGAAAACCAAAAAATACACTAGATTTTTCTGTCTGTCTCAGTTTGTGATGTGTCTTCTCTCTACTGTTAGCCTCTGAATGGACAGCCTAGTGGCAAACAGTTTAATGTTCTCTGAGGCTGAGAGTTGTTTTAATGATAGCTTAAAAATGTGATACTTCGAATGTTACTATACTTAATGTTTTTCATGTAACAATTTTAGGAAAAACATAACAAAATCCTGGACTTGGGTTGGCATATTAATTGTAGGATGAAAGAAATAAATACAAATATATGGTAAAGGATTAAATACGAAATTTTTATGGTGTGTGTTTTTGTGATGTTAACTCATGTCAACTCAGTACATTTCTGTGAATAAAACTAGTTTTTGTTCATGATGTTGTTTATGATGTTTTTTGCCTAGAAAATGATTAAAATACATAATTTTTATCAGCTCATTTTTATTGTAAATCTGGATTAAAATAATGCCATAAAATAATAATAATGCCATAAAATAACCTTTTGTAAAAATTTTCCATGAACCATTTTGTTGAACCCTTTCAAATTGTAACCTCACCCAGTATTCCACTAGATGGCACTGAAAGCCTGAAGAAAACTAGAGCAGGCATTAAAAGCTGTGTTGTATTTAAAATACACAAACAGAAACTCTTGAGCCTGCTCCCTTTGATGGATTATTATTGTTGCTCTAGTGGGATATTAAGAAAACCTGCCATTTCCCCATGCAATCAGACATCTGGCATTTCATTATAAACTTATGGGGTACATGGTTTTAGGAATCTGTGGCATTGAAATAGATTTTGACTTGTTTCATTTGGAAACAAATAAAACCCATATTACTGGGTGGTTTATGACTTTAATAATCCTGATTGAATATTGAAAATGTCTCATTTTAGTCTTCCTTTTAGCTCTATGTGGATTCTGGTGGCTAAACATTTTTTATTTTCAATTAGAGCTCTAATGTGATGTTAACTGTGCAAGATTATGGCTTCCAGTTTTGAGATTTGTTTTAACAATGTCTTCTTTTTGTCTTGATGTCATGACTAATGAAATGCTAACAGAAAAAAAAAAAACAAAAATAATGAACAATCAGAAAACAGAGAAAGGAAAACAAAAATTCTCAGTAAATTCATGCTTTACAATCTTTCTCCCTTCCCCTCCCAACACACACAGACACACACACACCACATTCTCTCCCTCCCTCCCTCCCCCCTCCCCCGCCCCCTTGCAGTCTCCCTCTGCAGTCTGTATCCCGGTAGATAATGAAGGATTATAGTGTGAACTGTGGTCTAACAAGCTAAGTACAGAAAGTTGAGGTGCGGTGCCTGTGTTTATTCTACAAGTTTTCTGCATCTTTGAAGCCTCACCTATGAAGTGAAGATTTTACATTATGGAAGATTATGAGTTTTAAAGCTGTTCTGTGGGTTTGAAAATTAGGTTACATTTTAAGAATTAAAGAGAATATTGAGTTTAATTGTGGTGAGGGGAATTGTTAAACTGTCATAAGTTTTTACGCTTCTAAAATGAATAGAATTGAAAGTCTTGAACTTGGGTTGATATTTATGTTCAATTAGTATGACATTTTGGATGATTTGAAAGCAGTAATTAAATGCAAAATTTGTAGTCTTTATTTTTTTCCTAAATTTGGATGTATTCCCTTAGATAAATCCTTAGTGGAAAATTGCTTTATAAAGTGATAATTTAGTTTCTTAAAAACCATAAACATACTGGAAATGTTTTTATACCATCTTTTATTTGAGGTTATAAATTGTTTTATGGATTTGAATCCCTAGCTCTCATAAACCTTTTGTTTTTACATTGGGAGAAGTAGCTTGGCTAAATAAAAAATGTTCATTCACATTTCTAGTGTGATTATTTTTATTTGTATACATTCACAATGTACATTGTATGTGTCTGTTCATATAGCTTTATCACAGAAATGAATCACAGTGGAAACATAGTCTTAGGAAAATTTTATGTGCAACCTTTTGTGTTAAGACTGCTGGAAACATAGCTTTGAGATAGTCAAATAACTTCTTTGTTGTCTACCACCTTCCTAAAACAATAATCTTGCTTGGTTAAGAGAATACTGAGTATTTATGCTGCATGTGGATGTGTTGTATATGCTTGTTCATGTGCGTGTGGGCATGTGAGCAAGTAAGCATGTGTGTGGAGGTTAGAGGACAAGACAACCTTAGCGCCATCTACTTTTTAATTTTTTTTTTTTTTTTTTTGAGACAGAGCTTGTGGTTGTAGGTAGTCTTGGTTGGGCTCCAAGTTCTCTACCTCCTCTGTGCTAGGATTACAGGTGTGTGCCACTTGTATTTTAAACATAGGGTTCTGGGGATTGAACTAGGGTTCTCATGCCTGCAAGAGCTTTAACCAACAGAGCTTTTCCCCTGCCCCCCCCGACAGGTTATGGGGATCAAATTCAGCCTCATACTTATAAGTCAACAACTGTTACCCTCTGAGCTGCCCAACTAGCAAGTCACTTCTTTAAAAAAATATTTATTTATTTGCAAGGGAAGAGAGAGAAAGAGATATAGTTTTGATTTTTATTTCTTTATTATTAGTATTTATTTATTTGCAATCAGAAAGAGACAAACAGAAAGAAAAGGGGAGGGGGGAGAGGGGGAGAGAGAGAGAGAAAGAGAGAGAGAGAGAGAGAGAACCAGGGCCTCCAGCCACTGCAAATGAACTCCAGATGCATATGCCATTTTGTGTATCTGGTTTTATGTGGGTACTAAGGAATTGAACCTGGGTTGTTAAGATTTGCAGTCAGATGCCTTAATCACCTAGTAATCTCTCCAGCCCTGATATATGTATGCATGCATGTATGTATATTTATTTTAGAGAGAGAGAGAGCACTGGAGCTTCCAGCCACAGCAGATGAACTCCAGACACATGCACTGCCTTGTATCTCTGGTTTATGTGGGTCTTGGGGAATCAAACTGAGGCCCTTTGGCTTTTCAGGCAAGTGCCTTAACTACAAGCTATCTCTCTAGCTCTACCAGCCCTGATTTTTGATTAGTATGTGAGACAGTGGCATGTGTTGAGATGTTTTATTTTCCGTAAAGGGGAAAAGAGCTGTAATACATATCTACATTTGTGTGTATATGTATATAGTTTTACAAATGTTAGTCAATGCATTTATTGCTTCTTGGTAGACATGCAGACTCTGTTACTTTGTTTTTTGTTTTTGTTTTTTTGGAGAGAGACAGAGAGGGAGAGGGAGAGGAAGACAGAGAATGGGCACACCAGCAGCCTCTCAGCTGCTGTGAATGAACTCCAGATGCGTGCGCCCCCTTGTGGGCAAGTGCGGCATTGAGCCCTTGCATCATTTTGCATCTGGCTAAACGTGGGACCTGGAGATTGGAACTGACGTTCTTAGGCTTAGCAGGCAGGCGCCTTAACTGCTAAGCCATCTCTCCAGCCCTGTTACTTTGTTTTTAATTGTGGCAGCAAGTCACTTTTTTTGTTTTGTTTTGTTTTTTGAGGTAGGTTCTCACTCTAGTCCAGGCTGACCTGGAATTCACTATGTAGTCTCAGGTTGGCCTCTAACTTATGATAGTCCTCCTACCTCTGCTTCCTGAGTGCTGGGATTAAAGGCGTGCACCACCAGGCCCAGCTAGCAAGTCACTTCTTTTAAAAAATATTTATTATTTGCAAGGGAAGAGAGAGAAAGAGACAGAATATGGGTGTGCTAAGCCCTTTTGCCACTGCAAATGAACTCCAGATCCATGTGTCACTTTGTGCATCTGGCTTTACTTTGAACCCAGCTATACTTTACAAGCAAGCACCTTTAACCACTGACCATCTCCCCAGCCCTGGGAGTCACTCTTTGTTGTTTGAACTTGTTGCATACTTTCCTAGTGATAGTTTTATTATGTTTTCTCTTATTCCCTGTTTCTTAAATTAGAAATTCTACCTATTCCTTAAACACCACTTCTTCCATCAGATAGGACATCATCCTTTGGTGTCTTCTGCAGTTTGTCCCTCCCCTGTGCTGTACCTTGCCTTGTGGTCGTTCACATATTCCTCTGACCCTCCTTCTCACTTGAGCAACTATATAAGGGAAATATTGGATTACTGGCTTTGTACTCATCTGGGGGCATCATGTAGTCTGGGCAAATGTTACCTTTTGAGAAGAAGTAAATGTTCGTAGTATGTGATCATATTGCCTGGGAAAGATCTGGTAGTAGAGCTTTCCAAGTAGGCAAATGAGCTCCTAATGATAACGTAGGAGAGATTTGATTTGTTCATTTTTGCCATTTGCACTTTTGTCTTTCCCATCTACGGTTAAGAACATTACTTCAGTTGTAATTTTTCTCCGTTCGTAACTCTGGGCTGACTTGATCAACATTTGCTTTTCTTTTTAAAACATTTTTATTTGTGGGGGTGGAGGAGAGAAAAAGAGAGAAAATGGATATGCCAGTGCAATTTGCCACTGCAGACAAACTCCATATGCATGTGCCACTTTGTGCGTCTGGCTTTACATGGGTCCTGAGGAATTGAACCCAGGCTGTCAGGCTTTGCAAGCAAGTGTGTTTTAACTGCTGAACCATCTCTGTAGCTCAACGTTTTATTTTAGCTGTAGTTTATTACCATTGGTAGGTTACTTTTGTTATATTTGATAGTCTATAGTTGTTGACAAATTATTTTTGGATTTTCAAATTTTACTTATTATTAATGTTAGTATGTATTGACATATTATGAAACACAAAACTTGCTGTAAAAATAAACCCTTTAAAACATTTTATTAATGATATAGTTTGCAAGATTGAATTATTCAATTCCAAACCTAGCTAAAATATCTAATATTAATGTAACCTTCTTTTCTGTTTTTAAATTTTTATTTATTTGAGAGGGTCAGAGAGAGAGAGAGAGAGAGAGAGAGAGAGAGAGACAAACATGGCGGGGGGAGGTGGAGAATGGACACGCCAGGGCCTCCAGCCACTGAAAATGAACCCCAGACACATGCACCTTGTGCATCTGGCTTATGTGGGTCCTTTGGCTCTGCAGGCAAACAATTTAACTGTTAAGCCATCCCTCCAGCCCAAATATTACCATAAGCTTTTTTTATTTAAGTGACATGACATACTTTAGTGTGGCATAAGTATTTTACTTAGTTCCGTTTTTCATCAAAGTTTGCCTTAACTTTTATTTTTAATATTTTTCTTTAGAGTAAGTGACACACACACACACACACACACACACACACACACACACAGAGAGAGAGAGAGAGAGAGAGAGAGAGAGAGAGAGAGAGAGAGAGAAATTGCCAGGGCCTCAGACACTGCAGTTGAACTCCAGATGCTTGCACCACCTAGTGGGCATGTGTGACCTTGTGCTTGCCTCACCTTTGTGTATCTGGCTAATGTGGGATCTAGAGAGTCAAACATGGGTCATTAGGCTTTTCAGGCAAGTGCCTTAATCACTAAGCCATCTCTCCATACCTTAACTTTTTTGTGTAGGAAATATTTTGTTCATTTTGGAAGGCAGTTTATGGGCTCCACTATATCACCAATGTGCTGCTATTTTGTCATTTTATTTATACAAAATACTACCTCCTACTTATAAATTACCTAGCCAGATTCCATTTTAGGTGATTAATACATATTTTTGTATATCTCTAATCCTAGAAAGTAGATGTTTATACTGATATACTGTATATATAGTATAGTGTTATACTGATACAATTATGTAGTAATTGTATTAAGAATATAGCAATCTCTGTTTATTTTTCATATATATATGTAACCTAACATTGGTTGTTGTTTCTAAGTAGAAGAAACCTTTTATTAAGAGCTTGTGGAAAAGGTTGTCCATGAAGACATGAACACACTGTTTTTGTTTTATGTTCCTTTTATGTTTAATCAACTGCTGATTAGTTTAGTGTGATCCACATTATCATCTGCATTGTGTTCTGGCACTGTGGAGCTTAATGATGGAGAATAAGGAGCCTTCTCTCTTCTGAGGTGTGAGATCTGATTGAGAGGCAGCCTCAGCCAAGGTGAAACATTTAGAGTGATTAGGCGGGAGCAGTCTTACAGGCTGCACACATTGTGGGATTTAGAACATGGTGATCTGGATTCTCTTCAGAACAGTTTGTCTGAATGAGTTCAGATGTGTTTCATAGAGAAGCCACCAGATCAGCTGAAAGGAAGGCGTATTTTGTTGGGATATAGAGTTATATCAGGCAGTTTTGAGTGGAAATCTACGTTGTATGCTCTATGGTTCTTTCCCTGCCTTCCAAGGATTTATTGCTGTCTTTAGTTCAGATTTTTTATTAGGTTATCAAGTATTCCATGTCATTTCTTTGAAATTGTATAGGTTGTATGTTATCTGTGATATTGATTGTGTAAATCTCTTGGAAGGAATAGTATCTGACCATTTTATGTACTTACACAGATTGTAGTGTTTTTGCAAATTTATCACATTTCTGACATGCACACTTTTGAGATATTTTTATATGAAATCATGTTTTCCCTTTGATGTTTTTCATAACATTGGAGAGGGAGAGGGAGTATTTGAATGAATGTGAGAGAGAGGGAAGGATAGAATATTTCCAGAATATGTCCTAAGTGTGAATAACTTTCTCAGGGTTAATAATATTGAAACCTGACCTAGAGTATCTTTCTCTTCAGTCAGTTAGCAAGGCGCTGTGTGGAGAATTCAGCATAGTGTTACATACCAATGGAATAGCTACCCTTAAGATGAAAGTGGTGCTCAATCATTGTATTGGAATTTTTGGCTTAGTTATGAGTTATATTTTTCAGTCTTACCAGTTTTTATTATCTTCAGCATGTCTTTTTGGATGGTGTCACCTGTATGTATTGTCTTGCGGTACTGTAGAATTCCTAAGAAGGCAACATCACCATCCTGCAGTGCACAGCATTTGAAGCTGGTATTTCAGATGCTTGTCACCTTTTGGGTGGGGGGTGAGGAGGATTGGCCAGACATTTTTAAAGTCCTCTTCCATTCCATGTCTCACTCACATTGCATTGCATTCCCTCCCTCCCTCCCTTCTTTTTTCTTTTTCTTTCTGGTTTTTCAAGGTAGGGTGTCACTCTAGCTCAAACTGAGCTGGAATTCACTATGTAGTCTCAGGCTAGCCCTGAACTCAGGGCGATCCTCCTACCTCTGCCTCCCAAGTGCTGGGATTAAAGGCGTGCGGCTCCACACCTGGTGCATTTCAGTTTTGCATTGGAGTGTGGAGCTTACCAGCTGATAGGCTAGTAAGGAATCCTCCCACCCACATGTGCACATTCTAACTATCAGCACACTGTCCACGGTGCTAAGTGGTTTAGTTTTATGGATAAACCACCCCTTTCCCTCTCCCCCAGGAGTTCAGATCCTTCTGTTAAGCTGCTGGATTTTTCACGGTTCTCATGGTATCTATGGCAGGCTGTTGCCAGTGATGGCCATATCTGTGACTATTTCTGTTAGTGGCTTTTTATAAGTTAAGTTTCATATTCAGGCTTGATTTTTCTGCCTGTGACTTCTCTTTGAATACTTTAAAGCGTTTTTAGTATTTTAAATCTAAATAGTAAACTGTTCTTTTCAGTTTCTGATTTTTTGTTCTCATCAGCTTGAATTTACAATAAATATAATTCTATAGTTAATAATTTTACAAATATAAAATATAAATTAAGCTCTAGAAGAAATCCTAGCTAACTCTTTTTATAAATGAAAAGTATGCCTCACAGCAAATCATATAGAATATCTCTAGGAAAAATAATGTTCTCTAATTGGTCAATAAATTTATAATTCTGTATACTTAGTGATGATTCATTAAGATATTTGTTCCGTGTTTTATTAATGATTGTAATTTTAAACAATTTTTGTTTGTTTTTATTAGATATGGACATACTTAGTATGTAAACAACACATGGTGGTACCATCTTTTCCCTCCTCCCTGCACCTTTTCTGAAGAGGCCTTCCTCATTGGGGATGCAGGTCAACCCCATGGAGATTGTGGGTCCTGCATTATGGGGCAGTAGTCAGTTATGGGGGAGAGGCAACATCTCTGTGCAAAATGTCCCAACTTGTTGCTCTAACAACCCCCCCCCTCCGTAAAACTCCCTGAGCCACACTGGGAGCATTTTAAGTCTACTTCAGTGATGGGCAGTTAGGCGCCTCTGGATCTCTAGTTTGATAGGTGTTGAATGTCCTCAGTGTCTATCTCCTTCACCCTTGTGCTGATATCAGATGCACTAAGAAAGCTGTGCTCTTGCTCATTTTAGCTGGGGCTGGGGTGGAGTGCACTGGGTTGTTTATCTCCTCAGGTCCAGCTTGCATCTGAAAAAGTGAAGCAGATTCTCCAACAGAGAGTGAAGTCAGCACCGGTTAAATGGGGTAACCATTATTAATTTAGAGAGAATTTAAAGGGTGTAGACCCTCTTATAGCCCAGGATTAGTGGGAGATTGGCAATGGAAAGCAAAATCATCATCTGGAGATGATTCTGACTTGTTTCCCAGTTCCAGATATGGTTTCCTTTCCACTGAGTGGATCTGTTAGCCAGTCCAAGAGCAGTTGTTTACCCACCATGGCTCTGTGCCACTATTGCACTTGTGTGAGCATCACGTCAGGTTGCTTGCTTCTGAGTTGTTCAGACTTTGAGTTGCTTGGACAGATGTTGGCCACTTTCCCCCAGTAGCTCATGTAGCACCTTCCAGCACTAACTGGGCTAATTGTCTTGAGACTGGCTCTCTTCTGGATTCCAACCAGGTCTCTCCATGGTCTGTGCCAACAGCGTAAGGTGTCTTCAGCAGTAGGGTCTTACCATTAACCTCTAGTGGGTAATCAAGTGCTCTGACAGAAGTCTGTCTTGTTTGTTTTGGGAGGTCTAGTAGGTCTCTCTGAACAACAGCTCCTTGTGGATGTAGACCACATCTTGGTACAGGGAATTATAGGCCAGCATCAAGGGAAGAGAAAAAAGAAAAAGACAGAGAAGAAATAGAAACAGGAGAAATTTGAGGTTAGGTTTCATCTCACCCTCTCCAGGGCCCTTTGATTCAGGTGCACCCCCTCTTGGGGGTTCCACCTTTTAGTCTAACTTCTAGGACATAAGATTCTATGGTACCAGTTCAATTTGGGTTCAGTTTTATGTTCCTCTAACCCTTCATCTTCTCCTAAGCCCTACCCTCCCTATTGTCCAAGCCTTGAGATACTATTCAGGTATGTCAGCAACTCAGGCTGATCCAGGTTAGGAACCACAGATGAGTGAGACCATGCGACAGTTGTCTTTCTGTGATTGTGTGAGTTCACTTATAATGATCTGTTCCAAGATTGACCATTTTTCTACAAATTTCATTTTGGCATTTTTTTCTTACTGCTGTGTAGAATTCCATAGTATAGATATACCACATCTTGGTTATCCATTCATCCAATGATGGGCACCTGGGTTGATTCAGTTCGTAGCTATTATGAATTGAGCAGCTAAAAGCATGGTTGAGCAAATATCTCTGAACTGAGATGTGGAGCTTTTAGGCTAAATGCCCAGTAAGGGAATGACAGGGTCTGTTGGTAACTCTATATTCACCCCTTTCAGGAGTCTCCATATTGATTTTCACAGTGGTTGTACCAGCTTGCATTTCCACCAACAGTGAATGAGTGTTCCTGTTTCTTCATATCCTCACCAACATTTGTTTTCATTTGATTTTTTTAAAAATGTTTTCTATCCTTACCGGGGTAAGGTGGAATCTCATAGTTGTTTTCATTTGCATTTCCCTAATGTTTAGGTTTTTGAACATTTTCTTAAGTGTATGTTAGCCATTTGCTCCTCTGAGAACTCCCTATTTAGTTCTCTGTCCCACTTTTGGAGTTGGTTGTTTGATTTTTTTTTTTTTTTTATTGTTTAGGTTTTTGAGTTCTTTGTAGATTCTAGATATTAACTTCTGTCAGTAGTATAGCTGGCAAAGATTTTCTCTCATGGCAATCCTCCTACCTCTGCCTCCTGAGTGCTGGGATTAAAGGCATGCACCACCACGCCCAGCATTCCATATGAATTTTGAGATCATTATTTCAATCTCTGTGAAGCATGATGCTGATATTTTTATTGGTATCGTGTTAAATCTGTATATTGCTTTTGGTAGAACTGCCATTTTCACAATATTAATTCTCCCTATCCAGGAGCATGGGAGGACTTTCCATCTTCTCAAGTCCTCCTCTATTTCTGTCTTGAGTGTTTTTTTGTTTTAATTATATAGGTCTTTCACATCTTTGGTTAATGTTATTCCAAGGTATTTAATTTTTATGTTGCTATTGAAAATGGGACATTCTCACTGATTTCTTTCTCTGTATGTTTGTCCTTTGCATATAAAAAAAGCTACTGATTTTTGTGCATTGATTTTGTATCCTGCCACTTTGGTGAAGAAATTTATCACCTTTAGAAGTTTTGAGATGGAGACTTTCAGGTCATTTATATATAGGATCATGCCATCTGCAAATAGGGCTAACTTGACTTCTTCCATTCCAATTTGAATCTTTTTTATTTCTTTCTCCTGTCTTATTGCTTGGGCTAGGACTTCTAGTACTATGTTGAAGAGCAGTGGTGAGAGTGGGCACCCCTGTCTTGTTCCCAATCTCAGTGGGAACTCCTTGAGTTTTTCCCTATTAAGGATTATTTGGGCTTTAGGTGCTTTATATATAGCCTTTATTGTGTTGAGATATCAACTCTCCATACCTATACTTTCCAGTGTTTTGATCATGAAGTGGTGTTGTATTGGGTATTAGGGTGATAAAGGAGTCAGGGAGGATTCCCTGGTCTCTGATTATATGGAACAGTTTGAGAAAAAATGTTTTTAGCTCTTCAATGAAGGTTTGATAGAATTCAGCTGAGAAGCCATCTGGTCCTGGACTTTTCTTTTTGGGGAGGTTTTTGATTACTTTTTCAATCTCCATGGATGTGATAGGTTTGTTTAGGAGATTAATCTGCTCTGAGTTTCATTTTGGTAGGTGGTATGTGTCTAGGAATTCATCCATTTCTTCTAGATTATTTAATTTTGTGGAGTAGAGGTTTTGGAAGTATACCCTGATGATTCTTGCAATTTCATTGATGTCTTTTGTGATCTCTGCTTTTTCATTTTTTATTTTGTTAATTTTAGACTTCTCTCTCTCTCTCTCTCTCTCTCTCTCTCTTTTGCTTAATCAATTTGGCTAGGGGTTTGCTAATCTTATTTATTTTTTAAAAGAGCCAACTTTTCATTTCATCCACTTTTTAAATTGTTTTCTTTTAGTTTCCAATTAATTAATTTCTGCTCTAATATTGATTATTTCTTTCTGTCTGGAGCTTTTTGGGTTGGATTCTTCTTGTTTTTTTTTCAGTGTCTTTAGGTGGACAATCAGGTTATTAATTTAGAATCTCTCTGTCTTTGTAATGAAGGCATTTAGGGCTATGAATTTTCCCCTTAGGACTGCCTTTATTGTGTCCCATAAGTTTTGGTAGGTCGTGTTTTCATATCATTCTATTCTAGGAATTTTACAATTTATTTTTTAATTTTTTCCATGACCCATTTATTGTTTAAAAGTGTGTTGTTTAGTTTCTAGGAGCTGGTGGAGTTCTTATTGTGTCTCTTGTTAATTTCTAGCTTTAAAGCATTGTGATCTGACAAGATGCAGGAAGTTACTTCAATTTTCCTGACTTTATGAAGGCATGCTTTATGGTCAATTTTGGAGAAGGTTCTGTGGGCTGCTGAGAAGAATGTGTATTCTGTAGCGTTGGTGTGGAAAATTCTATAGATATTTTTTAGGTCTAGTTGATCTATGATGTTGTTGAGCTCTATTATTTTCCTGTTGATTTTCTGCTTGGGTGATCTGTCCTTTGATGATAGTAGAGTATTTAAGACTCTGAATATGATGGTGTTGGTGTTTATTTGTTTTGTTGTTAAGTAGATTTTGTTTTATAAACTGTGGTGCATCTGTGTTTGGTGCATATATATTTATGATTGTGATGTGCTCATGTTGGATCATTCCTTTGATGAGTAAGAAGTGGCCTTCTTTGTCCTTTTTGACTACTTTTGATTTGAAGTCTATTTTTTCAGATATTAATATAGGACCACCTGCTTGTGTTTTATTTCTAGTTGCTTGGAATTTCATTTTCTAACCTTTTACCCTGAGAAAGTGTATATCTTTAGTGGTGAGGTGGGTTTCCTGAAGACAGCAGATAGAAGAATCCAGTTTTTTGATCCACTCTGTTAACCTGTGTCTTTTGATGGGTGAGTTAAGACCACTAATATTTAAGATTATTACTGTGAGGTTTGAATTAATCCCTGTCATGATGAGGTGTTTTATGGGGTTTGGTGCTTTTATGTGTTATGTACCCTTTTGAGCCTGGTCTATTTTGTTTATTGTGATCTTCTTCTTATTGGCTCTTGAGATTGGTTGGTTGACTGTTTTGTATGGAGTATTCCCTCAAGTATTCTCTATAGGTTTGGCTTTGTGTTCATATAATCATACACTTGACTTTTTTCATGGAAAGTTTTTTTTTTTTTTTTTTTTAACCGTCTGTTAAGAGGGATACTTTTGCTGGGTAGAGTAGCTTGGGTTGGAAGCCATAATTTTTCAGACTTTAAGGTGTTCCATTTCAGGCCCTTCTGGCTTTCAGGGTTTCCATTGAGAAATCTGATGTAATTCGGATGGGGTTGCCTTTGTTTACTGAGAATTGTTTCTCTCTTGCTGCTTTTAACACTCTCTGTTTTTGTTAAGAGGTTTTTTTTTTTTTTTTTTTTTGGTTATTTGAGGTAGGGTCTGGCTCAGGCTGACCTGGAATTCACTATATAGTCTCAGGGTGGCCTTGAACTCTCAGTGATCCTCCTACCTCTAACTCCCGAGTGCTGGGATTAAAGGCGTGCGCCACCACGCCTGGCTAAGAGGTTTTTTTTTTATTTGAGAGAGACAGAGAGAGAGAGACAGAGAGAATGGGCATGCCAGCGACCTCTCAGCTGCTGTGAACAAACTCCAGACACGTGTGCCCCCTTGTTTGTGACATGGCCTGCTTGCATCACTTTTGTGTTTGGCTAAGTGTGGGACCTGGAGAGTCAAATGGATCTTTAGTCTTTACAGGCAGGCGCCTTAACTGCTAAGCCACCTCTGCAGCCCAAGAGTTTTAACTATTATGTGTCTTATAGAGTTTCTTCTTTGGTCCCGTCTGTTTGGTGTTCTGTGGGCTTCTTATATCTGGACGTGCCATTCTTTTGAGAGAATCGGAAAATTTTCTTCAATAATTTGTTTAATATGGTCTCTGTGCTTCTGGCCTGGATTTCTTCTCCTTCTGGTATACCCATGATCCGGATGTTTAGTCATTTTAGGGTATCCCACAGTTCCCTTGTATCCTGTTCACTTGATTTTTGAACTTGGCAAAGTTTTTGGCCTCCCGATCAATTTCTTCTGTCTTGTCTTCCAGGTCAGAGGTTCTGTCTTCCACATGAGTAACTCTGTTGGTGAGGGGGTTCTAGAGAGGTTTTTCAAATTTCTATTTGATTTTTGTTTCCTGTTGTGTTATTTTGCATCATGTCCATCTCTTTTTTGAGGTACAATTTCCAATTCAAGTTCTGATTTTCTTGGTGCTTCCTGGAATTCATTCTTGAATTTGATCAAGTCTTCTTTAAGCTTAATCAACTGGTTGTTGAGATCTTCCATTTCTTAACTCACCTTCAATTTATTCATATCTCATTGGAGGGTCCTAACTTTTTCTTTAGTCAAGTTAAGCCTACTGTCAAAAGCTGAATCATGTAGGAAAAGATTGTGTTCAATTTCATTGATATAATTGTTGCTTCTTTGATGGTTTGCTTCCAGTTTAGAGATGTTTTTGATCAGGGTCTCATTGGTTACTGTGCTTTCCTTTTGGGCATGAATTTCTGTTGATTTCATTGGAGGCTTCCATTGTAGGACTAGGCATCCTTGGTGGAGATCTCTCAGTCTTCTGACTTTTGTTGGCTTTTTTGCATTGTGGTCTAACCCATTTTAGGGAGACTCTATTTTATTGAGGTGGAAGTAAGTTTTTGTCCTTTGGCTCATGCACCTTCTGACTCAGGTGAACAGGGTAGTGGGCAGTCAGAATATCAGAGCACAAGTCCTGATTCCACAGCCCACACAGGGACCAGACCTCCCCAAGTAAGGCACAATGGGACCAGGGGACTGGGAGGAGCCAGGGAACAGGGATCTGGTCTACCTACTCTGTGCTGTGCCCTCCAGCACACAGACAGGCCCTCGGAACCTGGACCAGGGAACTGGGAGGAGCCAGGAAGGAGGAGTCTGTCCTACTCTCTCCACACCACAGTGCCCACCGGCCCACACATTGTCCATGTAGGGAACCCAGACCAGGGAGGTGGGAGGTGTCAGGAAACACCTACTTACTCCAGACTCCTGTGTGCACCCACCTGCACACTGTCTGCCCAGGGAACCCAGCCCTGGGAGGTAGGAGGAGCCAGGAAACAGGGATCTGGCCTACTCACTCCTGACTGGTTCACCCGCCTGCACACTTGTCAATAATTTCTTTTCTGTGTTTAAATGTATTTGAGGTTAATTTAAAGAAAATATTGAATGATTAACTTGTTTTGTGTCTGTAGTAAGTTCTTTGTTTTGCTGTTGTTGGAGACAGGGCTTTTTGTTTCTTTAGACAGAGTCTTGTTCTGTAGTCCAGGCTGGCCTTAGACTCTAGATTCTCCTGCCTTAACTGCTGAGTGCTGGGATTAAGGCACATGCTACCATACTTGTCTTAGAATAATGTCTTGATTAACTAACATGTAGGGAAGTAGTTATCTAAACTTTTGAAACTTTCATGTTGAGTTGGAGAGATGGCTCAGCTGTTAAGGCGTTTGCCTGTAAAGCCTAATGACCTGGGTTCAATGCCCCAGTACTCATATAAAGCCAGATGCACAAAGTGATACACATTAGTGGCTAAAGGCCCTGGCATGCCCATTCTCTCTGTCTCCCTTCTGTCTCTGCTTGCAAATAAATAAATCAATATATTTTATTTTATTTTATTTTAGAGAGAGAGAGAGAGGGAATTGGCATGCCAGGGCCTCAGCCAGTGACATCTAACTCCAGATGCTTGCACCACCTAGTGGGCATCTGTGTCCTTGTTCTTGCCTCATCTTTGTGCGCCTGGCTTATGTGGGGTCTGGAGAGTCAAACATGGATCCTTAGGCTTTGCAGGCAGGTACCTTAAATGCTAGACCATCTCTCCAGACCATAAATAAACATTTTTTAAAAGAAATTTTCATATTAACTGTAGGTTTGGTCAGTTAGACAATAAAATTGCATAGCCTAGGGTATAGGGACTTTTCTGTCAAACTTGTTTTTCGTATATAAATCCGTGGAACCCCATTCTATCTTAGTAGAATCAATTGTTTTATCAGATACTCAGCTTTGTGTCCATAACCAGATCTCAGCTATAGTATTGGTACACTTTGAAGGGAGCTTCAGGGAATTGTGGGTCAAGCTTGCATGCTGGGATTTTTCATCAGTCACATGTTTGCTATTCTGGAAGTCATCTGTGCTGAGACCGAGTTTAGAATATTGTTAGCATGATAAAATGTGAGTCTGTGTGACATGGATGTGATAGATTTAGGTAGTCACTTGCTTTTCTTTTGTTAAACAATTCTTCCATTCTTTCTGCCATCCAGGGAGTGGAGAGCACAACCGGAATATTTTAGCTGACTGTTTCGTTTCCTGCAGTAGAAAGGCATCTCTTAGTGCTAGGGTCTGTTTTTGCTAGTTTTCTGCATGATCTTCTCAGGTTTCTCATTAGCTTGTGTCCTTAGTCAGAAAGGTTCTGAAAAGAAATGTGACTCTGAAGACAGATGATCTGTTGTTTCTTTGCAGATGGAATTTTAACAGCTACACACTATAATTATGACTTTTTTTCCCTTAAAGGAGGAATTCAGAGAACTTCGAGAACAGCCTAGTGACCCTCAAGCCGAACAAGAGCTAATTAATAGTATTGAACAAGTATATTTTTCTGCGGACTCATTTGATATTGTTCAATATGAACTGGAGGTAAAAGAAAACTCATTAAAATGCATCTTAAAGCTTATTTTCTCAGCATATGAATTTGTGGGGGAATAATTTTTTTCTATATGATAACCAGGCAGGTCTGTGATGATCACATTGTTACTAAGTGAACTGTTAGCCTTGTTTAAGATGACATTGCTTATGTGATTGTAAACACACCTGTGGGGTGTTAAAGAAGTGTTTCTGTGTCAGGTTTTCAGTTGGTATCATCTGGCATGTGGTATGCACTTCCTTCTACCTTAGATTGCCTACATGTGCTTAGAGATGCTCTCTGAAACTTGTTTAGAGATGGGATTTTACTCTGGCTGTCCAGGCTGGTCTCAATCTCCTAGATTTAAGTGATTCTTTCTCCCCAGCTTTCTGGATAGCTAGGGCTACAGGCATGCCCTTCTGTGCTTGGCTAGAGCCTTTTTTAAAAATCTTTTCTTTCTTTTCTTTTATTTATTTGAGAAAGAGGCAGAGAGAGGGAGGGAGGGAGGGAGGGAGGGGGAGGGAAAGAGAGAATGGGCACACTAGGGCCTCTAGCCACTGCAAACGAACTCCAGATGCATGTGCCATCCCAGTATATGGGTACTGGGGAATCGAGCCTCGAAGAACCAAACTGGGGTCCTTAGGCTTCACAGGCAAGTGCTTAACTGCTAAGCCATCTCTCCAACCTTTTTTTTTTTTTTTTTTTTTTTTTTTGAGGCAGGGTCTCATTCTAGCCCAGGCTGACCTGGAATTCGCTATATAGTCTTGGGATGGCCTTGAACTCATAGCATTCCTCCTACCTCTGCCTCCTGCATGCTATGATTAAAGGCATGTGTCATCACACTGGGCTCTGACATTTCTTTTAAAGTATTTTATTTATATATTGAGAAAAAAAGAGAAAGAGGCAAACAGAGAGAGAATGGGCACACCAGGGCTTCTAGCCACTGCAAATGAACTTCAGATGCATGTACCACCTTGTTCATCTGGCTTATATGGGTACTGGGGAATTGAACCTGGGTTGTTAGGCTTCACAGGCAAGTGCTTTTACCACTAAGCCATCTCTCCAGCCCTCTGATTCTTTAATCATAAGTGTTACCTATACTGAACCCCCCTGTACAATAATGTTATAATACTAACATAAACTTATAGGCACTTAATAAGAAAAGTGAGAATAGGACAACTTGGCTTTAGACAGAATCAAATGCAATGTGGATCTCATACTGTGTATGCAGTACATACAAAGTCAGTCCCCAACTCATTCTGAGGTATCATCTAGCAGTTGACTGAGATGTGAATCTTTCCCTGTAGGCACATGTTTTTGCAGTTTCCTAGGCTGTTCTCTAATACCACTGTGATCTGGAATGTAGACCAACAACTACCTATCACTGTAGCACTTAGCTACAATTCACAGTATTTCAGAGAGACATTTTGTTGAGTTCCATTGTAGACAAGCAGGGGCAGGTAAAGTTACAGCTTTTCCTCACATTGTCCTGGCATAAGTCATATACTCTTCCCTGTGGGAAGACCCGGAGTCCCAGTGGTGTGTGGTTTCTTAGAGGTCAGAGTGGCAGCAGTGATGCAGGGTGAGGTTTGAAACCAGAAGATTGTTTCAAAAGAGGTGTAGGCTTTGTGACTGGGCCACAAGGGGTCCAGTGAGGGAGGCCGGGCCAGAACAGTGGTGGGCAACAGCAGTGTGTGCACAGATGGAAGTTCTCTGGTTGAGGTGTTCAAACAAATGAAATCAAGTCAACAGTTTACGTTTTATTCTTCATTTATCATGTTTTCTGTAGAAACTCCCACCTGTCCTTAATCTGCAAGAACTAGAGGAATACAGAGACAAACTGAAGCAACAGCAAGCTGCAGTAAGTGAAAGCATTCTCTGGTAAAGCTGTACATTGTTTGCAGATTTCATGGTTTTAATTAAATGTTAATGTACAGAACATCTTACTGCTTAACATGTTTGACTCAGGTGATATTTTTGTCTTAAAGTTTTAATGTCTGTGTAATTTTTCTCCTGTTCCTCTGACAGATTGATTGTCTTCTAAAGCTTGAGGTTCTCTCTGGACTCTTAAGTGTGATTTAAGAGCTTAGAGTTTATTTTCAGATCAATAAGCACTGTTTGGATCCTGTCATGCTTGTATAACCTCCCTAACTGGACTTGGGTAGTGGAACTTTTAAAAAATGGCAGTAAATCCTTGTAGTAGATGAAATAGGTTTAAAGAAAATACAAGGCACAGGTTCAGAGACATAGTTGTAGTCACTATTTAATTGAACAGGTCATTTAACTTCACTGACTTGTTTGACTTGTAAAATGCTAGTTTAGGCTCCTCTAATGCTATAAAAATCTGTGATTTTGTGTGTGTGTGTGTGTGTGTGTGTGTGGCTGAACTCAATTTTTTTTTTTTTCCGAGGTAGGGAATCACTGTAGTCCAGGCTGACCTGGAATTCACTATGTAGTCTTAGGCTGGCCTCGTTCTCACAGCAGTCCTCCTACCTCTGCCTCTCAAGTGCTGAGATTAGAGTGAGTTCAAGCCACCATGCCTGGCTTGAACTTACTTTTATGCAATTCACTGTCTGTGGTCTTTTTTAATTCCTTCTGCTAGAAGAGCAATAGTAGTAAATCCATCTACTTTAAGTTAACCTTTTTTTTTTTTTTTTTTTGGTTTTTTAGAGATAGGGTCTCACTCTAGCTCAGGCTGACCTGGAATTTACCATGGAGTCTCAGGGTGGCCTCAGACTCACGGCAATCCTCCTACCTGTGCCTCCTGAGTGCTGGGATTAAAGGCGTGCACCACCACGCCCGCCCTAAGTTAACCTATTTTTAATGCATCTGCAAATCAAGGAAATAAATACTTTTCTGTTACACCCAGAAGTCTTAGAGGGAGCTTGGGTCTCCCTGGGGGTAAGGCAGCTGTGGTGTGGGATGTGCCTGGGCAGGAGAAGGACTTATTTCTAGAGGGCTAGGGGAGTAAGCATGGGTTGTGTTACTAGAGAATTGGCTTTCAGTAATGATGACATCTTTTGCCTTCTTTTGGATTCAGCATGCTTGAATAAATACTCTTCCATTTGTGTACTTTACATGATAATACCCTTGACAGAAGGTTTCCACCACGAGGGCCATGTAGCATGGTGGTCTTTAGAGTTTGATGAATTTATGCTTGTATCCTGACTTTGAAACTTACTAACAACTAGTCTATGTGTGAGTCACTATGATAAGATGGCTATTCTGGGACAGGAGGAAGTCAGAGCCTTGGCAAGTGGCCTGTCCTGAGTGCTGGTGGCTGTAATAGTAGCATAATAGTAGCCTAGTAGAACCCATAGTAAGCTGCCTAGTAGTACAGTGCAGGCGAGTAGTCACTACATCTCCAACTGTTTTTTTTTTTATAAACCTATTTGAGTAAAATTAAGTAATTTTTTTCCTGTACAGCTACACAAGTTTTATATATATTTATATATATATCAGAAGATAAAGTGTCTTGTGTCTCCTAGTTGACATTTTTATATAGGCATTATGTTGTCTTAATTAAGTGACTTTTAAACTTTAAGTTAATTAAGTCCTGCAGAATGTTTGGTATTCTTAAAGTGATATTAAAGATGAGCATTATAGCTGGGCATGGTGGTGCACACCTTTAATTCCAACACTAGGGAGGCCAAGGTAGGAGGATTGCTGTGAGTTTGAGGCCAACCTGAGCTGAATTCTAGGTCATCCTGGGCTAGAGCAAGACCTTACTTTGAAAAATTAAAAAAAAAAAAAGATGAGCATTATCTTTTTCATTAATTGAAGTAACAAAGCTGTTTAAAGGTTTGATTTTTTTTTAACTTAATGAGAATTCACTTATAGCATAATTCACATAATTTCATGGATGTTTGATGCACATGAAGAAAACACAGCAGGGTTAATGGCATAGTTTAAACTTTCCTCTGTGCTTTGTTCTCATTTGGCCTTGGAAAGCAGACCAGCTGTGATGTTTACTTACTGAGTACCCGCTTTGTGCCATGCTTGCTATTAGATGTGGTTTCTCACTAGTGTAGTTGACAAGGGCCTTGAGCCTCATGGTCAAAGCAGTATAATTCTAACTTGTGTACATTGACATTATTGATAGAGTTGAAGAGCAGATCCTTCCATAATTTCATAGCTTTCCAAAGAACATGTACATTCAAATGTACAGGTGTCAGGGTCCAGTTACTTCTTTGTCTTCTTAAGTGGTGCAGGAAAATCTCTGTTTTCCAGAGCTTCTGTTCATTAAAACTTTGTCCTAGTAAATTCATTGCTTTCCTAAAATCAGATCTTGTTCCCTTAAAGAGGGTTTATTTATTTATTTATACTTTATTCTAGTTTGTTAAATCATATGATATTCATCTCATCAACTTTCCTAATGACCATTGATTAAGTTTCCATTAAGTCCATGTTGTTATTCTACGTTTTATACTAATTTCATAACCTTGTGAATGAGTATGGCCATAGCATTGCAACAGATGTGGTAGAAGTTATTAGAAAGAACCTTCCTCATTTGATGACATATCTTGTAGGTCTCTAAAAAAGTAGCAGATTTAATCCTTGAAAAACAACCTGCTTATGTAAAGGTAAGATAATCTTTGCCATTTTTTGTGGTATGTGTATATTTATGTTTACATGTGTGACACATGTGTATGGAGCTCAGAGATTGATATTGGGTGTGTTTTCTTTTTCTTTTCTTGTTTTTCTGTCTTCCCAGCCTGTGCTTCATAATTCCACCATTTACAGTTACTTTCCCAGCCCTCCTTTCTTTCCTTCTGTTTAAATCAACTGTTTTATTAAAATTTTTATTTCTTTGAGAGAAAGATGCAGACAGAGAGAGAAAGGGGGAGAATGGGTGCAGCAGGGCCTCCAGCCACTGCAAATGCACTCCACATGCATGCGCCACTTTGTGTATCTGGCTTACGTGGGTCCTGGGGAATCAAACCAAGGTCCTTTGGCTTTGCAGACAAACGCCTTAACCACTAAGCCATCTCTCCAGCCCTTGGGTATGTTTTTCAATAACTCTCCACTGTATTTACTGATGCAGGGTCTCTCACCTGAACGCAGACCTTACCTGTTAAGCTAGTCTATCTAGCCAGCTTGTCCCAGGGACCCTCTGTTTCAGCCCCCCAAGCTCTGGGATTATAGGCAGAGTGCCACATCCTCCTGGCATTTACATGCATGCTAGCGTGCTCATGTTTTTGTGGGGAGGACTTTACTGACTGAGTTGTGTCCATAGCCCTTGTCTGTAGCTTTATAGCAATATAGTGACTCTGTGGGTGTGGGTGTCTGTCTGTATTTGTTATTTGGAGCATTATACCAAATAATAATGTATGATTCTGAAGTGATATCCTTATTATCCAAGCTTTAGAACCAGTGAAAATTGCTTTTATAAACTTTGTAACAGATATATAGATCAGCATTGTAACAATCTGGCTCAATGACAATATAAAATATTGCTTTAAAATATGATAAAATTTAGGGCTAGGGAGTTGGCTCCATGGGTAAGAGAACTCTAGGACTCAAGTTTAGTCCCCAATATCCATACAGATAAAGAAAAGTTAAAAAGTACCCAGATAATAAATATGATAATTTAACAAATATGATAAACTTGGAATGGAGCCTATGAATCTATTGCTGAATTAATGCTTTTTATCAGAAATAGGAAGCCTTCAGAATCCATGGAAACATCTCATTGTGTTCAGATCAAGGTATTCATCAAGGCATCTAAGCAAACAGAAATCATATTTGTCATATCCTTATTACTCTGTGAAGGCATGTTTGGTAGAAACAAATAAATGCATGTATTATTGGCATCTATGTATTCCTGCCTGAAGCAGATTGGATTTACATTTCCAAATAAGTAGTACTGATTAAATATTTTGTCATCTGTCATTGTAAAAGACAGTTAGAAGTAGTTATTTTAAATAACTTTTCATAAAATACACTAACAGTTTCAGTTTAAATATTTTTGTTGGTACTTTCTTTCCCAAGCCGGGTTTTCTTTGAAACCCACTAGAGCTTTTGTTATAATGTCATGAGTAAGAAGGAAAAGCAAATGCCTCAGACAATAATCCATACCTATTCTGCCCACAGGAACTTGAAAGAGTTACATCTTTACAGACGGGGCTTCAGTTAGCTGCTGTTATCTGCACAAATGGCAGGAGGTATTGCTTTCAGTAATGTTTTGTTCTTTAACTTGGAAGGAACTGTGAAGTCTATCATTGATACTTGCTTTTAAAAAAAACTGTTGCTTCAATTTGTAGAATATCTTTCAGTAAACAAATATATAATACAAAACTACACTAAAATGGCATGTGGGAAATCACTAATCTGTTTTCAGGTTAAAAAAATTGGTTAGACTAATGCTTCCTACTATTTGTAGTGAAGAACCAGTGGTTTTTGTTTCTCTCTTGCTTTTGTAGGCTTTTATAAGTATGATAGATATAAATTGCCAAGATAACACAGTAAAAGAAGCAATGGAAACTTGTAATAAAGTGTTAGTGCTTTTTAAAATTACACTCACAAACAAAATGATCTGTCTACTTTAGTGCTGCTTTGTGATGCCTCCTGCCAGTTTCTGTACTTAGTTTATCATGGAGCCCTAGTAACTGGTGGGTTGGCATCCATCTGCTGGGTGTGAGTAGCACTGGTTTAGACCAAGCCATTGACCAGTTGTTCAAGTAGTTGTCGTAATTCCCATGTTAACACTAACCTAGGTCCTTCTCTTATTAGTTGCTTGATTGTTCTGTATGGACAGGATTCTTGTAATATTAGAAAGTTTTGGCCTATTGTTTGCTTTTACAGATATTTAAATATTGCAAAGGAAGGTTTTACTCAAGCTAGTTTAGGCCTCCTTGCAAATCAGAGGAAACGTCAATTGCTGATTGGCCTTCTGAAATCTCTGAGAACTATAAAAACACTGGTACGTATATGTTATTTTTTAAAACACTTAGGGCATGGTGGATACAGATTTTACCTTTGATTTTTTTTTTCTTTTTCTTCTTCTTTTTTTTTTTTTTAGCAAAGAACAGATGTGCGGCTAAGTGAAATGCTTGAGGTAAGCTAACTGGTTAGGAGTTTCTTGATGCTCAGTCCATAATATATGTAAATATTATATTGGAAGAATTCAGATTGGTAATTTTCTTAAATTGATAATACAAAGAGCATTTTTTAAACAAGTAAGGGTAATTGAGCCTTTTTTTTTTTTGTTGACACATAGTTCACTTAGAAAACACCAATTTATTTGGGAAAACAGTTACTTAATGGAAATATTGAAATGACAACATCATACTTTTACATTGCATCCCAATGGGAATCAAAATATATTTTTCATTTAACTGTACTAATGATTAATGTGTGATATTTTCATTATATTCAGTATCTCATATATCAGTTAGTTTTCTGAGTGAGCCATCTGTTTCTCTTTGGTGTTTTTGTCATAATGAGGTTCTTCAGAGCACAGTGAGATATTAACTAGTATGGGGACCATATACTTGATCTCCTGGGGGTGAGTACTTTGTCATTGTCTCAGCATCCCTGGTGTTTGCTTTGCATCTGTTGAATTTAGATGGAAACATAGGAAATATTTTTGTGGTTTTTCTGTATAATCATTGTGTTACTTCTAAACTATTACTACTAAACTAGCATAGATCTATATGACATATTCATTTAACATTACTGTATAGGTGACAAAAATGTCTTTAAGTTATTGTGCTAGTTTTCTGTAGCTGTGACAAAATGCCTGTGAAAACCAGTGTAAAGCATGACAAATTTCTTTCCACTGAAGGGAGGGTTAGAGGTTTTATCCTGGTCACTTGGCTTTTGTTTCTGGGCTGTGGTGAGGGAGTACATCATGGCCTAAGAACTAGCAGATGAAAGAAAGCTAGTCACCTCATGGTGGTCAGGAAGGGGGAAGAGGTGGGGAAGGAAAGAAGAAAGGAGGGTCCAATATACTCTTTAAGGGCACACCTACAAATAGGGCACATCTACTTCCTCCCAGTGGCCCCACCTCTTGAAGGTTGCAACACCTAATAACCTGTGGTGACAGGTCACCACACATAAGGCCCATGGCCTTTGATGAGATGTTTAGTTCTAAACTATACCCGTTATTGTTTACTTTTTTCTAAATTGATTTCTTCAGAAACATTTACTGATTTCTTGATGGTAGAATGTTTGAGTCTTAATTACAAATAGAGTTCATATTGCTTTATAACCTTTTGCATAGTTGTTACTGAAAGAAACTGCTTTAGCGATTACAGAAAACCGATCTTTGAAGGAATTTCTAATTCTATGTAGAATTTATCTACAAGGCATGCTCTCGGTGTGATGATACTATATTTGATGATCAAAGTATTTTTTTTTTTTTTTGAGGTAGGGTCTCCTTCTAGCCCAGGTTAACATGGAATTCACTTTGTAGACTCATACTGGCCTTGAACTCACAGCCATTCTCCCACCTCTGCCTCCTGAGTGCTGGGATTAAAGGTGTGTGCCATCACGTCCAGTTTAAATATATATTTTTAAATATTTTATTTATTTGCAGAAAGAGAGAGATTTAATATGACTATGAATATGAATGGGTGCACCAGGGCCTCTAGCCACTGCAAATGAACCCCAGATGGCTCTATGTAGGTACTGGAGAATTGAACCTGGGTCATTAGGCATTGTAGGCAAGCACCTTAACTGCTGAGATCTCTTCAGCCCAGTTTTTAAAATATTTATTTATTTGAGAGAAACAGAGACAGAGATTGAGAACAAGAAAGTTTGGGTACACTGGGGGCTCTAGCTGCCCCAAACAAATTCTAGTGTATGCACCACTTTGTGCATCTTACATTATATGGGTATTGGGGAATCAAACACAGGCTGTAAAGCTTTGCAAGAAAGCACCTTTGATTTCTGAGCCATTTCTCCAGCCTCTAAACATTTTTTTTTTTCTCTGCATACATTTTAGGTCCAGAGTTAGTTGCCTTTTTATGTCTTTTTTTTTTTTTTTTTTTTTTTTTTTTGAGGTAGGGTTTCGCGTAGCCCAAGCTGACTTGGAGTTCACAACTTCTAGTTGTTCACTATGTATGTAGTCTCAGGGTAGCCTTGAATTCATGGCAGTCCTCCTACCTGTGTCTTCCAAGTCCTGGGATTAAAGGTGTGCTTCACCACAACTGGCTCCAGTGTCTTGTTTTTTAATGCATAATTATGATTCTGATTTTGTTTGAGGAGTAAAATATTTTTGAATTTGTATTTATTAGTAGAATGAGAGAGAGAGAGAGGGGATAGGGAAATGACAATGAATAGGCATGTCAGGGCCTCTAGCCACTGCAAACAAATTCCAGATACATGTGCCACCATGTGCATCTGGCTTATGTGGGTTCTGGGGAGTCAAACCTGGGTCCTTAGGCTTTGCAGGCAAATACTTTAACTGATAAGCCATCTCTCTAGCCTAAGAGGAGTAAAATTTTTCTGCTGGTGCAACTTTGTAGAGTATGGTCACAGATGTGTTTTTGCTAAGAGTTTTAAGGCAGTGTTTCTAATCTAATGGTTTCTCTTGGCTTCAGGAGGAAGACTATCCAGGAGCCATTCAGCTATGCCTGGAATGTCAAAAAGCCGCGAGTACATTCAAACACTACAGCTGTATAAGGTATGGCCATTCTGTGTGTGTGTGTGTGTGGGTAAAGAGCTGTGTACCATGTTAATAAACACTAGAAGTTAATATAAAGGGCTGTATTGTCATTTGATATTCATGTTCATAAATGGGCAGTAAAATCAACAATAGCTCTTTTCCAATTGGTTTTTTTTTTTTTTATTATTATTTTTGGTTTTTCAAGGTAGGGTCTTGCTCTATCCCAGGCTGACCTAGAATTCACTGTATAGTCTCAGGATGACCTGAAATTCTTGGTGATACTCCTACCTCAGCCTCCAGGGTGCTGGGATTAAAGGCTTGTGTGCCACCACGCCTGGCTAATAGTAGTTCTTAAGGTATGAAAGAGCAAATGATTTTTAAGCCTGCCTCTTCTTGTCATCCCATTGACAATTTTTTTCATACTCTTTCCAATCAGAGTGGTACTGTTTTTATGCAGCATTTGATATGAATAAATCTGCTCACATCTCCCTTGTATCTCTTGGGAATTTTCCCCCCTAAGCTTGCCTATCACTGAAATATATTGAGAGTATTACTGTACCTTGTTTTTAAGATCCAGATGGTTCAGGTGTTTGGCTTATTGTGATAAGTCATGTATAATTTCAGTTTATTATAACCATCTTTGTGACACTTAAAATGATTGCATTTTTAAATGTTATTTTTATTTATTAGAGAGAAAGAAGCAGATATAGAGAGAATGGGTGTATCAGGGCCTTCAGCCACTGCAGATGAACTCCAGATACTTGTGCCATATTGTGCATCTGGCTTATGTGGGTCCTGGGGAATTGATCCTGGGTCCTTTGGCTTTGCAGGCAAGTGCCTTAACCACTAAGCCATCTCTCCAGTCCATGATTGCATTTTTAGTGTCATAGCTTTTGCTTAAAGTGTACAATTAGACAATGTACAGTGTATAAATGGCTGCTACACTTTTGTTATATTGTTGTATGTTTTGAGAGCAATGGAGCCTTTCTCAGCTTTGGGTAGACTTAGTTTGGAGGTTATAGTGCAAATACTCAGTGGTTACTGAAACTCCCCAGTGGTCCTCTGGGTCGCATGGAAAGATGAACAAAGACAGCAGGAGTGCACAGAAAGCAGGGTTTGCAGACACGGTTTCTTAGAAAGAGAGAAAAAAGCTCCCTGGGTGCAGGTGATTGAAATGTTGCTGGCCAGCTCACTGGAGTGCAGCTCACTGGCCAGCGCACTGGAGTCCAAGTGACGACTCATCGTTGAACAGGTATAAATGTGATAGGTCTGCTTAAACACACCCAGGGGTCTTTGACTGGTGAAGATATAAGATGGCATTGTGCAGGCTCCAGAGGTGACTGCCAAAACTCTAAGGAAGTTGAGAGGAATCAGGAAGTGGGGAGAACAGTGAGCCCCCCAGACTTCTAGTTGTCTGCATGCATCCCAGTTAGGCAGGGGCCACCATCTTGATGAGTAGGAATATTTTTAGTTTCATCCCTGGACTGGAATTGCCATATAGTTGCATTGGTTAGACCATCGAGGCAGGTTGGATGTTTATCTCTCCTTGAGGGCCTGTGACTCTGACTAACCTGCCTACAGTGCAAGCTGCCTGGCAACTCATCTCTGTCACTGTTAAACTTCTCACTTTACTTGATTGTTTTGGTTTGCTTAAAATGAAGGATTATGTTACTTGTGAAAGTGCTAGGGAATTTTTATTCTACAGCTTCCATCAGTCTTCCAAAGCCATTCCAAATAAACAGTGTCTAAGAAAACAATGGTTTATCAAGCAAACCCAGCTTCAAATTAAACCCATGACTGTTCCAGAATGCAGCCCCTTCCTCTCTGATGTGGAGAATGGCAATCAGTGAGCATGACTCATTAATGTTATAGGTGTCTAATGCTGGTAGAGCAAAGCAGTAATGCAAGTTTGAATGATTTTTCTTTCAATATATTCTCTTAATGTAATCTTTCTGAGTATAGGCTAAGGACTATTTTCTTCCCATTTTATACACATATATTTATTATATTTTTCCTTCTTAGGATCATGTATCTTGAAATAACACATTATTTAATTGATTGGGATATGTGTGTGTGTATACACACACACACACATACATATACATACAGGCATATATATATTTGTGTTATCTATATCATCTATCTATCTACACATACAATATAATCAGATATATATATATATATATATATATATATAATCTCCGATGGGCATGCCAGGACCTCCTGCCTCTGCAAACCAACTCCAGATACATGCCCTACTTTGTGCATCTGGCTTTATGAGGGTACAAATTTATATTTAAAATTAGAAGAAAAATAGGTCTTGTATGTTGAATATACTTGGAAACTTTCCCTCCATCCCCTCCTTCTTAACTTCTTTCCTTCCTTCCTTTCTCCTTTTCCCCCTCATTTATGGCATTGCCCTAGAATTAAGGAAGTTGACTTTTAGATTTGTTTACCCAAGAGTGGGCCAGCTCAGAGCCTGAAAGAAGGAACAGTAACTTTTGGAATCATTTAAATCAAGAGTGAACCTGCTGCCTTTGCTGCTGCCACTACTCTGATGATCCTGTGGTTTCTGCTTTTACTAATGGGCACTTATTGGTGTTTCTATTGATAAACAATCTGTGAACAAAGAATCAGTGACCCATGAACAAGGAACTTTGACTCCAAATAATTCTTCTAACATTTGTTAAAGGAAGAAACTTAGGGATATGACCAGTGGACTCTGCTGATCAGAACACACACACTCACTTTTCACAAATACAATCATACTAAGCCCACCTGTTGTTTCAACATTTCTGTGGGCAGTTTTGTTTTGAAAATATTTTTGCTTATTTATTTATAGGCAGAAAGAGAGAGAGGGAGGAAGGGAGGAAGAGTGGGGGGGGGAGAAAACAGCACATTTGCTACTGCAAATGAACTCCAATGCATGTGCCACATTGTGCATCTGGCTTTATGTGGTACTAGGGAATTGAGTCCAGGTTATCAGGCTTTGCAAGCAAGCACCTTTTAACCACTGAACCATCTCTCTAGCCCATTTTCTTCACTTTTGACATCCTGTTGCTTTTTTTGTTGTATGGTCAGCATATCTCACATACATACACATTGTTCTGGGTCAGGTGTGCAACCACCAATGGAAGAAGAAGTAGGGTAAAGAACATGGCTTAAGTTCAGTCAGCATCTCTTAACATCCCTTGTCAAGGTTGGTCATCTGTGCTATTCAGGACAGGGGTAAACTAAGGCAGAAGAATCCTGGTCACACTGCTCTAAGCAGGCGGATTTCATGATTCAGGTCAAGTTACAAGACAGGAACTTCACAGAGAAAGCATCACACAGCAATATTCTCAGAAAAGTTACTTGTAAAGTCTGTAAGAAATATCTCCACAGTTCTTTCCCATAATTCATTTCTGTATTTCATTCTGTTGTCGTAGCTCATTCCCATACTACTTCTTTCCTGCTTCCTTCTTTTTTTCTTGTTGCATTTGGCTTGTAATTCAGGGCCTTGCACATACACCTGAAAAAATATGTATCCATTTAGCTCATTTTTTGGGTACATTTGTTACAGTAGTAATATGTTTATTGGATGAAAATAATTCAGGAAGTTATTTAATTTCTCAAAATTGACAGGCTAGACATGAGGCATGCAGCATTAATTCTTGGTGTTATTATAGAGAACATTATCAAGAAGGGCTTGTGTTGAAGTAAATACAAATAGAATTGGGCATGAGAGAAAATGCAGTTGAGCTTAGAGGGCAAGCACTGAGATCTAACTTTCTTCAGGAGTCTCCTTTGGAATTTCCTAAAAAGGACCTGAGGGATGGGCAAGAGACTTAGTAAGGCTAAGATCGAAAGGGTTGTGGATGGGAAGTTTGTGCACCATGATTGAAATCTTTGTTTCCAATGTGCTGAGCAAAATAAGGACAAAAAATATCTTTCTGCTGGATTTATAGCACTAGAGAAGTAATAGCCAATCTTTTGGGAACAAATTAAGTGAAAATTGGCTGATGTATAAATGCAAAATAAGAAAATTTTGTGAAGAGGAGATAGGAAATTATAAAGGAAAATTGAAAATTGATGGGGAAGAATGAGAAGTGCAAACTAAGATAGGAGAATGTAATATACCAAGGCTTTGCAAAGGTTGACTTTGTAAAGGTCACAGTTGATTATGATAGGCAAGAATGAATGGAATTTGGTGGCAAGAAAATGAAGGAGCAGGTTAACTGTGGGAACAGTTTTCTCTATTAATTAAAAATTCCACTTTAGCTCCCCTAAAGTAAATATCTTACATGACAAGAATAGACTATAAGGAGGCTGGAGAGCTGGCTTAGCAGTTAAGGTTTTTGTCTGTAAAGCCAAAGGACCCCAGTTTGATTTTCCAGGACCCATGTAAGCCAGATGGCGCATGCATCTGGAGTTTGTAGTGGCTGGAGGCCCTGGCATGCCCAGTCTTTCTTCCTTCCTTTCTTTCTTTCTTTCTTTCTTTTTTTCTTTCTTTCTTTCTTTCTTTCTTTCTTTCTTTCTTTCTTTCTTTCTTTCTTTCTGTCTTCCTTCCTTCCTTCCTTCCTTCCTTCCTTCCTTCCTTCCTTCCTTCCTTCCTTTCTTTCTATCTATCTATCTATCTGTATCTATTTATCTATCTATCTCTCACTCTCTCTACCTCTTTTTTCTCTCTCAAATAAGTAAATAAATAAATAAATAATATATAATGAAGAATAGGCTATAATATGTGTAAAAGGAATTCTTATTTGGACTTTTAAATGTTGGCACAAAGTGGTATCTAAGAACTTTTGTGTTAGTGTCTATAGTGATAAATGGAGAAGGTGGTAACAGACATGATATTGAAAGACATCTGAATAACAATTTAAGTAAATAATTGCTTTATTTTAAATAGTGCATGAATTGTTTATATATGTGGTGATGTATATAATAAGAAATGTTTGTCTTTCTCTACAATTAGGTAGAAAGATATCTTAAGAAAAAATCACTGGAATGAGATCTCACCCCCCCCCAGGAAACCTTATAAATGGAATTTTTTAAAAAACTTTTTAAATTGACAAATTCCATAATTACAGACAATAAACCATGATAGTTCCCTCCCCTCTGGAATTGTGTTTTTAACTTGGTGATTTAGCAGATTGTGAGGGTGGCTCGGTGAGTGGAACTGTGGGACAAGGCAGTTTGATGGTGACACTGGCCCCTTTCCCACCCACAGCACATAGCTGGCTTTGTTCTGACTAACTCCATCCCTTTTTCCCTGCACCTGGTACTTTACCCTTTGTTCTTATTTGGGAAAGCTTAACTTTGTTCCTTTTGTAAAATTTTTTTTTAATTATTTTATTTATTTTTGGAGAGAGACACAGAGAAAGACGGAGAGGGAGACAGATCAAGATGGGCGCGCCAGCAGTCTCTCAGCTGCTGAGAACGAAATCCAGATGTGTGCGCCCCCTTGTGGTCAAGTGCGGCATTACGCCCTTGCGTCACTTTGCATCTGGCTAAACGTGGGACCTGGAGATTGGAACCAGCATTCTTAGGCTTAGGAGGCAGGCACCTTAACCGCTAAGCCATCTCTCCAGCCCTGTTCCTTTCTCTGTGTGTGTTTGTTTTCAAGGTTGAGTTTCACTTTAGCCCAGGCTGACCTGGAACTTACTCTGCAGTTCCAGGTTGGCCTAAAACTCATGGCGATCTTCCTGCCAATTAAAAATCCCAGCCTTCCAAGTGCTGGGATTAAAGGTGTATGCCACCACACCTGGTTAACTTTGTTCTTTTAAAACCTTGTATGTATGTAGTTTTAAGTTTTTAAGCATACCTTTCATTATGTATCGTATTATAGATGCATATGTGTATAGAGTACAGTGATGTTATGGTTTTTTATTTTTATGTTTTTATAAGAGTACACGCGTGCGAGAGAGAGAAAGAGAGAGAGAAAGAGAGAGAGGGAGAAATAGGGGAGAGGAGAGAATTGGGGTGTCAGGGCTTCTACCCACTGCATTCGAACTCCAGATGCATGCATCACCTCATGTGCATGTGTGACCTTGTGCTCATGCATCACTCTGCCCTGTGTGTCTGGTTTACATGGCTTCTGGGGAGTCAAACCTGGGTCCTTTGGCTTCACAGAATGCCTTAACTGCTAAGCCATCTTTCCAGACCATGTTACGGTTTTTTAATATAGTAAAGAATGATTAAATAAGGCCAGTTGACCAAGTCATAACCTATTCTTGTAGTGAGAACTTTTAGTTTTATTCTTTTAGCAGTAGTGAGATGTACAAGTCTATATTCATCATGCTGTAAAACAGATCTCTAAAAGCAATCAAACTTACTGGTGTTGCTGAGGCACTGTACCCGTTTGATTATATGACTCCTCATCTCCCTCTCTTCTAACCTTTGGAAACCACCACTCTACTCTGCTTCTCTGAATTCAGTGCTGTGGGTCCTCACTGTTCCTGGTGGGCATTGGCCACTGACATCCTGGGTGCAGGAGGAGTTGGGGGGAAGCAGGGTCTTGGAGCAGGTGAGTGCGATGGGCAATGAACCACTGGGAGGCCGTCTGATGGATAGCACGCTCTCATTTATTTTAAAGGGGAGTGGGTTTATAAACACTTGAGAAAGGTTGAGAAGGCACATACAGACTATAAGGCGGTTGGATACATAGGTTTATGGGTTGCTATCTAATTGGCTGGTATTTGAAGGCAGAAGTCACGAGGGAGAAGCTGCAAGGGAGATAACAGAAGTGGCGGGAAAAGCTAAGTGAGTTCAGAGTTGCGAGGGAGAGGCTGCAAGGGAGGTAACAGAAGTGGCAGGAAAAGCTATGTGCCTTCAGCCACATATTGGATGTCTACAGCTGCAGGGAGACTGTTTATAAGGGTCTCTTGGGCAGTTAGCCACAAGGTCAGGAACGGGGGGGGGGCGCAAAGCCTGACTATGGAATGGTCAGGTGCTTTTGGGATAGGGGGAGGGCCCGCCGGTTCTGCCCACTCCGGGCGAAGATAGGATACACTACAACCTTGCCTGAAGGAAGGGAGGGCCAGCTTCATAGCCAGAGTGGGTTCCCAACGATAAGGCCAGTTGTAACCCCCACAGCCCAAGGTCCCTGGCCATGTCCAACAGCCCAGGCCAGCTTCCTCACAGTCCCAGCCCATGTTTAGCAATGCCTAACACAGTGCCTTGGGTCACACTGTACATGAGAACACTTCTTTATAGACAGTGTGACATGTGATATAAGAATAGAGTTAGTTTGTAATGGAGGTTGAGTCCATTAAGGCAAGAGCTACTTTATTCTACCATCTTTTTATTTTTGCCTCTATTTGTTAGATCCTTTCCCTCGTTGTGTGTATGTGTTTTTCTTTGGCTTCTCTGCCACTGGTCTTTCAAACACAGTGTTGAACTTGTTTTTGAGCTCCGTGATTAAGCTGAATTCAACAGTGATTGGTCACCCATTTAGTTGATCTGAACATGTGGAATTTAGCCAAAGGCGGGATTTAAATCTTTCTTGGACCTGAGTAACTAAGAGTGAAAAATCTTTTGACACTGGAAATCGCAGGAATAGTAATTAATATACAATTGAATATCTATACTCACCATCTATTTTATTTATTTTAATGTTTATTTATTTGAGACGGGAGTGAGAGTGTGTGTGTGTGTGTGAGAGAGAGAGAGAGAGAGAACGAGAGTGTATGGCCATGCCAAGACCTCCTGCCACTGCAAACAAACTCCAGACACACACGCCACTTTGTGCATTTGGCTTTATGTGGCTACTGGGGAATCAAACCCCAACTGTCAGGCTTTGCAACCAAGCACTGTTAGCTACTGAGCCATCTCTCCAGCCCCTATAATCTCATTTGAAAAGATTTAAATCTACTTTATTAAATATACTTTCATTCTGTTTGAATAGTGTAGAATCACAAATATATTCCCCATAGAAATGTTAATTTTATTTCCCAATTTAGAATATTTCTGTATTCAGATATGAATATTTTTAATTTCAAGTGAGTTCATATGTACATCTGTCTGTACAGTTGTGGTAGTTTTAATAGATGTCCCCCATTATATTCAGTGTTTTATTAGTTTGTAGTTTTTGCATTGGCATCCACCTGGCTGGAGGCAATGTCACTGGGTGGATCTTAAGGTGTGGTGGTGGGTTTGAGATTTCAATCTAAAGATGTGCAAAGTGTGTCTAGCTAGAGTTCCTGAGGTATGCTGTGCTGTGTGGCTTTTTGCTTGTGGCTTCACTCTCTGTGTTTGGTTCTGTAAGAGCAGGCCAGCTTCTTCTCCCATTATGGAACTTCCCCTGGATCTGTAAGCTTCAATAAATATCCCTTCCTCCATAATTTGCCTGGTCTGGAAGTTCATCTCAGCCAACCTGAAGCTGTCTGCTATAATAGTACATCTTAAGTTTTTTCTTGGCAGATTGTAGGTTCTTAGTCACATCAGTCCTTTATTGGAATTAAGATTATTGAGTGAGTGTAGAGATCTTGTGTTCTAAGGAGAGGTATTTGAGCAGATTATGTGGGACTACTTAGGGCTGACTCTTATTCTAAAAAGCAGGAAATGCAGAATTCACATATTTGCTTCTGCATAAGAAAACATTGGCTGTGTATGTGGTAAATTTCACATACTTGTCATTCCAACTCATATGATGATGCACCTGTGGGTTGCAAAATGAAAGAAAACCTCCTCTGTGTCAGGTGCCCTTGTTGAGATGGGCTGTGTTGCAGCATCGTGAATAAACAGTAACACCAATTTTGCTCATTTTGATAACTGACACAGAACATCTGTATATTATTTGAAAATTCTCAGGTTGATTGACAGAGTCATATAGTTGAAATTTACTGGGAATAAAAATCAGAACGTGTTCATGTTAAAGTGTGTGTGAATGAAATATTTAATTTCTTTTTTCACTTGAAATTTATTTAAATTAATTTCAACAAAAGTTATTCTACAAAGTCATAACTACTTTATTACTTTTTATTTCATTTGAGAAAAACCTGAGAGCATTGTGTATTATGTGCTAGAGAATTTACTTGCTGTCAGACTAGTTTGTTGAGTACTGTTTTAATGTATTTACATTTCAATTATATTTATTTATTTTTCCAAAACATGATGTTGTGAAAATTATAGATTATACCTTGACGCCAGACAACAAATGACCACAGCTTTTTGCTGTAAACACACCATTGCTGAGGACTTTTCCTCTCTGTTTAATTCCTTTCACAGAACGAAGGTCTGCTTTTTCTTTCATCTCTTTTTCTTTCTCTAGGCTCAAGGCAGGGACCCCCAGGAACTATGTCCTGAGTAATGTTTGCACACCTAGTATTTTGTTCTTTTCTCTCTCTTCTCTTCCCTTCTTCCCCTTTTCCCTTGCCCCTCCTCTCCTGTTTTTCCCTTCTTTCTCTCCCCCTTGTCTCATTCCCTCCTTTTTTCTCTTTTCTTTTAATATTTTTTATTTATTTACAAGGAGAAGAGAGAAAGAGAGGGAGAGAATGGGCATACCAGAGCCTCTTGCCACTGCAAACAAACTCCAGACACATGTACCTCTTTGTGCATCTGGCTTTATATGGGTACTGGGGAATCAAACCCAGGCTGTCAGGCCTTGCAAACTAGTGCCTTTAACCACTGAGCCATCTCTCCAGCCCCTTCTTTTCCTTTTTGATAGATTCTCAGGTAGTCCTGACTAGCCTCAAACTCAATATGTAGCCAAGGTTGGTCTTAAACTCATGATCATCCTACCTCTACCTCACAAGTTCTGGGATTAGAGGTATGTGCCAACATGTTCACTTTGTATGGGGCTGGTGATCAAACTCATGGTCATGTGCATGCAAAGTAGGCATTCTATGAACTGAACTACTCCCCTTTTTTCACTGTAGTTGTCTAATACCTCAACTGTTTATACTCCTTCGAACAAAAAATAATAAGAAATGGCATTTGATACACTTCCGTTAGCTCTCTACCTTCCAGATTTTGTTCAGGAAACTATTTTTTTGCTTAGGGATGTTACACACACACACACACACACACAACTATAAGTTTTCTCTGCTGTTTTAAGTGTGTATTCAAAAAATCCTAACCTAATAGAAATAACATACTGTATCCTGATTATATAAATATTACCTGAAGAACTAGTTAGCATGAGTGTACTTATAAAGTGAAAAGAAACTTTGTTCTCTAAATGAAAATTGGGCTCTAGTAGCATATGCTTAATTTCTTTTGAACATATTTACCTTCCTTTTAGTTTCTACTCAGCTTATATCATTTTATATGATATTCCACATTTATATATTTCTTTTGTTACAGTTACTTCTTTGAGAATTTTTAAAATGTTGGGTTTATGGGAAGTAAACTTTATTTTAGAGTGCTTTTAATTTAGTTCATACACATGATTGAGAAAATTATTTTTTGCTCAGCAAAATAGAAGGCATTGCCATGTTGTCCAAGACACACATGCACACAGAAAATATATGTGTATGGATATATATCTTTTTAAACTTTAATTTTTTAATTTAAATAAAATTTTAATTTAGTTCATTTAATTTAAATAAATATCTTCTGATAAACACTATCACAGAGTTTACAAATTTTGCCCTATAGGACCTTATAATCTTTTAAGTTTGCAAGTCATCAAGTTTCAATTGAAGCTATTCACTTTGTAATATGAAAGGAGCCGTATAAACAAGAGATGCGGCTGTATTTCAATAAAGCTGATTTGAAAATATTCTACTAGCTAGATTTATTTACTTGAAAGTGATCTGCTCTCGAGTTATGGTTCATAAGGTTTGGAGCTGTTTGAACATTTAGTAGGCTTAATGATGGACTTGGCACTTTGTGGTGAGTTATTTTGTTCTAGATTAGGCTACAGAATTTCTGAACAAACAGGATGGAGATTTGGCTGGGCTTGACAAGATCTTGGGAGGTCTATCACAGTCTAGTCCTACCTGCCATGAAAATGAAAGATAATGTAGACACTTCTTGGTACTTCAAGGCTGTAGGTTTTATTTCACATACTTGGAAGTCAGCTTTTCTTTTGTTTTTGTTTTTTATTTTTTTAGGTCTGTGAATAAATTCTCTCCTTCCTGTGAGTACATTGAAACCCTTAGAAAAGATTCTAACCTAAACAGATTAAACTTCTCAGGAACCGTGGACATAAAGTATAAACTTGGAAGTCAACTTATTGAAGTTTATTCTAAAAGGTTTAGAGCTTGCCTGAAACATACAAAGATGAGATAACTGAGTAGCTGGTGTTCAGCATGTGATAGAATCATGAAACAATAGAGCTAGAAGCAAGCCTTTCAGTTCAGCCTACCCTTAAATAGGAAAGGGATGCCCAGGATATTAAGAGTCTTGATTCAAATCACATCTCATAAATAACAGACCAGGTAAAGATCAGTACCGTGTTGATTGTCCCTCTACCATCTTTTCTTTTCTATCATCAGGTTTGTATTTTGATTTATTTGTTTCCTCTCTGGGGATAATTGTGTGTGTGTGTGTGTGTGTGTGTGTGTGTGTGTGTCTGTCCGTCCTAGCACCGTTGCTTAAAAGCACTTAGTTATTTATAGATAGGTTACTTTAAATTTCCTGTCATCATGGCAGAAAGCTCTGTAGACTTGTTCAGTTCATCCATTCAGTTTGCAGATGGCTTTTAAAAGCTTTTAGCCTCCTGTCTTAGAAGTAGTGGTTTTTTTTAAACCACAATGTAGCTTTTATTTAGTAAAATGTTTATGGGTTGTTCCTTTTAACGTACTTTGATTAATTGGCTGAAATGACTTGAATTCTCAGTCTTAAGTGATAGTTAAGGGCTTCTTTAAAAGCAGTGCAGTTAATGCCCAGTCTTAAATCACTAGTTCTATATGTGTATACTTCATAGTGGTACTGTTAGTGCCCACTCTTGAATCACTCTTTCTACATGTATATACTTAGTAGTGGTACAGTTAATGCCCACTCCTGAATCACTATTGTGTATATTTAGCAGGCAATTGTCAAACATATATGTTTTTATTTATAGTCTTCTACATGCTACTTACATTACCATGTTCTTAGAAAAAGAATGATCTAACTATAGAACATAGCAGCAATAAAAGCAAAAGCTAGATTTATTTTATTTTATTTTATTTTATTTTATTTTATTTTATTTTATTTTATTTTATTTTATTTTATTTTATTTGTGTGTGTGTGTGTGTGTGTGTGTGTGTGTGGTGTATGCATGTGCAGGTGCCCTGCAGCAAGGGTCACTTGCCTGGCCTGCAGAAGCCCAAGTAGAGACATGAAGTGGACCTATTTATTCATTGCCTTTTTGGTGGTATTATTTTGAGCTGGAGTCTCCTTTTACTAATTTCAGAGCTTGCAGAGGCCTGGAGATTCTTGGATCTCTGCTCCCTTGAGGAACTGGGGTTACAGGCATATGTGGCCATGCCCAGCTGTTCTATGAGGGAACTGGAGATTTGAACATGGGTAGTCGCAATGCCTCTCAGACCCTCATGCTTGCATAGGAAGTACACTTGACTGCTGAGCCATCTTTCCAGCCCTAGATTTATCATTGATAAATGAACACTAACACCTGTTTTTTTTTTTTTTTGTAGAGATATAAGAAACCATTATTCTCATCTGTGAGTGACTTTAAAAAGTCTTCTCTTTCCTCCAAAGTTAAATAGCTCCTGAAAAAAGATATGTACCAGTTCTGAATTGCCATTGTCACTGTACTTGTGCCTGTGGTGTCTCGGCCCTCAGCCTCAGGCAAACTTTTTAGCTTCACATGATGGAGGAGGGCATCTAGCTGTTTTTATTAAAGCACCTGAAGATTCAGAGTTTAGTGTGATTCTTTTCCTCCTAAAACATTCTCCCTTTTCTTCATTCTCAATATTTTTGTTTATTGAGGTAAAAATAGGGGCTAAGGAATGATGGTCAAATGTTGGCAATGTCTGAGTTGCAGATTTGACTTGGCAGATATATATGACCTGCCGAGTCAGGTAGTGCATTGAGTTTTAGGGACTCCTGGGGGATAGAAGTGACAGTCTCTTGGAGGCATAATCACAGATAGTCCTTACTGTATAAATATAGGGTGCTATGAACAGAGTATTGTGATCCTAATGGTAGCATTTAGTGAGAGAACAGGACCTTCTAGAGAAGATGACATTTGAATGAGGTCTGGAAAATTAGATGGTTATTGGCCAGAGAGAGAAGAGATTTTCTAGTCATTGTGAAAGCTGTGTGTAGTAATAGAAGATGTGAAGGTCTAGGGTTAGTGTGGGGAACCTCATGCAGTCCATATGTATAAAGAATAGGCATTGACAAGTGAATGAGTAATTAATTTTTTATTTAAAATTGTTAAGTACTTAACATGTCACACTATCTTGGGCTATGTTCTTACTTTTATGGAAAATCAGCAATGGTATTGAAGGTAGGACACTAGTATGATTTGATTTCTGCTTTAAGAACTGAGCATTTACTTTTTTTAGGAAGTGTGTGTGTGTGTGTGTGTGTGTGTGTGTGTGTGTAAGGAAGGCCCTCAGAACTTGGGAAGAATGTGTACTAGAATCATTGCTTTTAAAGGGCAATCTCAGTTCCATTTGTAACTCCTTTATCCTGTAGCTATATTTTGCTATATGTCAGGTGTAGTTAGAGAGCTTGGGTTTTCTAAGGAACCAGCCCTCCAGTGTGATTGCTAGAGGATATAGCTTTGCCCACTGTCAGTTTTTACTAGAAAATATTACTGCCAGCGTTAACCTTTAGCCTAAAATATGAATATGAAAAGGATTACTTGTTAAAAAAGAACAAATTTCTATAGAGTTGGACCTTTAGTCTGAGACATCAAAAACTGGTACTTAGATGGTGTTGGCTATCCTTTCTGACAACCTGCTTTATGTGCATAAGTCTACCCATGTGCCTGTCTCCTGAGGTGCCATCTCCTCAGCTTGCTTTGAGGGATGCTGTCAGAAGAATTGTAAGGAGCCTGGTAGGGCATACCACTAAGGATATTGACAAAGCTCCTGAGCCTCTGTAGAAATCAATTCATCAAAAGTGATTTTGGAGCTAGAGAGATTGCTTAGTGGTTAAGGCACTTGCCTGCAAAGCCAAAAGACCGAGGTTTGATTCCCTAGTTCTCACGTAAGCCAGATGCACAGGTGGCACATGTATCTGGAGTTTATTTGCTGTGGTTGGAAGCCCTGGTGTGCCATTCTCTCTCTGTCAGCCTCTCTGTATCTCTATCTCTTAAATAAATAAATAAACAACAAAAAAAGTGATTTTGTGAATGTGTATACATGTGTTTGTATTCATGTTCACATGTGTGCTGGTGAGTGTGCATGTGTGTGTGTGTGTTTGTGTAAGGACAATCTCAAGTGTTGTCCCTTAGGCACCTGCCCTTTTTTTTGAGACAAGGTCTTATTGGCCTGAAGCTCACCAAGTAGGCTAGACTAGCTGGCCAGGAAACCCCAAGAATCTTCCTGTCTCTGCCTCCTGAGTGCTGGGATTACAAACATACAACATGGCCAGCGCTTATTAGGTAGGTTTTGGGTATCAAATTCAGGTCCTCTAGCTTGTGAAGGCAAACACTTTACTGACTGAGTTCTCTCTGCACTGCAGTCTGACAGAGTGATTTTTGTTCTTTGTGATGACCTGTCTCATAGTGTGACAAAATACCTGACCAAGGCCAACAGTCTGAGGCTAACAGTTGAGGTTACCATGGAGGGGAAGGCATGGCAGGTGGCAGGAGGGTGCGACAGCTGGTTACATTGCATCTGCAGTCTGGGAGCAGAGAAAATAAATGCTTGTGCTCACCTTTCTTTCTACTTTTTAGTCAGTCTGAAACCCCAGCCCTGTGGAATGAGTCTTACCACTTTGGTAAGCCAGTCTAGAAACTAGGGCTGGAGAGATGTCTCAGCAGTTAAGGCACTTGCATCCAATCTAGAAACTCCATCACTGACAGAGGTTTGTCTCCTCAATAATTCTAGATCCCATCAAGTCAGCAGTATTTCTAATCACACTTTCTTTTCTTTTTCTTTTTTTGTTTCCCCCTCTCCTTTAAGCTGTGGTTGTGTTTTGATATTGTGCATTGTGTGCTGTAGTCCTCCAGCTTTGCTCTGGCTACTAAGAATTTGAGAGTGAAGTTTATTATCAGCAGATAATAGTTGTTAAAAATTTAGATTTTGGTATGTTAAACTACATTTTCACTCGTTCTTAGTACTTAATAATTTGTCAGTTATTTTGTTAAAATATTTTTTGATTGGCTTTATTTTGTTAGATTTCATAAGCTTTTTTGGTGATGAGATATACTAATTTAATAATGTTAATTTTGAGGGGTTTGCTTATTACAAATAATGCTCCAAGAATTGTGTGTGTGTTTTGATTAGTTACATAGCCAGGACTAGAGCTGCCTGGAGAGTGTAGTTTGGCTAGCCATGACAGTTTTTCAGCGAGGTTGTTTAAATTCTGCATTCACGCTGGATGAGTGTTCCGTTTGTTCCACATTTGTGAAGCATTGGAAGATACCATTAAACTATTTAAAATAGTTTCGGTCATTCTGATTGTTTGTCACAGGATTGCTTTTCCTGAATGACTAATGGACTCAAGTGGCTGGTTGTTTTTGTGTTTATTCTCAGTTGAATATCCCCTTTATCAAGTGTCTGTCTGTTCAAGCCATTTGCCTTTTTTTTTCATTCCCTTCTGTCTCCTATGTCAACTATTCAGTCTTATTACCATACCTTTATAATAGGGACCATTACCTCTTTTAATGCAGACCTTTGAATATTGTGCAGTACATGTGGTAGTGCAGACCCTTGAATATTGTGTTCAATGATTTTCTTGCTGCTCTACAAAACCAGAAATTTGGGGCTGGGAGATGGTTCAGCAGTTAAGGTGCTTGCCTGCAAAGCCTAGTGATCTGGGATTGATTCCCCAGTACCCATGTAAAGCCAAATGCACAAAGTGGCTCATGCATCTGGAGTTTGTTTGCAATAACTGGAGGCCCTGGTGTGCCCATTCTCTCTCTTTCTCTTCTCACTATCACTCTCTGCTTATATAAATAAATAAATAAATCTTAGTCTGTTAAAAGAAAAACACAGAAATTTTAGAAGCTGCTTGTTAGTTCTTCCAAATAAAAAGAATTGCTGAGATTTTGATAAGAATTCCAGATGCTATTAGGGAATTTTATTGAGAGATTTTCATCTAGTAACATACATATGCTTCTTTGTATTTTAAGTCTGTTCTAGTTTGGCATTACATTGTGTAGCTTTTATTAGATGTATTCTTGGATATTTGGTTTCAGTAAATAGTATTTTTAATTCATTTTCTAGTTTTGTTCCTACTATATGGAAATTAACTTTATTTGTGAAATTTTACTTTTTATTTAATTTATACCCTTTGTCGTTTTTTTAAATTATACATCAATTTTTAATTCCCAAGTTCTTAGTTTTCTCCACAGATACTTTAGGATTTTCTGCCACATGAGCCCAATGCTGTTAGTAGTCACTCTTACTCTTTCTAATTATTTCCTGTTATTTCTTCTCCTTGCCGTGCTGTACTGTCCATCGACAGAGCTCACCTTATTGTTTATGCTGTGTTTGTTGATTATTTAGTTATTTAGTACTTTTCAAAAGCTAGACACATCTAACTCTGTTTTATTTCATAGTGAGCTGAATTCCAAGCTGCAAGATACTTTAGAACAAATTGAGGTAAGAAGGGTTATACTTGAAGTTGAGTGGCTTTTTCTTCTCCAAGTTTTTTTTTTTTTTTTTTTTTTTTTTTTGTTTTTTGAGGTAGGGTCTCACTCTAGTTCTGGCTGACCTGGAATTCACTATGTATTCTCAGGGTGGCCTCGAACTCATGGTGATCCTCCTACCTCTGCCTCCCCAGTGCTGGGATTAAAGGCGTGCGCCACCACGCCCAGCTCTCCAAGGTTTTTGAATAATCAAAACCCCTACTAAATTCCTAATCCTCCTAATACCAAATGCAGTTCATTCAAAAATGTAGAAACTGGAAAGAGAACATTCCATCTTTGTGAACATGAAGCTTTCCTCTCTTCCTACTTAATAGTCACAATCAGTTTCTCTCCTTGGGCAATACTTACAGAGTTTTCATTTTAATAAACAATAAGGGTCATTTTATCCCATATTACATTTTATTGCTCTCTGATAAGGATATTGTAACTATAAAAAGTTAGACTTTCAGCCAGGTGTGGTGGCACATGCCTTTAATTCCAGCACTGGGGAAGCAGAGGTAGGAGGATCACCTTGAGTTCCAGGCCACCCTGAGACTACATAGTGAATTCCAGGTCAGCCTGAGCTAGAGTGAAACCCTACCTTGAAAAAGAAAAAAAAAACAAAAAAACGTATTTTTCAAAATGACCTTTTGTGACAGTAGATCTTGTTAATAAATATAACTATTTGCTAATTGTAAGAATATCAATTTATTTGATAATCACCAGAACAAGTCTTGAATTCTATAACAATGCCCTGAAGATTTTTAAGAGAAATTTCTGTTCAGAGCTCAGTAATTCTTCACCCTCAGTGCAAAGTATTATTCTGTGCTTATGTAGAAAATCATTATTTAAAATGAAGTCATTGACAAACATAAGAGGTGCATTTATATATAAAAGCTTAAATGACGTATGTACTTTGAAAGTTAATGTTTTATTTAGAATTAGTTTTTTTTTTCCTGATTGCAAAAAGATTGTTGTGTTGCTTTTCAGCAGTCCTACACATTCACTTTATGTAATTTAAAAATATTAGCAGGCATTTGAGGAAATATAAAATTAAGAAGAATAAAAAAATTAGCTTTCATAAAAACTGTTATACTTTTTTTTTTTTTTTGAAATCCTAGGCATGGGGTTTCAAGGCATAAAAATTCATATAATAAGTAAATAAACTTGATTATAGTGACTAATTATAATTTTTAAGATATTTTTATTTATTTGTAAGGAGAAAGAGAAGAAGAGAGAGGAAAGGGAGAAAGAAAATGAATAAATGAGAGAATGAGAATGGGGACACCAGGTCCTCTTGCCTCTGTAAAGGAATACTAGACACATGCCACTTTGTGCATTTTATATGTGGGTACTGGGAGATAAAACCCCAGCTATCAGGCTTTGCAAGCAAGTGCCTTAACTGCTGAGTCATCTCTCCGGCCCCTAACTATAATTTATATATTTTGACCAATAAATTAGTATGATGGTAAATAGATATTAATCATAAGTGAAAGATTAATCTTAATATTTTGTTCTCATTGTCTTGAAAATGTAACTTCTTAATCACCCTTTACTTCCTCTTTTAATTACACAGGAACAATTGGATGTGGCTCTTTCCAAAATTTGCAAGAATTTTGACATTAATCATTATACCAAGGTTCAGCAAGCTTATCGACTTCTAGGAAAAACACAGGTTAGCTTTTAAAGGATGGTCCTTTTTTTCCATAATTAGGAGCTTATCAACTTTAATGCTTGTTCATATCTGTATATTATCAATGTAGTATCCTTAAGTAATGTTATTTAACAAAGTACATTTTACTGCTGAATTAACAGTGGTAACCATGGTTATTCACAGAGTCTCAGAGTGTATATAATGTGATTGAAGCAGTCTAAAGGTTTGCTTTGAACTGTGAAGTATTTGCCAGCTTTAACATTTTCACAGTTTGATATAGGATTAAGAAAAGTGTTTTATACTTGGCTTGAGGCTGGAGGAATTCAAGTTTGAGGCCTTTGTGTGCTACATTACAAGACCCTGTCTCAAAATACTGTAAAAAGGAAGGAAGGAAGGAACAAAAGGAAGGAGGGAATGTATAAAATAATTTATCAGGAGATTCATGTAGTCTGTTTCATCTTGGTTATCAGTCCTGGAACATTAGAAGAAACCCATTGTACTTATCAGATTTTCAAAACATTCTGGCATCCCCCAGTTGCCGTAATTAAATGCCATAACTTCTCTTATAATACACAGCTTTCCACACTCTTAGTATCCAAAGTCTTTCTTGAACAACTTGAAACAAGGATTATAGTTTGAAAGTTGATTCTATCTTCTCTGTGTGTATAGAATTATAGAGTTACCCATTCAACATTTAAACATGATAGGTGCAAGCTCCCCCCCCCCACTTAAATTATTCAGTCTCTTAGGACATGTAAGATTTTAATCAAACCATTTAAATTCTGTTTATATTTTAAATTTTGAATTGTTGTACCTTGTTAATGTTCATGTCTTAAGCTGTAACTTGAAACAATACAAGATGAAAGATGTCAGTTTTGAAGGACATGTGTAAAGAGATTTGAAAATAGAATTATGACTTCTACTTTTCTCTGTAAGATTGTTTTACATTCATTACTCATTGATGCCTTCTAGCTGTATTGCTCTAGGCACCTGTCTGTAGACGCTCGTTATATTATCTTGTAAGGCATGCATCCATTTCAGTTTATAAGGGAACACACTTTCATGTGGGAAAAAGTACTATAAAGAACTTTGAATCAAGGAGGGGGAGCCGGCTCACTGGGTCAAAGTGCTTGCTGCAATCTGTAGGGGCTGCCAGGGCCTGATTTGCCCTGTGTTTGATTCTCTCACCGCCACGTAAACATCAGGGCATGGCCACCTATGCCTGTACTCCTGCTTCTGTGGGGAACAGAGACTGGAGATTTGTTTGGGCTTCTTGGTCAGCCAGTCTGATCAAAAAATGACAGCTCCAAGTTCACTGAGAGACTCTGTCTCCAGGAAACACATGGATGAATGATAGAGGAGTACCCAGTGTGCCTATATCACATATAAATTACACATGCGTATATACACGCACGCATACACACACAAAAGCCCTATAAATCAGATCAAGCAAATAGACTGTAGAAATATTGAGTTGCCTAGGTGGTCAGGAAAGGCTTCTCTGAGAAGTGGAACAGTAAGGTGTGTCTTGATGTAAGAGAATGAACATCTGATGGCACAGGGATCCAGAGGTGGGTAATGCATGGCATAGTTGAAGAGCAGAATGGATACCTGTTATGAACATAGACCATCAGAGCAGGTCCATAATTCAGATACCTTGAGTGCTGTGATGTTGTAGTTATGGGAAGGGTAATTTGCAGATAATCTACACTGTGGCAGTTCTGAGGATAATGCCATGCTATAGTTATAATTCATGAAGTTTTTTTCTGCGTGTTTTATCATATCTGTCAAGATTCATTTATTTTAATTACATAAAGTTATACTGTGTGTTTTTCTTTCTATAGACTGCAATGGATCAACTTCATATGCACTTTACCCAAGCCATTCACAATACCGTGTTTCAAGTTGTCCTTGGTTATGTGGAACTATGTGCTGGAAACACAGATACAAAATTCCAAAAGCTACAATATAAAGATCTCTGTACAGTATGTAGTAGTTTTATTACTGTTCTTGTGTCTCTCTGTAAGGTTTTAAATTAATAACTGCCTTGTTCTTTGCACCTTGAAGATGCCATTAGACTAAATACAAACACGTTTGTTGAAAGCTTTTAAATTCTTCTGTATTATTCTTTTTTTTTTTTTTTTTCACAGAAAAATTGAATACTCGGTCACAGCAGTGGTAGACATTGCTGAGACTGGAGTGCAGTTACTTTGAACTGGCTCAGCCTGGTGTGGCTTTTCTTACTCTCCTGTTTCTCTGGCTCTGGATTGTCTTCTGCCATTGCAGCATCCTTATTCAGTCTCCACCTGCATGCTGCTGCTATCTGTGGCTAATTTTCCTTTTTCATTCTTTAAGAAAGCATTGAGTTTAGGGACAGCAGAACCGAAAAGGTGAGAAGTAGACAGACTTAGGTTCTGTTTTAGAGGTAGATCTGACTGATAGGATGGTGTGGAGTGTGAGGAAAAGACGGGTGAACAGCTGGGGAAGGGTAGTTGTTACGCAATAGGATTGCAATGAAAAACCATACCTTCTATTTGATACCTGGCCTTTTTGGTTTGTTTTGAGACATCTGTGTGGTGGTTTGAATTAGGTGTCCCACATAAACTCATGTGTTTTGAATGCTCAGTCTTCAGCTGATGGTGGCAGTTTTGGAAGGTGGAGCCTTTCTGGAGAAGTTGTGCTGTTAGGGGTGGACTTATGGATGTTGTAGCCAACTCCCCCTTGCTAGAATCCAGCTCACTCTTCTGCTGTTTCCAACTGCTGTGGCAGAGGTGACGTCTAGCTTCTGCTTTTGCCATCTTTTCCCCTGCTATCCTAGTGCTTCCCCTCTAGACTGTAAGCCAAAATAAATACCGTTCCTCCCATTAGCTGCTTTTGATTGGGTGCTTTGTGCCAGCAACGTGAATGTAACAAAAGCATCCCACTATGTAACCCAGGCTGGCCTTGTACTTGTGACCCTTCTGCCTCAGTGTCCCAAGTGTAGGATTGCAGGCATGTGCCATCATGCTTGGTCTGTTTGATACCTGTGAAACATCACGTGGACTTAATGAGGAGAGACCTAAGGAGACCAGGGCTGACGTTAGGTTTGGAGTGATTTTAGTATCTACTAATTAAAGCCATGAACCTGGATAAGAAGATGGTAGGGGAGTGTGGGAAGGGCAAGGTTAGATTAAGAAAGCAGTAAGGATGGAGGAGGACAACAGAGCAGGGGTATCAGCATCAAGGAGAGTAAAGTATAGACCTATGTCAAGTGCTGCTGCTAAAGCCAGAATACAGTGATGCAGTGTAGTTGACCATTTGGTTTGACTTTGTGGAGGCCACTGTTGACTGTGGCCTTTCATTCCAGCCTAAGAATGCACACTCCCTTCCTTGAGACATGCTTGAGTCTTTTCTAATGGTGGCTTAGGCAAATGTGACACTTCCAGAAAGTAGATAGTAGCTCTCTTTTATAATTGTCCAGGAATCAGAGAAAGTAAGCTAATCTTTATTTTTCAACAAGTTTGTAAGTATAGGTCATATATACAGAGAACTGGAGGAATTTTCTTAGTTGAGTTACAATAAATATTGTGGAAGAATGTGTTTATATAAAGAGTAAGTCATTAATGACAGTTAATGTGGCTAATTTTTAAAAATATTTGTCTAAATCAATAGGATAATTTTATAGATTTTATTGTTAATGTAACATAGCTACATACTTACATCTTTATCCCTTTTTCAATGTAGCAATCGTTGAACAAATTTTAAGTTTTGAAATACATTTGTTTTCTTAATAATATATTTTAGATCACTAGTGTGTATTTTAAAGTTAAATACCCAAATGATCACTTTTAATTTTTTTAAAAAATATTTTGTTTGCAAGGGGAGAGAGCGAGAATGGGCATTCCAAGGCCTCCTGCCACTGCAAACAATAAAAAAATTCTTGCAAGTTGGTGATTTTTCTGTTAAAGCACAAATCTTTTTGTTGTTCCCAGTTTTTCTTTTTACATGGTTAGTTAGCTCTGTGTTTTGGTGTGTGTCTTGAGTACTTTGGGACTACTTTTGTGTGGTGTTAAGACACATTAGCACTTGGGTTTCTTGAGAAGGTCCTCTCCATTCAAACCATATGACAGTTGTACCCGGCTTATATCTTTATGAATGAGAAGTTTTGATCATTATGTCACCATGTTGTTTCTTCTGAGTTTCTTTCACTTTTAAAAAAGTTGTTAGTAAAAAGACATTTGGAGTAGTTGTATGTATTTGAATTATCAGATGATAAAATTATCACATGATAAATAGCCTATGCTTATGGATTTTAGCTTGAGTGTTTCCTAAAATTTGGCCTAAAAACTTCTGGAATGTATTACAAAAGCATCAATATGTGTGATAGTAGACAAAACATATACAGTTAAATTATGAAAAATGATTCTTAATATATTAGTGCTTAGTCATAGAAAGCACATACATACATGTGAAATAGGACTCATTCTGATGAAAACTGAACATTTTGGTTCAAAGAGATGTGTGTGTCCCTTTCTGCCTTTAAGAATTGTAGGACAACTTCTAGTGTGCCTCAGATAAATTTAGAACTACTATAATTTTGTATCAAGAATAGTGCCAAAGTCATTGGGCCACATACTATAAATATATATCATGACTTCTCTTTATGATCTTAACTCTTGTTTTCAGAAGAAATTCCTGCATGAAACCAGCACTAATACTGGTATTTCAGACTAAACCCACTTCAACTGTTCTGGTACAACTTGAATATAAACCAAAAGGCACCACTATGTGTATATGTGCCTGTTGTATACTTGTGTGTTTCTGTGATTAAGCTTGGGAGAGAAGTCATTTCTCTCCAGTACGATTTGTTGACTAGTTTGATGAAAAGGTAAGGAGCTTTTTTATTTATTGATTTTTATTTATTTTTAACTTTTTATTGACAACTTTTATAAGTAGAGACAATAAATCATGATAATCCCCTCCCACCATTCCCCTTCTCTCTCCCAGATCTTCCCTGTACGTGAATCCCCTTCTTCTCCTCCTCCTCCTCCCTCTCCCCCTCCCCCTCCTTCTTCTTTGGAGACACACACACACACACACACACACAGAGAGAGAGAAAGAGAGAGAGAGGGAGAGACAGACAGAAAGAGGGGGAGAGGAAGACAGATAGAGATGGCAGCGTTCAGCTGCTGTGAACGAAATCCAGATGTGTGTGCCCCCTTGTGGTCAAGTGCGGCATTGCGCCCTTGCATCACTTTGCATCTGGCTAAACGTGGGACCTGGAGATTGGAACCAGCGTTCTTAGGCTTAGGAGGCAGGTGCCTTAACCGCTAAGCCATCTCTCCAGCCCAAATCCCTTCTTTTTTACAACTGGTCTCTCTTCTATTTTGATGTCATCCTTTTTTTTTGCCTCTTATTATGCAGGTCTTGTGCAGGTAGTGTCAACCATTATGAGTGCATGAATATCAAAGCTATGTTGTGTCTGGAAGACCATATTGCAAAGCACTTCTCCCTTTCCTTTAACTCTTCCATTCTTTCTGTCATCTCTTCTGCTATGGACCCTGAGCCATTAGAGATGTCTCACTTAGTGCTGAACATTTCTCTGCCACTTCTCAGGATATGGACTTTAGTAACTGAGTTCTATAAATGATAGTGGTTTCCTCAGGAAAGCAAAAGTTGAGATAACCTTTGAAGATGAATAGATAAGCTGATTAAAGGAAATTTAAGCGCATTTTCCTAGTCAGGCTCTAGAATGACATCATTCAGGCAAGGGAGATAATTCATGAATGAGTCTTGTATTAGGATGTAAAGTTCTTAATTTCTCACTATGTAACAGTAGGGAACGTTTTTATCTTCTGATTTAAAGTACCTGGTGATGGTTATTGTGTGCCAGTAGTGGAGTGTGAGGGAAGAAAGAGATGCTGCCATGAATATATAGCAGGCATTGACTGACATAGTTAGGAAACAAGAAGAGCAAGCCTAGGCATTTTTGGATTTTATTTTCCCTGTATGATAGCAATATTTTGAAGGAAGCACTTAATAATAAATTGGGCTTAAAAGCATTAAAAATTAAACTAATTGAATAATAGAGTCAAATGGTGATGGATTTCCTTTGAATAGGGGAAAATTGTGCTTCCTTTAATTGGAAAGAGATTGGAAATGAAAAGAGATAATCACCCACTTGCTTTATTCATGGTATTATTTACAACCACTTTCAGATGTCATTCTAAGTGAGTGGGAGTGAAATTTAATAAGTTAAAAAAACTCCTCCTCTTCTTACAAAGAAATCTGGGGTAGAATTATTATTTTATCAGCTCTGGTAAATAGCGCTTAAATTCTGAAGTCCAGTAAGATCTGGTGCTCTTATAAAGCTTCTAATTACTTGTTGCCTTTTAGCATAGCTCCTGAGTTAAAGGTTTATTTGATTTTGAGCTTTTAACTGACACTGTTCATATTGGCACCTGCCTTTAATCTCAGCATTTGGAAGTTTGAGGCATAAGGATCTCAAGTTCAAGACCAGCCTGGGATACATAGTGAGACCTTGTCGTCACACATAAACTCTTAAAAATTATTTTCTATTTATTTATTTTATATATATATATATATATATATATATATATATATTTTTTTTTTTTTTTTTTGAGAGAGACAGAGACAGAGAGAGAGGAAGACAGATAGAGATGGGCATGCCAACAGCCTCTCAGCTGCTGAGAACGAAATCCAGGTGTGTGCACCCCCTTGTGGTCAAGTGCGGCATTGCACCCTTGCATCACTTTGCATCTGGCTAAACGTGGGACCTGGAGATTGGAACTGCTGGAGATTGGAATCATCGTTCTTAGGCTTAGGAGGCAGGCACCTTAACCGCTAAGCCATCTTTCCAGCCCTCTTTTTATTTATTTATTTGGGGGCGGGGTCATGCCAGGGCATGCAGCTGCTGTAAACGAACTCCAGATGCATGTGCCACCTTGTGCATTTGGCTTACGTCACACACACCTTTTAAAAATAATTATGTCATGTTTCTTGGTAATTAGGAGCATAGCTTTTCTTTTTATGTTTGTTATGGTAGGCTGATGAATTTCCATTGAGAGCTTATTTCAACATGTTAACTAGGGTGTTATTGATTAATTTCATGATAATAGAGTTGCCAATACTGTCTGAAGTTCTCTCAACCATTTTCAGCTATTTACTTCTAAATAATCTTAATGACCATTGAGTTCTATTTTTGATAATGTGAAAATACAGTGTTTTGAAATCATTTCAATATGCATCTTTACATTGTCTGGTACATTAGAGGTGTTTGGAGAATGCTGGGTTGCCAGCATTTTCTCTAGTTGGTTTGCTGTTGGAACAGTTCAGTCTGATTATTTGGCATGGAATGGAAAGAAAACCAACATCAAAGGAAACCAACATTGAGCTCCTTCTGTGTCTGTGTGTGTTGATTTTTACCTGTGCTCTATACATGTGTGTCATTGAGAGACAGTCTTAAGACTAGTCTCTAATGTTCCATCTTCTAGGCTTCTAAAAGTTCACTTTTACTCCAAAATACATAATATCGCTTGATAGTTGATCTAATAATTCAGTGCCCATTCTCTTACGTGTCTGCAAATATATTTGGAAAGACCACTGTTGAGGACCATATGTTTTAATAATAGTATAAACACCTAAATACCAATTCCTTGTTTGAGTACAAAACATGTTTCTGCTCTTTGATTCTAAGTGACTTTCTGTTTTAAAGAATTAATCTATTTTCCTTCATCAGATAGGGTGAGAACATTGTTTCTTTTTGAGCTTTTCTCTTTTTTTTTTTTTTTGCCTGTGTGTGTCTATATGCTATGTTGCATGTATGTATGTATGCATGTATGTGCTTGCATACATGTGTGTGTTCTTATGTGTGAACATCTTCCTTGATCGCTTTCCACCTTGTTTTCTTATTTGAACCCAGAGCTCACTGATTGGACTCGTCTAGCTAGCCACTTTGCCTTGGGACCCTCTGTTGTGGCTTCCTAATCTTGGGATTGCAAGCTGGTTGTCATGCCCGCTTGGCATTTACATAGGTGCTGAGGATCCCAAATCTGGTACTTACACTTGCATGGCAAGCACTTTACCTACCTAGTAATCTTCTGGCTCCTTGGCTTTCTTTATTGTAGAGCTGATAAGCTGCCGGGAAGCTCAGGCTGTATTTGATGTCCATGGACAACACTCTGCTTGCCCCTGGGCTCTCTATAGAATAGCTGCTGTTTCATTCATTTTTCTGTTTTTTCACTCTAAATTAGTCTTTTATTAATAGGTATTTATGTCCTTCATGGCCATTATATAGTTAGGTATAATATAGATCATATATTTAGTTATCATATATGACCACTCAAACATTTTTATACACTTAAAAGCATATATATTTTAAATTGTACAATTAAAACCTAGTGTAGTAAAAGACAGATAAATGAAAATAAAATTAAAAACTATGTAGTTTTTAAATGTTTATATAAAAGTGCATGCATGCAGTATTTTATATAATTTCTCCCACTTAATATAAGTAATTTTCTATTTCAATAATATACAACCAATGTAACTTTTATTAACTTGACAATATTTAAGCATAAGTGATCTTAAGAATTGTTTCCTGTCATTGTTTACTTGTGTCACTTCATCTTGTGTCATTGTAAATAATATTGCAGTAAGTACCCTTCAAGCTAGCCAGCTCTTTGCATTTAACTTTGTTTCCTTTGGATAAATCATGAGAAATGAAATTGCATTGTTACAGTCTTTACATTTTAAAGTCTTTTGGTTGTATTCCCAAGATTAATGTTCTAGGGAATATATTTCCACTTTTTCTCCACATTAGCTATTCCTTTCCTTAACCACTTGGGGGTTGATTATGTTTATGTAGTAATTTGTCCATTACTAGAAGGTAGCATAGCAAAAATAATGTGTGTTAATGCACTGTCTGGTTTTGTTTAGCTGGGTTTCATTATAGTGCTTTTGTTGTTTCTGGTGTATCCAAGAACTAATGAGGCCTATGGAGCGCATGTCTAGGGTTGTTAGATAAACAGTTGTGGTAGTCAGCCTCACATCACTGAGATGAACTTCCAAACTATACATACTTACGGAATGAAGAGGGGGGTTATTTGAAGCTTGCAGATTCAGGGGAAGATCCATAATTGCAGAAGAAGCTGGCCTGCATTCATAGGTCCAAGCAGAGAGAGAATAAGCCACAAGCTACCAGCAGCACCATAAGCAAGCACACTTCTTGAACTCCAGGCAAAGCTCAGGCACTTTGCATATCTTTGAACTGGATTCCGAACCTGCCCCCATAACTTAGGGGTTGTGATCTATGTACAGTGATACCTCCTTCAGCCAGGCGGCTATAGATCTAAATTACAAACTTTAATAATATTCTGACTATATTGGGAACCATCTATTCAAAGTACACATTCCTCCCCTGACCCCCAATAGATTTATAACCATCTCATTATAAATTGTATTCAGTCCACATTCAAAGCTCCCCACAGTCTTTACCAATTTAAGATCATTCTAATGCCCCAAGTCTCATGGTCTTTTAGCTGTGAGTCCTGTAAAATCAAAACAGGTTATATACTTTTAACATATAAAAGCACAGAGTAAACATTTCCAACTGCTATAAGGCATAGCAAAGAGAGACTGGAACAATGCAAATTCAACAACCATCAAGAAAACTTGAACTTCTATAGTTCAAGTCTAATATAGCCAGTGACTGACAGTCTCCGGATTTTCAAATTTCACCCCTCTAGCTGGTCAGAGTAGCTAGTGAAAACTTCCACCCTTGCACGGTCCTGGTATATCAAAAGCATTTTTGGGTCTCCATCCAAACCACAGTCCATCTTCCAATGGCTTTACTAGCCTATCAGGGTCATCCTGTCCTGCCCCATGCTGCATCTTAGCAGCAGCTCCTAGAACCACGTGCACTTCATGACCCAATTCATGCATATATCATACTTCCCAAACCAATACCAGGAGTGTAGGACATAGCCATATTCTTAATTCAGGGACAAAATCAATCATAACCTTTTCCAAATAAATCATAACTCTTTTCCCAAAAGAATCTGAATTTACATCACTGTGCTTCCTCAGGCATTCTTCCCATTGTTTTAATGTTAAGACATTGGGCCATCTTCCTTAAGATTGCTAATGGATTTGACAGCAGCAGCTTCAGTAACCTAAAACCAGTCCCTGTGCCAGTAAATTTTAAACTTGCTTGAATTTTTCCAACTTAAAATCATAGATCTCTCAGTCCCATATCTTTAGCCAAGCGCATCAGTCCATTACAAATTTAACCTTGATCAAACTCTATGGGCCTGGGCAGCGGAATGCAGCCAACCCTTATTCTACTAGCCCCATTCCAACAAAGCCCTCTGCAGTCTTTATTTCACCCTACAAAGTTTTAAGCCAAGCTTCCAAATGCAATTCTCTCTGCACTTAGCATTCGCAACTGTCATCAGAATAGTCCATAAAACTTGGTTTCCCACTCCAGAGAGCATCTTCAGTTGCAAGTACCTAGTCCACGTACATTCCTCCAAAACAAAAGTTTTAAAAGACCAAAATCCGCATGGTCAGATTCATCTTAGCATTCTATCCCACACCCGGTACCAGTTCTTTAGTAGTCAGCATCATGTCTGTGTGATGAACTTCCAAACCAGACACAGTTATGCAGTTATGGAAGGAAGAAGGGGTTCATTTGAATCTTATAGTTCTGTAATGGCAGAAGAAGCTGGCCTGCTTTCATAGGTCCAAGCAGAGAGAGGAAAAGCTACAAGCCACCAGCAGTACCATAAGCAAGCATACTTCTCAGACTCCAAGCAAAGCTTAGGCACTTTGCATATCTTTAGACTGGAATTCCAAATCCACCCCCACACCTTAGGGCCGGACCCTAGGATCAGCACAGTGATACCTCCTCCAGCCAGGTGGCTGCAGATCTATATTGAATATATTAAGGGTCATCTATTCAAACTACTACAAAAGTGTTTCTTGTTTTGGGTGGCAATAGAAGGACTTTTCTCTTAATTGATACTGGTTTGAGTATGGCTAGGCCATCTAGTGAATAAGTCTAAGAACACTTTAAAACTATCAATGTATTTTAGATTTCTACTGAGTGATTGAGTAGGGAAGGGTCCTGAGGTTGCCCCATCTTATTTTTAGAGGGTGGCACACAGCTACTAGCAAAAAGAAAAAAATAATTTTGTGGTAGAAAACCATTTGAAACCTGCCCCCAAAAGCAATTCTTTTTTATTTTAAAGAGACAGAGAGAGAGATTGAGAGAGTGAGTGAGTATTGGCATACCAGAGCCTCATCCACTGCAATTGAACTGCAGATGCTTGCACTACCTAGTGGGCATATGTGACCTTACCCTTGCTTCACCTTTGTGCGTCTGGCTTACGTGGGATCTGGAGTCAAAAATGGGTCCTTAGGCTTCGCAGGCAAGTACCTTAACTGCCAAGCCATCTCTCTAGCCCAAAACCCAATTCCTAATTGATACTGTTTTTGTATTTAAATATTACCTTTTACTTCCATCACAGCTTAATGTTTGGTCACCTGAAAATTTTATTATATACATACTTTGCTAGTTGTGTAATGTTATGTGTTTGATTAGAAGCATTTAATGGGATTAGAAAACTTGAGGATGATAGGAAAGAAGCACTTGCATGTCACAGTTTAACAGCTGCTAGCTACTTAGATTCAGGTGGAGGTCATTTATACCATACACATCACATTGTCTTTATGTGATGTACAAAATTTGAATTAATAACAAAATGCCTGGTGTTTGAGAATGACATTTTTTTCCATGGTGTTTGTTGTTTCAAAAATCAGGAATCCAGTCAGGTACAAGGAAAATTTGCTAAAAGCATATACATGTTTTTTTTTTTTTTTTTTAAATCTTTTGTGTCACAGAGACTCCTTTTATTTGTGTTACCCATGGTTGTGATTTAGATACACAGAAGTTGTGACCAAAGAAGTGATAAATTTGAACACCAGACTCAGACATATTTCATCCAGCTCTTTGCTCTTTCTGCTGTGTCATGCAACCTAGAAAGTACTTAGCATATTCACATTTCATACAGTGTGGCAAATGCAGAAGTAATTGGAGATTGGTGGAGAAGGATGTGTCTTATAATTGCTTTCCCAGGCAGCTATATAAAGCCAGAGTTCAGGGCTGGAGAGATGGCTCAGCAGTCAAGACACTTGCCTGCAAAGCCAAAGGACCCAGGTTTGATTCCCAGTGCCCATGTAAAGCCAGCTGCTCAAGGTAGCACGTGTGTCTGGAATTTGTTTGCAGTGGCTTAGAGGCCCTAGCACATACATTTTTTTTTCTCTCTCTCCATTTGTTCCCCTCTCTTTCCAGAAAAAGAAAAATAATATAATAATAATAATAAAATGATAATAATGCTAGAGTTCAGTCCTTGCATAGATCTTTTAGCTCCTTGAGCCTAGTGCTGTTATTGCTAGCAGCATCTCAAATGTATGTCTCAGATGAGAGCTCACTGTGCAGTCCCATTTGTTTAATGATACTAATAGCTCTGTTTTTTTCTTCTTTGAATCTGCCTATCAGTGTGTGTGTGTGTGTGTGTGTTGGATCTCTGTGAAGATACCAAACATCTGTTCTGTGCATGTTTGTTAGGTTGTGATTAGAATGCTAATCCAAATATTAAATATGAACAGCATAATGCTTTAAGGACACTCCAAAGAATTTCCATTTTGATGTTTTAATACTAAAAGCATCTTCCTGGTATTTCTGTAGGTATTTAATAATAGAGATTTATTATAGAGAGTAATTTATATAACTAAGTGCCTAACTTTGGCAGCCTCTTTCTTTCCTGTTATTATTAGACTTTACATCTAACCATTCTTTTTTAACAACATTTTATTTATTTATTTTAGAGAGAGAGAGAGAGAGAGAGAGAGAGAGAAGAGAGAAAGATGCAGATAGAGAGAATGGGCATGCCAGGGCCTCTAGCTACTGCAAACAAACTCCAGACACATGCACCGCCTTGTGCATCTGGCTTATGCAGGTACTGGGAAACTGAACCTGGGTCCATAGGCTTTACAGGCAAGTGTCTTAACCACTAAGCCATCTCCAGCCCCTGTTTAAAAAATATTTATTTGTGGGAGAAAGAATGAGAATGGATGTGCTAGGGCCTCTTGCTGCTGCAGACCAACTCCAGACACATTCACCACTTTGTACACTGGCTATATGTGGGTACTGGGGAATTGAACCTAGGCCGTCAGGCTTTGCTAGCATGCACCTTTAACTGCTGAGCCATCTCTCTACCCCAGGATGGCATTCTTCCATTGCATGCTTCAGGCTCAGAAAGATTATGGTCTTTATTGCCAGATTTACATTGCACTTTGAATCACCTAGGCTTACTGTTTATGCTGAAGGCTGGCATGTTGCTACTTTCCAAAAATGAATTTCCATTTTAATTGTCATCAGATGGTTGATAGTAGAGATGGAAGGTGTCAAGGTCCCACGTTTAGCCAGATGCAATGCTGCACTTTCCCACAAGGGGGTGAACCTGTTGGGACTCTGGTGCACCCATTCTCTCTCTGACTCCTCCTCTCTGTCTATGTCTCTCTCCCTCTCTGTCTCTCACAAATAAAAAAAAAGCGTGTTGAGGAGATTCTTTTGGTTCAGGTTGTGAAACATGGTAGAAAAATGTGGAGCTTTGGGCTGTCGTGCAGCCAGGTCTGTGACTCTCTAAATCCTGAACCACAGAATACTTATTATCTTTTATGATCATCAAAGTTGTAACATGCATGTCTTCTTTATAAAGGTGTGGATTTTTTCCTTTAAATTGGGTTACTTAAAATATTCCTTTTTTCTGCATTAAAAATCTTTCTCAGGACTCGAGAGTTGGCTTAGGAGTTAAAGCACTTGCTTGTAAGGCCTAATGGTCTGGGTTCGCTTACTAAGTACCCACATAAAGCCAGTTGCTCAGAGTGGCGCATGCGTCTGGAATCTGTTTGTAGTGGCTGGAGGCCCTGGTGCACCCATTCTGTCTGTCTGTCTCTCTGTGCTTGCAGATAAATAAATAAAATATTTAAAAAAGTTTCTCCAAGACTGTGCTTTCCCTTTTACTATGCAACCCTTCACTGAAGATGAAAGTGGACAATGAAAGGACAAGGACTGTTTTCTATCCTCAAAGAAAATTTGAGAGAAGTTATTTAGTTCCTTGGGGTGTCTCACAGTGTGAATATTTTGTGAATTGATTCATCTGTGCTATGATCGTGGAACTGGAATTACAATATGGAGTTCCATAAGGTTCTCCTGGTTGTATGTAGGTGAGTACTCCTCAACTGGAACTTGAGCTGAGTGTCAGGGACAGGCATTTTGTGATTGGTGGATGACTGAAGCTGGTGAGGAGATAGGATGATTAGGGCTTCTCTCACACTTGTGAAAGGTGAAGTGGATCCAGAGTGGTTTGTCTCAGGTCACGTGACTCGTAGTTGTGAACTCTGGTGCCTGCTGGAACCCAGGCCCTTGCTATCTGGGTAGAAGCTGCACAGCCTTATTTAGACATTTTGGCCTTCTTGGCCTGTCCTCTCTTTGATTACTAAGTCTTTGATTACTTAGGTAATTATTTGCATATTTTCAGTTCTTTTGACTGCCTTTGGTCATGTTTCATCGTTGCCTGTGTAATTAGGTTCTCTGTTTGAAATCTGGAGGTGCTTTTTGTAAAATAATTAGAACTTACAGGTTATAAATGGTCCTGTTTATTTACTGGTAATTCAGTTTTTTTTTTTTTTTTTTTTTCCAGCCAAAGCTTACCTTGAACCTCCAATACTCCTGCCTCAGCCTCTTAGGTGCTAGGATTATAGGTGTGTTCCACCATGCCTGCTTTGTAAATGATTGTAAAAGTGTGAGAAGTCTTTGTTCCTGAAAAATTGATGCCTAATGCTTTCATGGTACAGTGGGAAATGGTCCACTAGTCATATAAAATGACTCTTATTACAGCATAGTTTGCCAGTTTATCGATTCATATATCAGGGACTTAAATCTGTTGAAAATGCCTTTCTAAAAAAAAATTCCATTTTGCTTTCTGCTTTAAACTATTATTGTATTTCAACTATGGCATTATATATTAATTAGTAAACTAAATATTACTAGTTAGTAAAATGGTCTCTACATTTCCTTGTATTTTAGAATATAAACAGGCAAGAATCATCTTGTTATTTGGTGCTAAATGTATTATATTATGGTTGTACAAATGAATATATTTGAAAATAATAATATTTGAGTTATTTGGGGATTTTTTTAGTTCAGTGGTTTAGATAGATCTGTGACTCATTTATACCTGAGTCAGTGAGAAAGAGCTGATTTTTAAAAATGTTTGCATAACATGTTAATATGTATATGTTTCACTCAATCTATTTAAGAGATAGGATGGGAGAGGAACCCCCTTTTCCACAAATAAATAGGCAAATAATTTAGTGAAACAGTGATTGAATAGAGAAAAGAAAGTAGTAGGTCTGTTTTAATTTTCTGGTTTGTTAAACTGTGACAAGTACAATAGAAATTAATTGGTGGACTATAATAGTTATTTGTATAGTTCTTATTTTTCTTTGGAAAAATATAGCTAATACACACTTCATCTTATCTGCCAAAAGAATGTTGGAATATACTTAGATTAAATATACTGTCATAATCTAAATGTATGAAAAGTTGAGTTATGAAAGTTATGAAAAAATGATTTGTAGAGGAATGCCTATATTATAGTGCATGATTGCTGAGTTGAACTTGGTTTTTCTCTTCCATCTGCTTTTAGCTTTCCTGACCTTATTCATCAGTATAGGTGTTCAATCTCTATACATCGTAAAAGGGATAGATCACATATAATGATGTGCCAAAATAAACTAAGGAGAAATAATTAAGACAGGTTCAGTCTAGAGGCAGCAATTATAAGAATAAAACACAAGACATTATCCCAAAGTATTTTTATAGCTGTTTAGTATTCTCTCTCTTTTTTTTTTTTTTTTTTTTTTTTTTTTTTTTTTTTTGTGAGGTAGTCTCACTCTGGCCCAGGCTGACCTGGAATTAACTATGTAGTCTTAGGGTGGCCTTGAACTCATGGTGATCCTCCTACCTCTGCCTCCCTAGTGCTGGGATTAAAGGTGTGTGCCACCACACCTGGCCTGTTTAGTATTCTTTTATGTGAATGAATGATAGTTTCTTTTAGCAACCTCTTATATTTGTGTATTTGGATGGACTTCAGCATTTTGTAGCAGCACATATTATTTGGGGTACAACTTCAGGACATATGTATGTATGTTTATATGTGTGTGTGTGTGTGTGTGTGTGTGTGTGTAATTTTTTTTTTTTTTTGAGGCAGAGTTTCACTCTAGCCCAGGCTGACCTGCAATGCACTCTGTAGTCCCAGGTTGGCCTCAAACTGAAAGCGATCCTCCTATCTCTCAGCCTTGTGATTGCTGGAATTGAAGGAAAATACCTGTGCTCTTTTGTTAGATGGTGCTGAACTCCTCTCCTTGGCATCATACTATTTTGCATTCCTACCAGCGGTTGATACTTAAAGGTACAGGAGTTGATAGAATGCTTGCCTAGCATGCACGATGCTCTGGGTTCAATCCTCATCAACCCTCTATAGAGCCCAGCATGGTGGAGTTTGGGAGGTAGAGGCAGGAGGATGAGAAGTTCAAGGACATCCTTGGCTACCTTTTGAGTTAAGAGGTCAACCTGAGCAATATGGCACCCTGTCTGGGAAACAAAAAAGGAAAATGAGATGCATGGGGAGGTGACAGAGACTTAGTGGAGTTTCGCAGTAGAAAATTACAAAAACCAGAGGGTGATGGTTGACCTGTATGAGACCTGTTTGGATTGGTCAACTGGTATTTTAGGCTTCTGTGTTCCTACAGAAGCCGAGTGAAGGTGGCTTTGTCCTCAGGTGTGGCTTGGAACAAGCAGTAAGTTCTGGCAGCCTTGAGTTATCCCAGGAAGTTGCTTCAAGAAAAGATGGGGGTGCTGGAGAGATGGCTTAGCACTTAAGTCACTTGCCTGCAAAGCCCAAGGACCCACGTTTGGTCCCCAGTATCCATGTAAGCCAAATGCGTATGTGTCTGGAGTTTGTTTGCAGTGGCTAGAGGTCCTGGTGTGTCCGTTCTCTATCTGCCTTCTCTTTCTGTCAAACAAACAAACAAAAACAAACAAAAACAAACACAGGAAAAAAAGGTGGGGTCATTCTGAGGATGTGGCCTGGTTGAAGTCTTTTTAGGTCAAGGTCAGGGACATTGCCAAGAGGGCTTGGAAGAACTTGGTTACAGTCTAGTTAAGGAGCAAATCATTGGTCATTTAAATTTTTGCCACTTTGATGAGTGAGAATTTTGTGGTTTTATTTGTTCTACTAAGAGTTAGTTGTACATGTTTTCATATGTTTCAAATCTGCTTTTTATGTTTCTATTTATGAAGCAAACTCCCATTTTCTATAGGTTTTTTTAGTCTTTTTTTCTCTTAAACTATTAGTTTTTTAAGTAATATGGTGATTTATTTATTTATTTGAGAGAGAAGAAGAGAGAGAGAAAGAGACAAAGAGGAAGAGAATGGGTGCACTAGAGCCACAAGCCACTATAAATGAATTCCAGACACATGTGCCACCTTATGCATCTGGCTTACGTGGGTCCTGGGGAATCAAACCTGGGTCCTTTGGCTTTGCAGGCAAGTGCCTTAACAGCTAAGCCATCTCTCCAGCCCTTAAACTATTATTTTATTACTCTTATTGTTTTTGAGTTGGGAGGGTCTTACTGTGATGCCCAAGATGGCCTTAAATTCATGATTTATCCTTCTGCCTCAGCCCTCTGAGAAGCTAGGACTATAGACACATAGGTCACACCCAGTTTTTCAAACGTTTTTAGTTTTTCAAGGTAGGGTTTCATTCTAGCCCAGGCTGACCTGGAATTCACTATGTAGTTTCAGGGTGGCCTTGAACTCATGGTGATCCTCCTACATCTGCCTCCCGAGTGCTGGGATTAAAGGCGTGCACCACCACGCCTGGCTCGCAAATCGTTTTTTATGCAATAAAATTTTAACAATGGGCATGGTAGCTGTAGCAGACAGCTTCAGGTTCGCTGAGATGAACTTCCAGACCAGGCACAGTTATGGAGGAAAGGATATTATTTATTGAAGCTTACAGATCCAGGGGAAGTTCCATAAAGGCAGGAAAAGCAGCCTGCTTTCACAGGGCCAAGCAGAGAGAGAGAAAGCCAACCAGCCACCACAGCACACAGAGCAAAACTACAGCCAAAAGGTCACACAGCACACTTCAGGAACTCCTGCTAGGCACATTTGCATATCTTTACAACAGAATCTCAAACCCACCATTAACACCTTAAGACAGGCCCCCAGTGACATTGCCTCTAGCATGGTGATTGCAGATGCAAACTATAACTAATAAAACACTGAATATATTGGGGGACATATATTCAAACTACCACAGTAGCTTATACCTTTACTACCAGCACCTGGGAGGCAGAGGTAGGAGGATCTCTGTGAGTTCGAGGCCAGCCTGAGACTACGGAGTGAGTTCAAGGTCAGCCTGGGCTAAAGAGAGAGACCCTACTTTTAAAAAACATAAAAGTTTACCAAGTATTAATTTTGCTAGTCCTGAATTTCAAGTTGTAAATAGAGCTTTCTCTATATCAAGAGATATAGATATTTAAAAGATGAAGTTATTCATTTTTTTTAGTACTAGTCTACTTTATTTTTGAATTTAGATAACTTATTTATTTGGGATTGATGCTTGTGTTTGGTGTGAGAAGCTGGTCTAGTTTTATTGTTTTTAACTGACTATCTAGTTGTCCTAACATTATTTGCATAAGTAATGTGAGATGCTTCTCTATCATTTGTTAAGTTTTTTATTTTTTTAGAAAACTGGAAGCAGTGCAAATTTTATTTTATTTTTCAAGGTATAAAAATATGAACATGTCAAAAATACAGTCTAGTCTATATAAGAGCTCTGGCCACTTAAGAGTTATAGAGAGTATGGAGAAAGCAAGCCATTGTGTTCAAATAATTATTGCTAGTTTTATGCAACTTTTGAGATTATTTTCCCAAGGGAAGAACAGTATTTGGACATTTTGATTGTTGCTGCTAAAGCTATAGTTTTCAAAATGATTCAAAATAAGAGTTACTTCATTTTGAGTATAACATAATGTATAACTTTTGATCAGTATAACATGGAAGTGTGACTTAAATGTCAATTATATCCTTCTACTCCAATCATTTGTATAACAGAAATATACTGTGTAGTTTAGGACAAGACTGTATTGCTAGTTTTAAAATTAAGTTAAAAGACAATTTTGATTGCAACATGGAAACAATATACTTAAAAATATTGTAAACCAAACAAGATGTACATTTTTCTCTTTAGGAGTTAAGACATAAAATTTGTAAGTCTGTTCTTTTAGGTTTATCATAAAGATTGTTTTCTGTTTTCTCTTTGAAAAGATAATGAGTGAGTTGCATAATAGGAACAAGATTTGGTACAGAAACTATTTGCTCAATTCCACTTAGAAGGCTAAATTACAGCATTGATATGTTACGTTTTTATAGGAGACTGGACCACTTTCTTATTTATTTATTTATCTTAATTATGAGAGATTTATTTTAAGAGAGAGTTAGAATCAAAGCTGAAAAGCTCCCAAGCTGAGAGGAGCCAAGAGGGAAAATCCCTGGACCTATTTCTGAACATTTTATTGTATGGCAATAATTTTGTAAAAGGTGGAGCATGTTAATATTGAAACATTCTAACCAAGGGTTATTATATCTTTCATTTTGTTCATTGTACTCCCAAGTCTTTTAGGAATGTCTCATGATCTTCATGGAGAGAGTTTTTGATCATTGATTGTGAAATTATTCCTGAAAATTTTACATTAATTGTTATTATAAACGTGGCTTCTCATTAAATGTATCTAAATAGTTGTTATTTATTTTTACATGCTAATGATATAACCTGCTACTTTGCTGAGTTATTGAGTTAGTTTATATTGATTCCATAGCAATTTCCAAGTATGTCATTAGCAAATAAAAATAATTTTCTTCCTTCCCCTATTTTTCTGCCTCTTATTGTTTCCAGAGGTGTCCAACCTTTTGAAATTGTGATATGTCATCTACAGATGTGTTGGGCACAGTTGTAGAAGTTCTGGGTTGCATGTGGCCTATGTGGTTCAGGTTGGGTATACTTGTACCAAATGCATTTGTCATTATCTATCTCCAGAACTTTGTTAAAGAGTAATGGAGATCTCAAATATCCTTAGTTTGTTTTTCCGTCTATAGTGGTTATGCTTTAAAGTTTCCCCATCGTAAGAAAATATCCAGTCATTCTTAATGTATTTTTATGAGTGTTTAACAGGAATGGGTATTAATCCCAGTTTTTCTCCCTTTCTTTATAGCATCTGTGAGATAGTCATTTGGTTTTTCTTCTTAGACCTATTTATAGGGCAAGTGTTATTAATTGGTTCTATAATATTATTATTCTAGCATTTTTAGTGTAAATCCCATCCAGTAGCTTAACTCTTCTACTTCCTGGTTCAGTTTTAGAAGCTTGACATGCTTATACAGAACTATACTGGATCATCCAAGTTAGCAATTTTAATTCCTCCATGAGTGTTTGGTAAATGAGGAGTTTCAAGGATGGAAGACTCATAGAAAGAAAAGCTGTTTGAGAGAGGTCATAAGCACCTGGGTGGCCTGAGTGCTGGCCTCATGGTAGCTTGCAGCTCAGGTGTACTAGCTGTTATCTTGGAGGTCCCATCTGCACAGTCTCTGATCCAGTCAGTTTCTATCAGCATGACCTGGGTTGGCTAGGACTAAAGGAATCTAGAAAATCTAAATGATGCAGCAAGTCCACGCATTTCCACTGAGAGAAGGTTTGGGATCATGTGTGGTTCCATAGCCTTGTTTACACAATACTTTACTAAAATGTTTACTTCACTATCAGTTATAGAATAGCTACAGAATTAGAGATTGTCTAAGGTATTTACTTATTTTATACCAATGTAGTGATTGAATTGTAAGCCCAGTCTCCATTTTACTAGTTGTAACTTGGGTCCAAGGATAACGGTAAAGCCATATTTGCATGTCTTTGAAAAAAATATATTGTGGAAGTTTATACCACTGTTTATGAGAACACTTGCTAATTGAATAATTTCTTGAATACTCTGGTTCCCTGACTGCAATTTATCCATAGTATGTGGACTATAGTTAATAATGAGTATTAAAAAGTCATGTTGAAATAGAAATTACTTGAAAAGGGTTTATTACCATTGAATTTGGGATGAAGATATGTCAGTGGAAGAAATTTCTTTACTTCTCTGTAATTTGAATGAATTTGGATGATAACATAACATTTTATTTTGGTTAGTTATGGGTGTTTAATTATTGTATTTGAAATTTGAAAACTGGCTTTTCTTGTTTCTTTAGCATGTTACACCAGACAGCTATATTCCATGCCTTGCTGACTTGTGCAAAGCACTATGGGAAGTAATGCTCAGCTATTACAGGACTATGGAATGGCATGAAAAGCATGACAGTGAAGAAACTGCTTCAGTTTCTGGTAGGAGAATGCTGATTTTTCTTAAAAAGTTGAAATGTAAAATAGACCACATTTCTGTAGTAAGAAGAAAGGAAAGTGACAAAGGCCTGCTTATAAGATTTCAGCTACTCTAATGACAGTCGATTCAGTGTTCATTCATTTATGGGCTGGAGAGGTGGTTCCACAGTTAAAGATGCTTCCTTGCAAAGTCTGACAGGCTGATTTTGATACTGTGGTACTTGTGTAAGTCGTATGCACAAAGTGGTGCATGCATCTGGAGTTCCTTTACAATGGCAAAGATCCTGGGACCACCCAGTCCTGCCTCCCCTGTTCCTCATTCTCTGTTTGCAAATAAATAAACAACAACAAAAAAAAATTGAAAAGGAGCCGGGCATGGTGGCGCACGCCTTTAATCCCAGCACTCCGGAGGCAGAGGTAGGAGGATCGCCGAGAGTTCGAGGCCACCCTGAGACTACATAGTGAATTCCAGGTCAGCCTGGACCAGAGTGAGCTCGAAAAAAAAAAAAAAAAAAAAAAAAAAAAAAAAAAAAAAAAAAAAAAATTGAAAAGGTTCAGTTACCTTTTGGGATTTACTGGGCTGAAAGGCTTTTTTTTTAGGTGGCCCATAGCACGTGCTTCAAGGAGTACATGCTGCTGGCCTTTGATAAATTATTGGGAAAGAACTTTTACCAAAAACAAAAAAATTCTTTAGTATTATTAATTGCAACTAGAAAGACATTAGTTTTTTCAGACTTACTGTGAAGTCAATTCTAAATGTTGAATTTTTCTCTATTTTACTAATTTTCAAGTTAATCAAATAACATTAGATTCTAAGAATTAATAATTATACTGATACTTTGCTTTAGAATACACGAAGGCTTAAAGTGTCATCAAAATTTAAAAACTTTACCTTTGAATAGAAAATAGAAATATTACTATTTTAAAATATTTTTATTTATGAGACACACACACACACACACACACACACACACACACACACACAGAGAGGGAGGGAGAGAGAAAGAAAGAATATGAGCATGGGTTGGATCTGTAGCATCTCAAGAACAAAAAAAATGCAAAGAAATCAAAGCAGGAATTCCTGGGCTCACTGAGATTCCAGTTTATCATAAAACTAACAAGACAATCATAATAGGAGGAAGATATGATGACATCAAAATAAAAGAGAGACTCATTGAGAGGGGGAAGAGATATGATGGAGAGTGGAGTTGTGAAGGGGAAAGTGATGGAGGAGGGAATTATTATAGTTTATTGTCTATGATCACTGGAAGTTGTCAATAATAAAAATAAAAATAAGTAAGATAACTACAGCTTCATGTTTTGGCAATAATTATGTTTTTTCTACATGTGGAATGTTAAGACAGTTCAGCAACCTTTACCTTTTCTAACACATTATTGAAGGGTAAACCAAAGGAAAAATTTGTAGTAGAATTAACACATACAGCAAATATAAGAATTTGTAACTATGTATATTTAATGAACTAATAACTTTTCAGTTAAAAGCAAAAAATTTTGAGGTCAGTATGTGTATCTTCATCATGGTGATGGGAGTGCTAAGGCCACATGTCCACTCCTTTTCAGTAAAATTTCTTGCTCGCAGTCCATGTATTTTAAGATTATTTATGTGTTCACTTGAAATTCATTCTTTCATATTCATACTCAGGAATAAAATTGTAGGATTCAGTCATTTGAAAGTATTCACAGGATGTCATAGTACTGTAGGGTTGACTCTAGAATTCATCTGCTGATGCTCTGAAGTGGTGTTGTCTGATATGTGTGACCTGCTAACACTTGAACATTCTAAACAAAACTCTAATGCTGTTGTTGAGATGTGTTGCCCTAAGCTGCTGGGGCCCTAACTGCTAGGTGGTATATGTAATAAGGCTTTAGGAGTGCCCAGAGATGAACTAGACATGTGTCTGTTGCCTGGTTGTGCAAGGGCCTTTTTCTAATTACTGTTGGACACATTGCTTGCTCGAGAGGAGATAATAATACATTCAGGTAGTCTGAAATACACAATGATATGTTATCTTTAATATAAACGTGTATATGTGTTTTCAGCAACAAATTTGTTTTTGAGGAAGATTATTGAGCTTACCTGTGAATCTATATTTGACTGTTTAGCTAGAATAAAATTATTACTCATTATGGAAAATATAAAAGTATGCACAATTTACTTCACAGAATGAACAGTTCTGTAATTTCTGTTGGCATGCCTATTATTATTTAGAAAACAAAAATACACTGAATTAAATCTAAAAATCTGACAATTTTTTTTTATTTTCAGAAGGGAATAATATGATGGGTACCGAAGAAACTAATTTTGATCGTGGCTATGTAAAAAAGAAATTAGAGCACGGACTCACGCGAATATGGCAGGTTTGGTTTTTTAAATTGTCTTTTTTTTTTCCAAGAAGCAATATAAATCCTCATGCCAAAGTTGCTTAGGAAAGTAAGTTTTTAAATTTTTCTATTTGTAGTCTTTGTAGCCTTAATCATGTTAACTTTTCTTTGGCACCAGGCTATCATTTAATTTAATTTCTATAATTAGTTGGCAATTATATGGACTACAAAGACCACCAGAAAGTCTTTAGTTTGAAAATCTCCATTGGAAATATTCATGTATTCCTTTTTAAAAAAAAAATGTTTGTTTGTTTGTTTATTTATTTATGACAGAAAGACCGAGGGGGAGAGAGAATGAATGAGTATGGGCATGTCAGAGCCTCTTGCCACTGCAAATGAACTTTAGATGCATTCTCCACTTTGTGCATCTGGCTTTATGTGGGTACTAGGGAATCGAACCTGGGCCATCAGGCTTTGCAAACAAATACTTTAAACTGTAGAACCTCATTTATTTCTTGTTTAGACTTTTGCTTTTATTGTGCATAAAGAAACTTGTGCTTGGGATGGAGAAGGTGGCTTAGTGGTTAAGGCGTTTGCCTGCAAAGCCAAAGGACCCTGGTTCGATTTCCCAAGATCCATGTAAGCCAAATGCACAAGGGGGCGCATGCAAGTACTTTTAATTATGAGCCACCTCTCTAATCAGGTGTTTTGTTTTTAATTTTAATTATCCTTCCTTAATTTCTTTTTTTTTAATTTTAGGCAGGGAATAATTAAATAGCTGAGATTTGTAGTATATAATATTACATAGAATGAAACATTTTTCTTCAGTGAGCTTGATGCCTTTGAGGGAATCTTACTGATTGTATTTGGTGGGGCTGCTGTAAGAAAACACCATAGACCTGAGAGCTTAGAAATAACAATGGGAAGTCTAAGATTTGATGGCAGGTGAGGTCCTGTTCCTAGATAATAGTTAGTGCCTTTTTATTGTGTCCTCATATGGTAGAAATAAAAAGGCATGTCCCTCAGGCACCAGTCTAAGGATACCAGTTCCATTCACAGGGGCTCCACTCCCTAATATTATCACCTAATGATGCAGGGTTGTGGGGTTCAGGAGGGATTCCCCAGAATTTTTGAACCCCAAGTTTTGGGTTCTGTCCTACCTTTAATAAAGAATTAGTAAAGACAGACTCAAGAAGTATAAATTATGAATTATTAAGACTATTGAGGGGAAAATCACAAATTGTGGGGTTTAAGGGAAATTGGGATGCAGGAAGGAAAGCTAGAACAGAGTGATAACCAGAGGGATGTAGGAATCTAGGGGCTTGTATAGGAAACAGGAGAAACTGGCGTGGCATCTGCCTTGTGTTTTTAAGAGAAGTTAAAAGAGCAAACAGTGAGGCTCCAGGATAGAATGAGAGAGCAGGTGTCAAAGCAGAAACCAAGAGATTCAGAAGACAAATGAGGAATGAAGAGAGATACACACTTGTTTACCAAGAGTTCAAAGAAATTACACAAGTAGTAGACCTTGAGTTAGTGAAAACACTCACCTGGGGATCAGGAGTGTAAGGAAAATACGCACATGGTAGATTCAGAGACCAGAGGGAAACCATGCATGTAATCAAAGTGAGACAAGCAGACCAAGAAACAGTTTTATGCTCTTCCAACCCAGACAAGCTGGGTGAAGGGGATGTTGGCCTCACATGTGTCCCTGTGAGCAGAGCAAAGAGGAGGTAGGCAGGCCAAGCAGAGACGTAAAAGCAGAGCTGAGCTGGGCTGAGTGGAGTGGGCGGAGTCAGCAACAGGAAGAAGATAGCAGCTTTACATGGCAAGGGGAAGACTGGTTTGTAGAGGAGGGTGGATCCTAGAGCCAGCCCATCAGAGCCTTCTATCCAAGTAGTGTGGTGTGCTACACTGTGTACGGCTCGGGGTGCTATAGATTAGCTTCGATCAACACAAGTTCTTTTTTCTGCCAAGAGTTCTGTTCTGGTTCTCTCTGGGCCTCAATCTCTAATTAAAACTGCCTTTAAAAAGCTAGCTTTCTCCTATCCTCCTGCATTAGGAGTTAGAATTTTAGCATTTGAATTTTGAGTGGATCCAAACATTCAGACCACAGCAATATCTTTTTAAGATTTTTGTTTAGACTCAGGAGGCCAAGGTAGGATGGTCACTGTAGTTCAAGGCCAGCCTGAGACTACGTAGTGAATTCTAGGTCAGCCTGGGCTAGGGTGAGACCCTATTTTGAAAAACCAAGATAAATAAATAAATAAACTCATTATGTGTATATATATATATATACAAAAATTTTCTGGGCATGGTGGTGCATGCGTTTAATTCCAGCACTTGGGAGGAAGAGTTCGAGGCCAGTCTGAGTGGGGGAAGATTTTTGTTTAGTTGGTTGGCTCTGTTGTTGTTATCTGATAATTTAAAAGAATCATTTATTTTTGTTTGTGTATGGGTGTATCTAGGTCTCTTGCTGCTGCAAATGAATGTGTGTCTGACTCCTGGCTTTATGTGGATGTCTGAGGAATTGAGCCCTGGCCAGCAGGTTTTGCAAGCAAATGTGTGTAACTGCTGAGCCATCTCCCTAGGCCCCCAGATAACTTTTTAGTTAAAATTTTAATGCTTTATATATCGAAGTGCAATTTCTTTGAGGGTAGAGAAATTACTTTCACTCTCTTCTTTTTGGATTCTGCAACCTTAAAAGACTCTAGACCCGATTTATTTATTTAAAATAATTTTACTTATTTGCAAGCAGAGAGAGAGATAGGGAGAAGAGAGTGAGGGCCTCTAGCTGCTACAAATGAACTCCAGATAAATATGCCTCTGTGCATCTAGCTTTACATGCATACTGGGGAATTGAACCCAGATTGTTAGGCTTTGCAGGCAGGCACTGTAACCATTGATCACCTCTCCACCTTTCTAGACCCTTTGTAAAATGTTTTTGATTTTTATAATGTGGCCGATTGTCAGTTGGACTTTATTTATTTATTTATTTATTTATTTATTTATTTATTTATTTAGACAGAGAGAAACAGGGAGGGAGAGAGAGATAAAGAGGGAGAGAGAACAGGCACACCAGGGCCTCTAGCCATTGCAAACGAACTCCAGATGCATGTACCACCTTGTGCATCTGGCTAATGTGGGTCCTGGGGAATTGAACCTGGGTCCTTTGGCTTTGCAGGCAAATGCCTTAACCGCTAAGCCATCCCTCCAGGCAGACTGTATTCATTTTTAATATTTATTTATTTATTTGAGAGAGTAAATGAGAGAGAAAGGAAGAGAAAGACAGACACAGAGAGATGTTATGGGCATGACAGGACCTCCTACCACTGCAAATGAACTCTAGAAACATGAACTACTTTGTGTGTCTGGCTTTACATGGGTACTGGGGAAATGAACCTGGGCCATTAGGCTTTGAAAGCAAGCTTCTTTAACTGCTGAACCATCTCTCCAGTCCAGTTTGACTATATTTTAATAGCATTTCTTTTTTTCTTTATTTATTTGAGAGAGAGAGAGAGGCAGATAGAGAGAAAGAGAGAATGGGCATGCCAGGGCTTCTAGCCACTGTAGACAAACTCCAGATGCATGCACTACTATGCACATCTGGCTTACGTGGGTACTGGGGAATCAAACCTGGGTCCGTAGGCTTTGCAGGCAAGTGCCTTAACCAGTAAACCATCTCTCCAGCCCTTTTAAATGTTATTTTTATTTATTAGCCTTCCCTTCCCACCTTCCCTTCCCTTCCCTTCCCTCCCCTTCCCCCCCCCTCTCCCCTCCCCTTTCCCCCCCTCCCCTCCCCTTCCTTCCTTCCCCCTTTCCTTTCCCCTTTCCCCTCCTTTCCTTTCCTCCCCCTTCCTTTCCTTTCTTCCTTTCCTTTCCTTTCTTTCTTCTTTCTTTCTTTCTTTCTTTCTTTCTTTCTTTCTTTCTTTCTTTCTTTCTTCTTCTCTTTCTTTTTGTTTTTTCAAGGTAGGGTCTCATTCTAGCCCAAGCTGACCTAGAATTCATTATGCAGTCTCAGGGTGGCCTCAACTCATGGTGATCTGCCTACCTCTGCCTCCCGAGTGCTGGGATTAAAGGCATGTGCCACAGATTGCATTTCTTTTATTTTTTTTTTTTGAAACACAAAATCATCTAGGTAAACATATCCTAGAAACATAAATTTCCTCAGGAATTATTTTTTAAAATATATTTTTATTAGTTATGTATATAGTATATGACCATCATTAGCCTTCTCCCATGGGTAGTGTGGGTCTTGCCTTATGTGGGTAGCCATCAGTTATGCGGGAGAGGCAATGACTCTGTGTGTAATGGCCCAACTCATGGCTCTAACAATCTTTCTGCCCCCTCTTCCGTGAATTTCCCTGAGCCATGTTGGGTTCATTTTAGGTTTATTTCAGTGACGAGGTTTTGTGAGTCTCTGTGTCTCTGGATATCTGATTCGGTAGGGATTGAGAGTTCTTTGTGTCTGTCTCCTTCTCCCTTGTACTGGTACCAGGTTCACCAATAAAGCAGCACTCTTGCTCATTTCCCCTATAACTCAATGGCTTCCTCTGGTGCCCTGTTGTGGTGCAATGGGCTGATTCCCTCCTCAGGATATGTGTCCATCTGAAAGAGAGAGGCAGATTTTCAAATGGGAGAGTGAGGTCAGTGCAAGATACATGGATAACCATGGATAACCATTATTATTTTAGAGAGAATTTAATAGGTGTAGGCCCTCTTGTATCTCACTATTGGTGGGAGCTTGATATTGGAGAGTGGGCTTGTTTTTGGATATGGTTCTGACTTGTTTCCCATTTCCAGGTATGGGTTCCATTCCACTGAGCGGATCCATTAGCTAAATCTAGAGCAGTTGGTAACCCACCATGGCTGTGTGCCACTACTGCACTTGTGTAAGCATCACGTCAGGTTGTTTGCTGCTGAGTAGCTTAGACCATAAGTTGCTTAGACAGATGTTGGTCATTTTCCCCCAGTCACTTATTTAGCACCTTCTGGCACTAGACAAGCTAACTGGGGACTGACTCTCTTCCAGATTCCAGCCAGGTCTCTCCATGTTCCGTCCGAACAGCATATGGTCAAGAATTGTTTAACATTTTACCTTAATGTTCATCTAGTTTTTGATATCTTTATGTCTGCATTACAATTTAATTTATATATTTTTAAATTTATTTGCTCATGTTGTGAGGGATATAGGGCCTCTTGCTGCTACAAACAAATGCCAGACATATTTGCCACTTTTTGCATCTAGCTTTACATGGGGAATTGAACCCAGGCCAGCAGGCTTTGCAAGCAGGTGCCTTTAACCACTGAGCAATCTTCCCAGCTCCTTTTAATTTTTTTTTTATTTATTAGAGGTGGGGGGTGTGAGAGAGAGAGAATGAGAACGAGTGCACCAGGACCTCCAGCTGCTGCAAACCAACTCCAATTACATATGCCACCTTGTGCATCTGGTTTACCTGGGTCTGGGAAATTGAACCTGGGTCTTTTGGCTTTGCAGGAAGCACCTTAACCTCTGAGCCATCTCTCCAGCCCCTCAGCTCCCATTTTATTTTTGGTATAAAGATGGTTAGCATTTTATGATGTGAGACCATTTACTTGTGTCCTTTTGTGTTCTTAAGCTGTGTTTATTGTTTAGAAGTTCTTCCATGTGTTAAGCTCAGCTAAACGTTTACATGGCAATTATAAATATTCATGTAAACTTAATTAATTTTGTATTCCCTCTCGCTAGTGTGTTATCTAGAATATTTAATACTCAAAAAATATTTTCCTTAATGAATTAATTTATGATTTCTAATTATTTCTCCTTTGAAAATATACAAAACATTGATTTAATTCATTGTATATTTCTTTTGCTGTATGAAGAGTAGTTTCCCCCCACATACTAGTTATTTTCTTTTTACCACTTTCTGGATAATTCTACATCCTTCACCCTCATTTACTGCAAGGTTCAGTGAAAAAGGTGATGTGATGGAAGTTAGAACTCCATTCAAGGCTTAGCTTAGTCTTACAATGGGCTTGTGGTCTTCATAATTACGTGGCCTCTCTTCAGTCTCTGCTCTTCTTTATGAATATCATTTGCTTAATATATATATAGAGAGAGTTCTTGCCATAATGTTTGACCCAAAATAAATAATCAGAAAACAGATATTTTTGTTGTTGTTGTTTGTTTTTGTTTTTCAAGGTAGGTTTTGTCCTGGCCCAGGCTGACCTAGAATTCACTATGTCGTCTCACGGTGGCCTTGAACTCATGGCAATCCTCCTAACTCTGCCTCCCAAATGCAGGAATTAAAGGTGTGTCTCGTCATACCTGCCTTAAACCAAAATTTTAAATCAGTTTATCGATCCATTGTATACATTACATATATGTTGTATATTGCATACTATTTCTAGATTGTTTCTGTTAACCTCTCTCATAGTGCTCTATTGCCTGCATTCTTTTATCTGAAATAGCTCTTTGTGTTTATATATGTGTAGGTGGTATACATATATGTGTGTGGGCATATTTGTTTGTGTGGGTGCACGTTCACATAGATTTAGAGGCCAGAGCTTGTGTCTTCTTCAATTTCTCTCAACCTTATTTTTTGAAATGGGGTCTCAATGAACTGGAGCTCACTGATTCTGTAGCAGAGGTAGCCAGCAAGCTCCAGCAATTCCCCTGTCATTAGTGCCCCAGCTTTAAGATTACATGGATTCAAACTCAGGTCCTCAAGTTTGCATTTTACCAACTAAGCCATTTTCCCAGCCCAACTTACAGTTTTTAAAAATTATTTAATGTAAGTGGTATAATAGTCTTCCATTATTATTCACAATGTTATTAATTACATTATTACCAAGCTTTATTTTTCTAAATCAGTTATTGCTTATTATTTTTCTAGGTGAAATTGAGAATATTCAGAAGAAAAGTTCTTGTGATTTTTGGATAGAATTTCATTCAACACAAACATTAATTTGGAATATTGACATGATTTAGTCACCCAACCAATCCCACAACTCAGTTTACTGGATATTCTGTCCACATGTCTTTTTCTATCTTCATATACTTATTAATTTTTCTTTTTTTTCTTTGTTTTGTTTCAAGGAAGGGTCTCACTCTAGCCTACCCTGACCTGGGATTTATTCTGTAGTTCCAGACTAGTTTCTTTTTCTATTCTATTCTATCCTATCCTTTTCTTTTCTTTACTTGTTTTCTTTACTTTTTTTTTCCCCCTGAGGTAGGGTGTTACTGTAGCCGCAGCTGACTTGGAACTCACTCTGTAGTGTAGTCCTTACCTTGGCCTCCCAGGTGCTGGGAATAAAGTTGTGTACCATACATTCCTGATCTAAGTTTGATATTTCTTACCATCCTTGCATTAACATTTTTAGTATATTTTATTCTTAATCTATGATTCAAATAAAAGCTTTCCATTCCTTTAATAGTAGTTTGTAAGTATATGTGAATGTTACCAATTTTTATAGATTGCCTTATGGATAGTTATTTCACATAGTTAATAACTTTTGAATTTATTAGTTTTGGGTTTCTAGTGAATTGCAGTCATACATAAGTGATGATGATTTTCCCATATATCCATTATAATGTTATTGTTCTTATCATAAGATAATGTGTGTATGTCTACTCATGTTGGATAGAATCTAAAAGAACTACTTCCACTTGCAGTGAGATTGTGGCCATATTATTTTGCATCTAATATTCATGGAATTTTTTCTATTATATTGCTATTAAGGAAATTGTCTATAGATATTATCATGCCAAACTTGTGTTCCTGTTTTATTTTCAGCTGTAAGTATAGAATAAAATAATAGCTCTAAGAATCTATTATTTATATTTTGTTTTTTACTTACTTATTTATTTTTCTTACAGGATGTTCAGCTGAAAGTAAAAACCTACTTGCTTGGAACTGATTTATCTATATTCAAATATGATGATTTCATCTTTGTTTTGGATATAATCAGCAGGTAGTGTTTGAGATCTTGTTTTATTCTTTGGTTTGATTCTTTGAATCATGTTAAGGAAATCATAAATTAATATGTCATGTATAACTTCTTCATGGAAATCAATATAATTATATATTCTTAACTAATTTCTGCTATTTGTGTTTATTTAAATTTTATTTAGTAATTTGAAAGGAGAGTTAGAGAGGAGAAAGAAACTAAGAGATGAAGAGAATGGGCACCCAGGGACTCTAGCCATTTTATGTGGGTACTGGGGAATTAAACCCAAATCATTAGGCTTTGCAGGCAAGTACCTTAACCTCTGAGCCATTTCTCTAGCCCTGAGTGTTTATTTAAACATGTCTGCCTGCCCCTTGCATGTTTCTAACACATTATATATTTGTGAGCTTTAGAATTTTTTCAAATATCAAAATTTTTACGACTTTTTATCTTTAAAAAGTAACCTGGACTCTTTTTTTTTTTTTTCTGTAAGGAAGCTGCTGATTTATGTAAACTTTCTATCCTGCTAGGTTGACTTACATAAACTTTCCTACTAGGCTGATTTATATAAACATTCTATCCTCCATAAGGGTGATTTACATTAATTTTGTCTCCTACTAGGTTGATGCAAGTTGGAGAAGAATTTTGTGGAAGCAAGTCTGAAGTTTTGCAAGAGTCGATTAGAAAACAAAGTGTCAATTATTTTAAGAACTACCACAGGTAAGAGATCTAATAAAATATGAATATATATGTTTAAGTTATGAGCATATTTCTGCCCACTGTTTACTCTTTAGAATTAATTGATTTAAGACAGTTACTTTTAAATTTTAATAAATTCTTCACACATAGGCTTAGTACAAACATGTTTCATAAAAATATGATAAAGTATTCATAATACTTATTCATTGTAACTTTTATTATATTCTTAGTCTTGTCTAAAAATTGAGCTAAATGTTGCACTGATTTCTTTATGGATAAAACATGATGGCTGATTGAATTAGAATTACTGAGAAAATTTGGCCGCTGTTCCATGCCTGGGTGTGTATGGTGTGGGTAGGAAGGCAGTTAAATCAGCAGAGGTTGTACTCCGTGAGCCCTGTTTGTGACTATCTGCTCTTCTGAGGAAAGGATGTGAAGGTTAGAGTCTGGCTGCAAAGCCCTACTACTTTATAAAGCCATCACTGCTGGTTTGAAAAGGGTGACCAGGAATTGTTCGTGGAATGGAGAGAGCAGCGAAAAACGTGTAACTGTGTGTCTAAACCATGCTAAACTGAGAGAAGAAACAACCAGTATGTATTAGACATTTCTCTTTTTTTAACAAAACTTTTTTGTTTATTTTTATTTATTTATTAACAACAGACACAGAGAGAGTGAGTGAGTGGCCTCCAGCCACTGCAAACGAACTCAAGATGCATGCGCCACCTTGTGCATCTGGCTTACATGGGTACTGGGGAATTGAGCCTTGAACTGGGGTCCTTAGGCTTCATAGGCAAGTGCTTAACCACTCGCTAAGCCATCTTTCCAGCCCCTACACATTTCTCAATATGAGCCAGATCTTGAGCTGTCTCTCCTTTAATTTTGATTAATTAGAAACTTTGTATGGACAAATCATGTATGGACCCCAATTCTCCTCCTCCTTGACCCCACTCCACTAAGATCCCTCCTCAGTCGGGTTACTGGTATTCACCATGAGGTTATGGGATATGAGTTAGGATAGCATTGTAAAATTTTTTATTTTTTGAAGTAGGGTTTCACTTTACCCCAGGCTGACCTGGAACTAAGTCTGTAGTTCCAGGCTGGCCTTGAACTCATAGCAGTACTCCTACCTCTGCCTCTCAAGTGCTGAGATTAAAGGCATGCGCCACCATGCATGGCTCTAAACTGTATCTCTTACATAGATCTGTCTTATCACTTGAATTGACTTATAAAGTCCTTTTCATTCTGAACTTATACTTTTTTTGAAATTTAATTTTAAAAAAATTATCCTTGCATTTGTGCAGGTATACATGGGTATAGGTACATGTACACATGAAAGTATGTGTGCACATGCACAGGAAAGTAACTTTGGATGTCATTCCTTGGGACACCATCTACCACTTTTTTTTTAGAGATAGCAAGAGTGAGAGAGTGAGAAAGAGTGAGGGAAAGAGAATTGGCATACCAGGGCCTCAACCACTGCAATCGAACTCCAGACACTTGCACCACCTAGTGTGTATTGCAACTCTTGTGTCACCTTCATGTGTCTGTCTTACGTGGGATCTGGAGAGAGATCGAACATAGGTCCTTAGGCTTTGAAGGCAAGCGCCTTAACCACTAAGCCACCTCTCCAACCCACCATCTACTCTTTTTAAGACAGAGTTTGGAGGAGTGGCCTTGGGTTTTCCAATTTGGCTACACTGGCTGGCCAGCAAGCCTCAGGGATCTTTCCTGTCTCTGTCTCCTCAGAGCTGGAATCACTGCGCCACCATGCTCAGTATTACAGCTGTTTTCGTTCTGTTATTCTGACTTAGGGGCAGAGAACTGGCATTCAAAATCAGTTTTCTCTCTTTGCTCATAGTCAATACCTGTCCACAGAGATAATTTGTCATGTTAATAGAGAGATTATTGGGTATAAACACATTGATTTTTAAATATATTTAATTATAAGAGGAAAGGAATTAATCACACATGAGGGGAAAGTAACCACAGTGGAACCAGACGCTTTACTTCCCTGCCCGATACCTGATGTCCAGAGTGCTTCATACCCTATCAGGCATGTGGGAGACTTTGTTGTTCCTGGAGTCTGAGGCATGGGCATTGTCAAGTATTGATTTCTGGTGTGGCCTCCATTATGCATCCTTACTGTCAGAAGGTATCTGCTCTCTGTGGTAACCAGGCCTGGACATTTTATGTTAGACTGACCATGATGGAGATTCCTCACTAAGGTTCATCTTGGTGAAATTAGAAAATCCACAAATGAATTATTTAATGTTTCTAAACAATCAGCAATTTAAAAAACTACTCTTAGAAACATGTAAAGCTGTTTCTTCATTAACGGCATTGTTCTGTGCTGCTAAAAGAAGAGCTAGATTGAGAGTAATGATGCTCAAGTTCAGGCCTCATTTTCTGTTGTGTGCCTGGTCTGACAACGGGAAGATCATTCAACCCCTCAGCTCCGGGGTTTTATCCACTGGAAACCTTGGTAGCTGGATTAAAGGGTCTTCATAATTTTTGCCTGCCCAGTGTATCCCTTTAACATCTTGCTGTACTGTTGTGTTCAAAGATTGGAGCAGGTTGCAAAGCAGTCATTGTTGAGTGCTCTCTTTCCCTGAAGTTTAAGCCTAAGCCATTCAGAAAATGATGAGTCGCCTGGTGAAGTTAGTGCCTTCTGAAGTACATCTGTTTCTTTATAAAACAATATTAACTTATGAACAACACCCAAAGCTATCATTCTTCTGCTTGGTGTTGCAGAGTTTCCAAAAACATTAAAATTGTAACTTACGGGCTGGAGAGATGGCTTAGCGGTTAAGGTGCCTGCCTCCTAAGCCTAAGAACGCAGGTTCCAATCTCCAGCGGTTCTAATCTCCAAGTCCCACGTTTAGCCAGATGCAAAGTGACGCAAGGGTGCAATGCTTGACCACAAAGGGGCGCAGACACCTGGATTTCATTCGCAGCAGTTGAGAGGCTGCTGGCGTGCCCATCTCTGTCTTTCTTTCCCTCTCTCCCTGTCTCTCTCTCCAAAAAAAAAAAAAAAAAAAAAAAAAAAAAAAAAAAAATTGCAACTTACACAGTAATGACATAGAAGGATAGAGCACTGCAGGGTTGTCATAGTAGCCTGTTTAATTCTGTGCATTTGATTTGAGACTCGAGTTATAGTTTATAAAATGTTTTCATGGACTCTAGAGGTGATGTCAGAAAAGGGGGAAAGTTACCTATCATTGTTTTTAATCTAAGGGGGTGGGATTGGCATACCAGGGCCTCCAGCCACGGCAGTCGAACTCCAGATGAGTGCACCACCTTGTGCACATGCACAATCCTGTGTGCTTGCGTCATCTTGTGTCTGGCTTACATGGGATCTGAAGAGTCAAACATGAGTCCTTAAGCTTCATAGGCAATCACCTTAACTGCTAAACCATCTTTCTAGCCTTACCAATCTTTTTTTAGAGAGAGAAAAATTTTGTCTATACCTGAGAAAGATTTGTTAATTTTTAAAGTTTATGATAGTTTAAAAAGTAACATTTCTTTTTCCTCCCAGCACTCCCACTACAAATCCCACAAAACTGTAAATGTTACATGGAAAAAGTATGTGAGAATGGGATGATTGTTTAGAATTCTGTGAGTGATGAGTAGCAGAGGGTTTTTCCCACTGGTACACTACATGTTTAGTATGCATGAGTTTCTGGATTCAATGTCTGCCAAAAGCAAGTCAAAAATATGAGGTTCCCTTTAGGGCCTGAAGGTGTAGCTCTGGGTAGAGTCCAGGCTTGTATGCAAGTCCTTAAGTTCAGTCCCTTTTGGGAGGGCCCAAATGCCATCACAAATATGAGCAAGGCAGTGGGAGAGATTTTGCAAATAAACCAGGGAAAAGCTGCAAAAGCAGAGGAGAAGCAATATGAAACCCAAAGCAGAGAGTTGGAGTGCTATGGAAATAAGACTGTGAGAATGCAGCAGCCACAAGACATGGAAAAGGCAAGGAGTTGGTAGCTTTTCTCATAGTCTATAGAGTGAGTAGCCCTGCCAGCATCTTGTTTTCAACCCAGTGATACTGATTATGGATTTCTGGCTCCAGAGCTGTGTGAGAATAAATTTTTCTAGGCTTAAGTCACTTAGTTTGGGGTAGTTTGTTGCAGATATGAGTACAGATTGGAATTGTTTCGTTCTATGCTAACTTATTTCCAAAGTATACCATTGTACTTCCCCTCTAGGACTTTAAGAGAGTTCCAGTTTCTCCAAGACTGTGTCAATATTTATTTTTATTTTTTTTATTGTAGCTACCATAGTAGATGTGTTAGCTTATTCTGCTTTGTATTTTCATTCTCCTAATGAATGGCTAAAGATGTTTCCAGCTTTTATGTCCTTACTGATTATTTATATGTCTGCATTAGAAAAGTTTCTATTTAAGGTTTTTGTCATCTTTCTAAACTGGGTTATTAGCCCTTATACTGTTGAATTATAAAGTTTCATAGTTTCAGTGCTGACATTAGACCTATTTATTTTAGTTCTTTTTGTGTGTGTGTGTCTAGAATAGTAATAGTCACTTTTGGAAATTCTCTGCCATTACCTGTCTGAATACTGCTCCTGTTTGTTCTCCCTCCTTCTTCATACTTGCATCTGTACTAGATTTTTTTGATGTATTAGATATCTACTGTGATCTTCTTTGTTCTCCTGTTTTACTTTTTATTTTTTGCTTCAGTATGTGATTATTTTCTATTGATATATATTCAGGTTTACTAATCCTGTCTTCTAGTCTGCTGGTTTATATATGCAAGTGGTTTTTAATGGAAGGTATTCTGATTTTCAGTTCTCAAGTGTCTATTTGATGCTCAGCTTTTAAGATTTTTTTAAACGAAAATTCTAGTTTAAAATTAATTTTTATTTTATTTATTATTTGAGACAGGGAGAGGGAAGAGGCAGCAAGAGAGAATGGGCACGCCAGGGCAAGATTTTTTTAAAATATATGTTATTTATTTATTTATTTTTTTGTTTGTTTATTTATTTGAAGGAGAGAGAGAGAATGGGTGCACCAGGACATCCAGCCACTGCAAACGAACTTCAAATGCATGTGCCCCCTTGTGCATCTGGCTTACGTGGGTACTGGAGAATTGAGCCTGGGTCCTTTGGCTTTGTAGGCAAACACCTTAACCACTAAGCCATCTCTCTAGCCCAAGATTTGTATTTTAAAATAGGATATTGCTATGTGTCCCAGGCTGTCCTTGAACTTGTAATCCTTCTGCTCCTGAATACTGGGATTTCAGGCATGTGCCACTAGATATGGTCTTGTTTTTTTCATCCTAAATAATTAAAATTCTTTTTTTCTATCCAGTTTATGATAGCATTTCCTCTTTTCTTAACTTTAATAAAGTTAAAGTGCTTCCCAATTATCCCAAATTTTGGAGACATTTCTTTTTTTGTAGATTCTTCTATTTGTTGTTGCCTTATCTTAGTTATGTATTTGTTTTGGTTTTTCGAGGTAGGGTCTCACTCTAGCCCAGGCTAACCTAGAATTTACTATGTAGTCTCAGGGTCTTGAACTCATGGTGATCCTTCTATGTCTTGCCTCCCTTGTGCTGGAATTAAAGATGTGTACCACCATACCCAGCTTGTCTCCTTATTTTATAATCTGTGAATTTATGAAAAAGTCTAGATTTTGTTTTTAGTTGGCTAGTGACCGGTGAAGCATAGAGCAGGCACTGGGAAGTCTGGCTTTGTTACCCTGCATCTCCCTTGGTAATATAGTGATAACTAGAATTTAAAGCGTGAACATTGGCACTGAAGAAAGATGAGTGTGGCACAGGTGAGTAGTGAGTGGACTGTCAGGTACTCATGTCTTCCTTGTTCATTAATTTTGAGTGCTTTGTGGAAATAGGCTCTGAGCTAAAGATCTATGGAGAATGATAATTATCTTAATATTGTGGTTTAGTGAATAAAGTAGTTGACTGGATCATGGTATGTATATTAGCATTTGTAACTGCATATAACCTATAAATTACTTTTTTGTATTTTGACAGTGATATGTGATAGCTAAGAATATGTTTAGTACATGACAAGCTTTTAATTTAGTCCCTTAATGAAAATGACATTTTCTATGCATTCATTATTTTTGCAATATTTAATTATTTTTCAATTATTTAATTAAAATACTCAGCAAATATTTGACAGAGATTTTCCTCTTAAGAATCTTATTTAACAAAAAAAGTAAACATTTGTAGTTTACTGTTAATTGAATGGGTTTTCAACATTGGTTATGAAAATTTATTTTTATATTGTATTTTATTTTCTCATTTTTTCTGTGCAGTGTTTCTTTCATTTTACCTTTAGAATGTTGATTTTGTTTGTCACTTTTAAGGACACGACTTGATGAACTGAGGATGTTCTTAGAGAATGAGACTTGGGAACTTTGTCCTGTTAAGTCAAACTTCAGCATCTTGCAACTTCATGTAAGTTTTTTCAAGAACAAAGAAATGTATCTTCATATTTCTTTTAAAGAAAAGGCATATAAATGGGACCATTTATTAACAGAATCAAAATAAGGGAAATTACTTTGTCTTTCTTCCCTGAAAGTAATTCATTACAGTCCTTTTTATTGGAATATGGTCCGTTTTATGAATGTGAGGAATTGTCTCTTTACAAAGTTCATTTTCCATATTTCAGTAAAACCTTGAAACCTACAATTAAAATGACTTTTGAGTTCAGAAGAGGGTCCATTATTGTATTTAACTTTCTCAGAAGGTTGATTGATTGTATTTTGGCACTTTTTTTTTTTTTTTTTTTTTTTTTTTTTTTTTTGAGGTAGGGTCTCACTCTTGCTCAGGCTGACCTGGATCTCATTCTGTAGTCTCAGGGTGGCCTCGAACTCATGGCGATCCTTCTACCTCTGCCTCCCAAGCGCTGGGATTAAAGGTGTGCGCCACCATGCCCAGCAACAATGCTTTTTTATATATGTAGATAACTATAATTTTGTAGAGGGACTAATAGGTTTTTAAATTTTAACACAGGTCACAAATTTGCCTTTATTGACAAAATGTTTCAGAAATAAAAGAGGCACTTATAAAATACTAATTTTTATTAGTTAGTTGGATTGTTTGGATCTTTATAGAATAGGAAATCTTTGGAGAAAGTCTTTAATTAACTTCGTTTTTCTTTTGATTGAAATATACTGTTAAACATATGAGGCTGAAATGCTGTATTCTACAATAACAAATATCCAGAGGCATTTTGTCTTTGGAAAGAGTGGCTTTTTTAGTCTGGATAATTTTAAAAGAATATAATTAGAAGAGTCTTTTTAGTAGGGTTGTAATCTTTATATTCATATAGTTCTATATCCAGTTCTATCATATTTCTTTTCTGATATGGAAATATTAAATACAAAGATATTAAAACCAGTGAAACTTATTAATAAGTGCTCAAAGACAATAAAATTAACATAAGTCTCAATTAGTACTAATGAAATGGGACATGAAATTAGCCCAGAGTGTAGAAATTCTAAGTGTGGTAATTCCTTACCATTATTTAGAATTCTGTGTTTGACTTAATTTAGACAAATATTTAAATAATCTTGTTTCTATTTAGATCAAAGAAATTGTGCATGTTTTCATGTGCACTTGTTATAACTGTAAGACAACTTTTTAAAAGACGTGTGTCAAGGTTTTCCCATCAAGCATTATTTTCTTCAAAGTAACTACCTTCAGAACTATTTACAACTAAATTGCCAACTTGATACATACTTTCCTATGGTTTTTTTTTTAAGTTGTCTCATTATTTAATATTAAACACTTGTTTAGAATTATAAAAATAATGTCATAATTCTTAGGTGTATTGTTGAATCTGATTTTATGTGTAGTTGAAATTTATAATGAAAAAGATCCTGTCTAGGATGTGACTCAAAGGTACAGCACTTGCCTAGCATGTGTGAAGTCCTGGGTTCAGTTCCAATACCACTAAAACAAACAAACAAAAAACAAGAGTTAATAAGCCAGGGTACTTTTCAGGAATTTAAGAATACTTTAATTTTTAATAATATTACTGTACTTTAAAAAAAGATTTGAGAGAGGGGGGGAGAAGGAGGGACTGAGAGAATGAGCACACCACAGCCTCCTGCCACTGCAAACAAGATGCATGTGCTCTCAGGCTTTGCAACCACTGAGTAATTTCTCTAGCCCCATCACTGCACTTTAAAAAATATAATTGAATAAGACAAACTAGTCCAGGTGGCTAAGATAGGAGGATTGCTGTGAGTTGGAGGACAGCCTGGAGCTATAGACTGAGTTCCAGGTCAGCTAGGCTAGAGTGAGATCCTAATTTTAAAAAATTAAATTAAATTGGGGATAAATCTTTTTAGATACAAAAAATGTTTATTTTGTGAGATGTTGCCAATTCGGGAGTTTTGCAATGTAGATATAATTTAGAGAGTATTTCAATTATTTCTTCAGTTAGCTACAATCTTGAACTTGACACTGAGTTTCCCAGACAGCCTCAGATTTCTCATCTGGGTAATGTGTAATTCGGACCAGGTATTATACTCTTTAGTTCTTCCATCTCTGATTCTCCCAATTTAGATTGGTCCTCTCATTTCACAGATGAGGAAATGAACCCTGGATAAGCTAGGTGACATTGCCAGTGATACACGGGAAATTAATGGAATGTCACGGCTTGACTGTAGCGATTTAGGAGAAGACATGTCATCTGGTCTGCAATGTGTGTTCATGCGGTCTTCACTTTGGTATATAAAGGAAATGAAATAATAGTTTATAGATCACAACGTAGCAAAGGATGATGTACACTACAGACTTTGTTTTTATTTGTAAGAATTTCTTAATGGTATAAGCATATGAATAAGCAAAGTGATTTAAGAATTATTTGTTACAGATGATACTGTGTGTTAAAACCTATCCCACTAGCTACCATATTATTAGAAGATATTATTCAAATTTCTTGTCATTTTCAAAATGTATCTGTGCAGTTCTTTAAAGTAAGCCCAAAGTGACTGATTTAAATGACATAATTGGTGGAGTTATTTGTGGAAAATAATGCATTTCCAAGACTGACAACTTGCATTTGTTTTTAATTTAAAAATATTTATTTATTTACTTGCAAGGAGAGAGAGAATATGAAAGAATAAATGAATGAATGAATATGGGTGTGCCAGTGCCTTTAGCTGCTACAAATAAACTCCAAATGCAAGTACCATTTTGTGCATCTGGCTATATCTGGGTACTGGGAAATCAAACCAGCGTTGTTAAGCTTTGCAGGTTTTTTTTTTTTTTTTTTTTTTTTTCCAGTGTCTGAAATTTTTTTCCTTCTTTTTTTTGTTAAGTAGAAACTTTGTATGGACACATGTTGGTACCAGCATTTCCCTCCTCCCTATTTATTTGCAAGAGAGAAAAGAGACAGAGATGGTGTATGGATGAACTGGGAACTTAAGTCCCTGTAATCAAATTCCAGACACATGTGCCATAGTATCCATCTGGCCTTATGTGGGTATTGGGGAGTTGAACCTGGGCCAGCAGGGTTTGTAAGGAAGTTCCTTTGACTGTTCCTTTGAGCCACTTTCTTAGCTCCAACTTGTAAGATTTAGGCAAGTATCTTGAAAATCCTTGAAAATTCTGTTTTTCCCCCTGTTAACATTGTATTTACATTAAGTATATTTGTGTACTTGAATTTTATAGTTCATAAAAGTTTTTTGGATCCTTTTTTAATGTCTAGGAATTTAAATTCATGGAACAGTCTCGTTCACCGTCAGTTTCACCTAGTAAGCAGCCAGCATCAACTTCTCCAAAGCCTTCAACCTTGTTTGAACAATACTGCAGCTGTGGGAATCCATTTGAGATTCAAGCTGACCACAAAGATGAAGAAACAGAGGATGTGTTGGCTTCTAATGGGGTACGTGCTATTTTTCAAACATTGTGAAACCAAAGTGAGATTTCTTTGTTTATAAAGTTTCTGCCCAGTAAGTAATGTAGTTTGTTAGATAGGTTTATCTTCCTTCCTGCATATGCATATCCTTACAATATTATTTGATTAGATTATAGAATACTTTACTCACATTTCTTCTTGAGCCATGAACTTTGCCTTTATGACTATGTTCTTACCAGATTATTTCCCTATAGTAGTAGTATAGTTTTCTCGTTGGAGATTTATGAGACTTAAACAGAGAGATGGCTGTGGGAATACGTCATCTGCACTTATCCTCACTGCAGTCCTAGGTAACTATGTCGGTGTCTTTCATGTCCTTTGATTTGTGTGAGGGTAGTCTTGCTCAGTTATCTGAGAGGCATGTATGTAGGCATGTTTTATAAGCATGGTGGGGTTTTTTTGTATGTATGTGGGTGGGTGTGTGTGTGCATGTGGTGGCTAAAGGATAACCTTGGGTATCATCCTTAGGAAAACTGTCCACCTCTTTTTGAAACAAGGTTTCTCCTTGGCTTGGAGCTCAGCAGTTTGGCTGGACTGGCTAGCCAGTGAGCTTCAGGAATCCACCTGTCTCTATGTCCCTACTGGGTTTGTAGGCTTGTGCTACTCTGCTTGGTATTTTATGTGGGTACTGATGATTGAACTCAGGTCCTCCTGCTTGCATGGCAAACACTTCACCCACTGAACGATCTCCCCAGCTCCAGAAGGATGGTGTCTTCCTAAGACTTTGAGCAATTCAAAAACATTAATTATGGGCTGGAGAGACGGCTTAGCGGTTAAGGCGCCTAAGGACCCTGGTGTGATTTTCCAGGTCCCATGTAAGCCAGATGCAGATGGTGGTGGTGCATGCGTCTGGAATTTGTTTGCAGTGGCTGGAGGCCCGGGCGTGCCCATTCTCACTCTCGCTCCCTCTCTCTGTCTCTACTAAATAAATAAAATAATAAAATCTAAAAAAACCTCCATTAATTACATGTATTGTTTATTTATTTAAAAGTGTTTACATGCAAGTAGTAAATGCCACTATTGTTTATTAGTTATGTGACCTTTGACAAATTATTTTAAGTTTCTGACAATGTCTCTCTCCATTTTTAGAATGAGGAAAATGCTTACTTCACAATTCTGTAGTCGGTGTTTTCTAAATGCTTCATTTGGTCTAGGATATTGTGATGCATACTTCTGATCTTTATGACTTCAGAGGAACCCACTGTGATTCTGATGTTAGTTTTGATGAAGAAAAGTGAGAGTAGTTTGGATCTGAGAAAACTGAAAAATTTGTGTTTTAGTGTTGATATTTCTTTCTTTGTTTTTAAAGTGAAGACTTAAAAAACTACTGTCAGGGAAATTTCATTATTTAATAGTATACCCTACGTAAAAGCTTTAGTTCAGACATTCTTTGTTATATTTTTTCTCTATAAGTTGTAAAGAGAGAATGAAGCCATTCTAATAATTTGGAAGTAATATATCTCTCCGTAATGGTGCTTTGTTATGGAAAACACCCATAGATTCGATTCTCATTATTTGTGGGAATTAGGTTCCATGGAGTTGCTGTGAATACTGACTCAGCAATACTGACTATTGCTCTGAGGAGACAATAAAGTGTAACTTCCTGTTCCTCTGGTCACAAAATGCTCATCAAGCCATCAGTATGTAACTTTGTTTGATATATATGCTTTATGAAGTTCTTTCCACTTAATACATACCATTGAATTCTTAGCACTTTATCTCCAACAGCATTATAAAGCATGCCTAAGTGAATTGTATATAACACAGGCATAGAGAGAGGTGAGCACTATAAATGGAATGTTAGGATGGCACCCTTCCTCTCACAGAGCGAGCCTGCCATTTTTCTCCATGCTCTCAGTAGGCCTCTGGGTGCTAAGTGCAGTCTCAGAAGCTGCTCTTGTGACAAAAATCTCATCGTAATGGATTAGAGCATGATCATGCATGTTGTGTGTGTGTTCAGTAAGCTAAATTAGTAGTTCCATTGTGTCAGAATTATATACTTCATTTATTTTTTCTAGAATATAAAAATGTTTTATATTTTCCTAGCTCACATATTATAAACTAGAAAATCAGAAAATTAGTTGGTATAATTTGCAGATGGTAAAAAAATTATGTGTAGATACATATACATACACATATAAAAATGCCAAGTTTTAAATTTGGAAAAATTAACCAATTAACATAACTATCATGCACTGAATTATATCCAACAAGTTCTGAGTATTTGTGAGAACAAACTTGTGGTGGTTTGATTCGGGTGTCCCCCATAATTTTAGGTGTTCTGAATGCTAGGTTCCCAGCTGATAGAGATTTGGGGATTAACACCTCTTGGAGGCAGTGTATTGTTAGGGGTGGACTTATGGGTGTTACAGCCACACTCTCCTGTTGCTGTTGTCCACCTTATGTTTGCCAGGAGGATCTAATTCTTTCTCATGTGGAAGAAAACTCAGTTGGTTAGAAGTCCCCGGTAGGTCTCACTCTCAAATGTAACAGTCCTCCTAGAGTTCCACCACTAAATCCCTGAAGGAAGGACAATCTTGAGGAGGACCTGCACTCTGAATGCAGGTCAGCAAGAGCACACAGAAGTGAACTCTAGTTCTCTCCTGCCCAGCCATCATCCTGCCCAGAAAGCCCTGCTTCTGTGGCAGGTGGTTTCTAACATGCAACTTAACCTATTTGTAATGAATTAGCAAAATGGAAATGAATATGACCAAACTTCCAGGAGATTTTGTCCCCTTAAAAACAATTGCATATATACCTTTCCTTCCTTGAGGTCTCATGAGTGTTTGCTGTGGTTGATTTTTACCTGCGAATATTTGGTTTAATTGTTTATTTACCAGCTCTCATTGTTATGACATCTTTATTTCTCTTTGCTTTTAAGCTGGCTAAAATAGGATGATGCAGAAGAAAATGGAGGAAGAGTATGGTTCTTCATGGTTAAATTTAAACTAAATTTAGAATTTTGCTATATTTCACCATTAAAAAAGTCACATACTTTCATTATGTTGAAAGACTACAGTAAAGGTGATTGTTGTACCCATTGTTGAGCATCCACCTGTGTTCTTTTCAGTATGAATCTGATGAGCAAGAAAAGAGTGCCTATCAGGAGTATGACAGTGACAGTGACGTTCCTGAGGAACTCAAACGAGATTATGTGGATGAGCAGACAGGCGACGCGCCGGTGAAAAGGTGATTGTTCTTGGAGTGGCACTTAGCTTCAATGTTGTGCTCAGACTTTCCTTTGAACAACAAGAAGAATTAGAAAATTTTGGTCATTATAACATGTAAATAACAATATGACAGAAATTAATGTACCTTAAAACATGATTTCTGAAGACCATAAGTGTAGGGTTTTTTTATACAATAACAGTGAAACTTGAGGAAAAATAAAATATTAATACAAAAAGTTCCCTTAGCTCAAGCTCTTTTGGCATTTCACAAATCAGTTCACTTGACTGAATTTGGTTGTTATTGCATTAAAAATAATAGTTAATTTTACATGACTATAAAACATGAATTTAAAGGTAGGTTTTCTTTTGATTGATTCAGCTTGTTTGACATTTTAAAAATGTCTTTGGAATTCATTTATTCAATAAGCATTTATATGTATTCAGCCATCCCCTAGACATTGTCCTTTGCAGATATTACCTTAGTTCTTTTTATTTTTTAAGCATACATTCATTGCACTATTCCAAAATAGTGGGCAACATTATGACATTTTGTAAATGATTTTTATAACTATTTTATTTATTTAAGAGACAGAGAAAGAGAGAAAGGGAGAAAATGGGCAAACCAGGGCCTCCTGCCTATGCAAACACACTCCAGATGCATGCAATACTTTATGCATCTGGCTTTGCATGGGCACTGAGGAACTGAATCAGGGCTGCCAGGCATTGCAAAGCAAGTCCTTTTAACCACTGAGCTCTCTTCTCATCCCCTCATTATGGCATTTTATTACATGTATATTGTTGATGTTTTCTGCAGCAATATTCTAATCCTCTTTCAACAATGGTATCACATGTTGTAGCAGACAGCTTTAGGTTCGCTGAGATGAACTTCCAGACCAGGCACAGTTATGGAGGAAGGGATATTATTTATTGAAGCTTACAGATCCAGGGGAAGTTCCATAAGGGCAGGAGAAACGGCCTGCTCTCACAGGACCAGTCAAGAGAGCAAAGACCCAGCCACCACAGCACACAGAGCAAAAACTAACTACAGCCAAAAGGTCACACAGCAGACTTCAGGAACTCCTGCTAGACACATTTGCATATCTTTACAATGGACTCTCAAACCATCACCACACCTTAAGATCGGCCCCCAGTGACCTTGCCTCTAGCAAGGTGATTGCAGATGCAAACTATAAAGTAAAACACTGAATATATTGGGGGACATTTATTCAAACTACCACATTCCGCCCCTGGCCCCCAATATATTTAGCTCCTGGCCCCCAATAGATTTATAACTATCACACATTGTAAATTGTACTCAGTCCAATTTCAAAGGTTCTCACAGTCTTGATCAACTTAAGATAGTGAGTCCTGTAAAATCAAACAAGTTAAATACTTTCAACATGTAAAGGCATAGAGTAAACATTTTTAACTGGTATAAGGCATAGCAAGGAGAGACTAGAACAATGTAAACTCAATCACCATCAGCCGTCATCAAACTTCTGCAGTTCAATATAACCAGAGACTAACAGTCTCCATGTTTACCAATTCCGCCCCTCCAGCTGGGCAGAGTCGCCAGGTAAAACTTTCATCCCAGTTCAACACTGCACTCCATGGTAGTCCTTTTGCACAGTCCTGGTATATCCAAAACATCTTCAGGTCTCCATGCAAACCACGGTCCATCTTCCAAAGGCTTTTCCAGCCTATTCCTGAGGGTTTTTATGCCCTGCTTCATGCCGCATCTCAGCAGCGGCTCCTGGAACCGTGTGTAACTCATGACCATTCTATGCATTTTTCATATTTCCAAAACTAATACTAGGTGTGCAGGACATAGCCATATTCTTAATCCAGGGACAAAATAAACCATAGCCTTGAAAAGCAGGTTCCTTCTTCAGTCAGCTCTTTCCAAAAGTTTGCATTTTTAACAGTCTTTCCTCAGGCATCCTCTCCATTGTTTTAATGTAAATCAAGTCTGGCCACCTTCCTTTCACCTTCCTTAAGATTGCTAATGAGTTGACTATAGCAGCTAAACCAGTCTCAATGCCTCTACTTTTAACTTGTTTTAGGTTTTTAAACTTAAAATCTTAAAATCTCAGTCTGATATCTTTAGCCAAGCAAATCAGTCCATTACAAATTTAATCTTGATCAAACTTTCAGGGCCTGGATAGCGGAACGTAGTCATCCCTTATGCCAGTAGCCCAGTTCCAACAACGTCCTCTGCATTCTTTCCTTTCCCTTAGAAATCTCATAAGCCAAGCCTCGAAGTTTAATACTGTCTGCATTTAGCATTCTCAAACTCTCATTAGAATAGTCCATAAAACTTGGCTTACCATTCCAGAAGGCATTTTTAGTTGTAAGCACCAAGTTTATGCCCATTCCTCCAAAACAAAGGTTCCAAAAGATGAACACCCACACGGTCAGGTTCATCTCACCCCACTCCTGGTACCACTTTACTGTAGCAGACAGCTTCAGGTTCGCTGAGATGAACTTCCAGACCAGGCACAGTTATGGAGGAAGGGATATTATTTATTGAAGCTTACAGATCCAGGGGAAGTTCCATAAGGGCAGGAGAAACGGCCTGCTCTCACAGGACCAGTCAAGAGAGCAAAGACCCAGCCACCACAGCACACAGAGCAAAAACTAACTACAGCCAAAAGGTCACACAGCAGACTTCAGGAACTCCTGCTAGACACATTTGCATATCTTTACAATGGACTCTCAAACCATCACCACACCTTAAGATCGGCCCCCAGTGACCTTGCCTCTAGCAAGGTGATTGCAGATGCAAACTATAAAGTAAAACACTGAATATATTGGGGGACATTTATTCAAACTACCACATTCCGCCCCTGGCCCCCAATATATTTAGCTCCTGGCCCCCAATAGATTTATAACTATCACACATTGTAAATTGTACTCAGTCCAATTTCAAAGGTTCTCACAGTCTTGATCAACTTAAGATAGTGAGTCTGTAAAATCAAACAAGTTAAATACTTTCAACATGTAAAGGCATAGAGTAAACATTTTTAACTGGTATAAGGCATAGCAAGGAGAGACTAGAACAATGTAAACTCAATCACCATCAGCCGTCATCAAACTTCTGCAGTTCAATATAACCAGAGACTAACAGTCTCCATGTTTACCAATTCCGCCCCTCCAGCTGGGCAGAGTCGCCAGGTAAAACTTTCATCCCAGTTCAACACTGCACTCCATGGTAGTCCTTTTGCACAGTCCTGGTATATCCAAAACATCTTCAGGTCTCCATGCAAACCACGGTCCATCTTCCAAAGGCTTTTCCAGCCTATTCCTGAGGGTTTTTATGCCCTGCTTCATGCCAAGATCTCAGCAGCGGCTCCTGGAACCGTGTGTAACTCATGACCATTCTATGCATTTTTCATATTTCCAAAACTAATACTAGGTGTGCAGGACATAGCCATATTCTTAATCCAGGGACAAAATAAACCATAGCCTTGAAAAGCAGGTTCCTTCTTCAGTCAGCTCTTTCCAAAAGTTTGCATTTTTAACAGTCTTTCCTCAGGCATCCTCTCCATTGTTTTAATGTAAATCAAGTCTGGCCACCTTCCTTTCACCTTCCTTAAGATTGCTAATGAGTTGACTATAGCAGCTAAACCAGTCTCAATGCCTCTACTTTTAACTTGTTTTAGGTTTTTAAACTTAAAATCTTAAAATCTCAGTCTGATATCTTTAGCCAAGCAAATCAGTCCATTACAAATTTAATCTTGATCAAACTTTCAGGGCCTGGATAGCGGAACGTAGTCATCCCTTATGCCAGTAGCCCAGTTCCAACAACGTCCTCTGCATTCTTTCCTTTCCCTTAGAAATCTCATAAGCCAAGCCTCGAAGTTTAATACTGTCTGCATTTAGCATTCTCAAACTCTCATTAGAATAGTCCATAAAACTTGGCTTACCATTCCAGAAGGCATTTTAGTTGTAAGCACCAAGTCCATGCCCATTCCTCCAAAACAAAGGTTCCAAAAGATGAACATCCACACGGTCAGGTTCATCTCACCCCACTCCTGGTACCACTTTACTGTAGCAGACAGCTTCAGGTTCGCTGAGATGAACTTCCAGACCAGGCACAGTTATGGAGGAAGGGATATTATTTATTGAAGCTTACAGATCCAGGGGAAGTTCCATAAGGGCAGGAGAAACGGCCTGCTCTCACAGGACCAGTCAAGAGAGCAAAGACCCAGCCACCACAGCACACAGAGCAAAAACTAACTACAGCCAAAAGGTCACACAGCAGACTTCAGGAACTCCTGCTAGACACATTTGCATATCTTTACAATGGACTCTCAAACCATCACCACACCTTAAGATCGGCCCCCAGTGACCTTGCCTCTAGCAAGGTGATTGCAGATGCAAACTATAAAGTAAAACACTGAATATATTGGGGGACATTTATTCAAACTACCACACATGTTAATCTTTTTTCAAAACTTTAAAAAATTACTTTATTATCTGATAAAAATATTAGGCTAATCAAAGAGCTTTTTATTTAAAGGTCAGCAATTTTTGCCTCAGTCTAGTGAATACAGTAAGCCTCTACTTAAAAAAAAAGTTTTAATCTTTTTAATTTATTTATTTGAGAGAGAAAGAGAGAGAAAGAATGGACACAACAGGGCCTCCAGCCACTGCAAGTAAACTCCAGATGCATGCACTACCTTGTGCACCTGGCTTACATGGGTCCTGGGAAATTGAACCTGGATCCTTTGGCTTTGCAGGCAAGCACTTTGACCACTAAGCCATCTAAGTGTCTTTTGACTTTTGTATTTGAAACTTCCCTGTTAGTAATTTTTTGTTTTGTTTTATGATAAACTGTATTCTTCAAAATTACAGTAATTATATTGGAAAAAAATTAAAGTATTTTATTTATCTATTTGAGAGAGAGAAAGGCAGAGAGAGTGAGGAATGAGTGCGCCATGGGCCTCCAGCCATTGCAGACGAACTCCAGATGCATGCGCCCCCTTGTGCATCTGGCTTACATGGGTTCTGGAGAATTGAACCAGGATCCTTTGGCTTTGCAGGCAAATGCCTTAACCACTAAGTTATCTGTCCAGCCCCTATATTGGAATTTTTATCACCTTTTCCAGTTAAGTTTGATGTATTGATGTAAACTAATATCAGTTAATCACAAATATACCTATTTTAAAAAATTGTAAAGTATATTCTTTCTTACCTTAAAATTCTGATACCTAACTTGTACTGGATTAACTTGAAATGTTGACTGATAAAATTCTCTCCTTAATGGTGAGCAATTCATGTAGTTTGAATATGTTGATTGGGAAAATGTTGGTATTTTGGGGCTTCGCCTATATAAGGTAACTGAAATATCTTTGAATTAATAGAAGTATTTATTGTATTTCTTCATTAGATGTATTTAGGGTAATTTTTGGCCCGAATGAAACCTCTATTTGAATTGAAATGAACAAATAAGGTAGTGTCTGCTATTCCATATATGAATGCCTGCATTTTTGGTAGGGTTAATTCAACCTTTTATATCATCTAACTTACCCCTAAGAAGTTTGAATTATGTGAACTACTGGCTTGTGTTAATAGCTACTATCAATTCTAACTTCTAAGGGTTTAACTATAGAAATTTTCCTCAAATTAGGATGTAGTGTGTTTTGTACCAAAGTTATCTCTGCGCCTGTATATTAAATTGTCCTGTTTGAGTACTGGTTCCAGTGTCACCTCCTTTCAATCCATTCTTAGACATAAATTTAAATTTTCATCTTAGGAGTTTAATACAACATCATTTTTCTGGTTAACTGCATTCAGGATAACTCTTATACCTCTTGGGTTTGTTTTCAGTGATCTGGACTCTGCTTACCTCTTTTCCTGACCCTTTTATGCCTAAGTGTTACACATGACTGCATAGTGCACTGTTCTACTTCTCTTAGCACACTCCATTGTTCTCTCTACTTTGGATCATATTGCATGGTGTCTCCCCTTTTTTGTTTGTTTTCATTTTTTTCCCCAAGGCAGGGTTTCACTCTAGTCCAGGTTGACTTGAAACTCACTTTTGTAGCCCAACTGAGCCTCAAACTTACAATGATCCTCCTACCTCAGCCTCCTAAGTGCTGAGATTAACGGTGAATGCCACTATGCCTGGCTCTCTCCTTTCCTCCCTGGCCCTTTTAAATGCACTTACCAGGTAACTTCTGCTTTTCTTTTGAAGGTAGTGCCTTCCCTCAACCCCAGACTCCTAGAATCATGTTTTAATTCAGAATCAGAGGAGTACTTTTCAAATAATCTTCCAAAATATGGGGATTTAGCACATTTGCACCTAGATGTATAATTTTCTCATAACAAACAAACCAACCAACCAACCTGGGGGCTGGAAAGATAACTCAGTGATTAAGTGTGCTTTTTTGCCTAAGCGTGAAGGTCTGAGAAGGCCTGAGACCACCAGAGTTCAGATCTCCAGATACAGATCCCGTGAAAACAGCTGGGCATAGCCACATAGTCCTGTATCCTCAATGCCATGGGGGAGTACAGACTGGATCATCATTGGAGACTCTGAAAGCTCCCTAATCAGTGAGGGGATTCTGGTAAGACTGACTCAAAGTAAGATTATGGGGAAAGTGATGGAACGGGCTAATTTTCTGTTCCAGCCACTTTAGGTAAGGACCAGCCCCTAACACACCACATTACACACATGCACACACATGTGCACAACATAGTACACCCTCCCTGCAAAAAAAAAAAAAAAACCCTGAATTTTAAAACTGCTAATGGCTTTGTAAAATGATTGGTAATGCCTGGAATCAAAGAAATACATATATAGTACTTTACTTTTGGGCTTACTATTTCGGTTCCCCTCTGGATGGACTCTGGGTTTACCTGAAGTAAAATAAGATTTTTCAGTAAGTAAGTCATGAATGGAAGCTATATGATAAGCTGAATAACTTGCTAGCTTATCACATAGCAACCCCCATGACAGCTTTCCTTTGTTTTTCCATGTTAAGTGTTTCACGAGAAACCCTGAAAAGCAGGAAGAAATCAGATTATAGTCTAAATAAAGTGAATGCACCTATCTTAACAAATACAACGTTGAATGTAATACGACTTGTTGGTAAGTAGATATATATTTTTGTTTCTAAATATTTTATTCAGTTGAGAGAGAGAAAATATGAGAATGAATGAATGAAAGAGAATGAATATGCACCTTGGCCTCTTGCCACTGCAAACAAACTCCAAATGCATGTACCACATTGTGCTTCTGCCTTTATGTGGGTACTGTTTATGTGGGTACAGGTTTGATTCCCTGGCCATCAGGCTTCCGAAGTAAGCTCCTTTAACACCTGAGCCATCTCCCCACCCTTACACCTTTTTTATTAAAGAAATTGGGTCAGTCGTTGGCTTACTTTTGTTACTGACTGATTTTTATCCGCAGTTCTCTTTGTGTGGTTTGTTTGTATGGTGCCCACTGAAGTGAAGGGCTTAAGACTATCACATAGGAATGCTTCTCATCTTAATTGGTCTACACAGTAGAATACAAACAATGTCAGTTCACTTTTTCAGCTAACTGCTTATTAAGTCATTGTATCTTCTAATTTGTCTAAAATATTCCAGTTGATTGAAATGTTAATAAAGACTCCATATTTGAGTTTAGAGGTATTTGTGCGAGGATGATAGTACCACTTACAAATCAAAATATTTTTCAATTTCACTGCTTTATGGAGCTTCACAGCATTCCTGTCAAATAGTCATGGTGAATAGTGGTTCTCTCCTGTTTTCAGACAAGGATTTCACAAAAGCAATGTTCCTATCAAAGGAAGTGTTCTTATTACAGATGAGACCTTTGTAGATGATTTCATAGAAAGCAAGCAGCATGAAGAAATGCCATTTAAAATCTACAGGTTTGAGGGTGATGTCAATTTTTTTATGTCAGTATTTCAACATCTTGTATGCTCTTGGCCTTTATATTTTACAAATCTGTTCATATATTTGACAAATAAGTTATGGAGTTTTTCCACAGTGTTACCTATCTCAGATTTTAGTGTCTTCTATAAAACTCCCTACACTGTTTATGAAGATGACATTAACATACTGCCTTGTTTGATTTTCCTCAGCTCTGATGAAGTGTACTATGTTCTTTAAAATAATTTCTAAATTTCATTAATGAAGAGAGTAAAATGTACAAAATGCTTTAGTCTTTCTTTAGAGAAAAATATGCAAAAGTTATAATGTATTGAGAAGAAAAGGTACACATTTTCATGCCACAGAAAAATGACAGATTTAAAAAGCTATTCTGTGGCTAATTTTTGTCAAAATAATTAGCTTTACTTCTTTTGTCCAGAGAGCTAAGTGAATAGTGTCATGAATAACTCTTTTGAATTTGCGGAATCAGGATTGTAAGGGTGCTGGGAGGTCATCTGGTATAAGTTCCCACAAAATAGGTTTCTTTCAATAATGTCCTTAATATGTGGTGGCTATCAAGCTTTTGTTTCATGACTCATAGTCACTCATAGTGTATTATATCACAAGGCTACTTATTCTACTATTAGTCTGGTATAATTGCTAGAAATCTCTTCCCCATGGTAAATCAGGCTCTTTCTAATTCTATTTGGTTGGCTTAGTTCTGCCCTTAAAAGAAAGAGTCTGTCTGGGTTTTTGTCCTCCTGCTATGCCATGTGGTGATTTTCCAGATATGTCGTGGTAGTTATTCTGCTCTTCCTTTCCTCTTGCCTCCCACCCCCAATCCATTTTATAGACTCATTGTGCAAACTACCCTCTCTGCTCATAAAAAAGTCAAACCCTTCAGAATCATTGCCATCTTTCTGACCTTATTAAGACCCAGAAGTTTTTGATGTTTGAACATATTACTCAAGATGTAGTTTGTCCGGTTTTGCTAATTATGTTGAAGTGAGAAAACAGCACTGCCTTGTCAGTGTCTTTCAACCTTGCGGGAGTGTCCCAGGCAGCACTGCTAATCAAGAAGTAGATGGGATGTAAATGCTCTTCCAGGGAATGGGGAGAATTAATAAAACGGATGTAGTCTGCCACATGCATATGGTCTTTTTTTAGGACATGCTCAGTTCAAAAGGGCTTAGAAGAGTCATTTTGCATTTTACTTTAAAAAGATATATTCATTAGAATGAATCAAATTGAAGTTTAAAATACATTGAAAAGGGAAGAATATTATGTTTCAGTTAAATGCAAGCCTCCAACACAACCTTTAACGTTGGAATAAGGAATTTGAAGAAATTATGTATTTTGCTGTATTCATTATTAAAATGGTTGTTTGTTCTCTTTATAATGTTCCTGTTGCTAAATTCAAAAGGCAAATAACAAATCCTCATATAAATAGTATAAATTGATAAAGCCAAAATTTTTAACAATATAATAGAAACTAAGAATAGCCATATTTTCTTAAACTTTTTTATTTTTATAATTTACTTATTTATTTGTGGGGGGGGGGCACATGTGCAAGTGGAGGCCAGAAGTTGATGTTGTAAGGATCCAAAGATCGCTGAAGAAAGACCCCAGAGTCAAATAGTATGTCAAAGCAAAGAATGTTTATTCTGCAGATCGGCCAGCATGCAGGGGTCAACCATTCATACAAAATGGCAACCCTGAGAGGAGCAGGCAGGCTCCTTTTAAGCACAGTTATGGGAATTCCAGGCTGGTTAGGTAATCTTTTAACATGATTGGCTAAGCAAGCAGCAGTTACATTTGTACATCTTTGATTGATTGGGGTGAGAGGGACATGTTTGGGCATGTCTGGGCATGTCTTCAGAGATTTTTCAGGAACTGACTCAACCCCTAGAGCCTGCCACCTTGGGTATGCCTTTTTTGGTCATTGCCTGCCTTTCTGGGAAATTGAAACTTAGGCCTAGTTAAGGTGGTGCCTTACTGAAGACTGTTATGGCGTCAGTTTGGTCCTTTCATTCCCCCCTTGAGTATGGTCCCATCTCGAATCCTTGAGATGAATCCAAAGGTTGGTACTGTTGTCTCAGAACCATTAATTGTACTGTGAGCGATCTTTAAGAAATTTGATCAAGGCATTAATAATACAGGGCCCACAAGTGAGGGCAAGCAACAAAAGGATAAGGGGACCTGTCAGGGCAGAAATTAAAGTTGTTACCCAGGGGGACCAGTTAAACATAGATTCGTACCAGCTTTGGGATTGTTCTCTTTCCAATTTTCTTTCATGAAGCCTTTTTCTAAGTGTAGCCATAGATTCTTTTACAACACCAGAATGATTAATATAGAAACAACATTCCTCCTTTAAAGCAACACAGGAACCACCTTGTTGTAGGAATAGTAGGTCTAAACCTCGTCTGTTTTGAAGAATAAGTTCAGCCAGTGAAGATAGGGAAGTTTCAAGATGTGAGATGGACCTTTCCAATTTGGATACATCTGCATCTATCACTAGACTTAGGGCCCTTGTTTTATAAAAAGTAAATCTAAGATTTAGGTAGAAAGAAGCATTTAATTAGTAAAGTCAGTTATCTGTTTAAGATCCATCGGGGCAGGATGGAGAGTATTCACACATTGACAGGTACGCTTGGCTCTTAGCAGGGCGAAGGGAAGGAGTTCCATCCATCCTTAACTGGTCTCTAGGGTTAATTTAGTTAAAGTCTCCTTTAAGGTGTGATTCATTCTATCTGTCGTGAACTTTGGGGATTATAGGTGCAATGTAATTTTCAATTAATCCCCAGTGTCTTTTCCTAGTGATTTTTCAATTTCCTAGTGATTTCTGACATAAAGGCAGGCCCATTATCTGATCCTATCTTGAGGGGCTACCCATAATAATAGAGAATTATCTCTAACAGTTCCTTAACTATTATATGGGCTGTCTCAGACTTGGTAGGGAAAGCTATTTATCTTGAAAAGGTAGCAACCTAAACAAATAAATATTTATGTCTATATTGACCTGGCTTTACATCTGTGAAATCAACTTACCAATATCTACCTAGGTCTGTTCCCCTTTCTCTCTCACCCCTATTGGTGATACCTTACCAGAGGAGGCATTTGTCTGTTAGCAGGCCTGACAGCGGGTGGTGGTGTCCTTGATGACTGAGTCCGTACCTGGGAAGAAAATCTCTTTCCTTATTAGCCCAGCTAGCTTGTTGCTGCCTAAGTGAGTTTCTTCATGTAGTTGTTTAGCCAGTTTCCATCCTAGGGCTTGGGGCAGCAACAGTTGTCCATCCTCCAGTTGGTACCGTCCTTGTGGGTCTGTTCCTTCATCAGATGAGAGGTGAGCTGTAGGTCCTGTTCCGTGTATGCTGGTCTCTCAGGAAGAGTGGGTGCTGGGAGGGTGACCAGACAATCTGACCAATGCTGAGAGGCAGCACTCTTTACTGCTAGGTTTGTCAGTCTGTTCCCTCTTTCTTTTGTGGTCTCCCCTTTCTGATGACCCAGACAATGAATTATAGCCACGTTAGCAGGCTCCCAAATGGCAGCCAATAAGTCCAAAAATTTATTTTATTTTTAATGTCTTTGCCTTCTGTTACTAATAGCTTTTGCTCCTGGTAGATGGCCCCATGGACATGAGCCCATGGCAAAGGTGTAATAGCTGTCTGTGTAGATATTCACTGTCTTGTCTATGTCCAATATCAGGCTCATGGTCAGTGTTACCAGTTCAGCTTTTTGAGCAGATGTACCCCGAGGCAGGGCCTCAGTCCACAGGCTTTCTTCCAAAGTCACCACAGCCACCCTTGCATACCTGATTCCATCCATGACAAAGCTGCTCCCATCAGAAAACATCACCAGGTCAGGGTCCAGCCAAGCCATATCTTTCAGATCTGGGCGGAGCCCATGGAAGGTGGCAGTGATCTCTACGCAGTCAAGCAGAGGAGTTGATGCCTTATTGGTCTCAGCAGCAGGGAGGCTGGATTCAAAGCTGCACTTTGGCGAAACTGTATCCTTGGGTGTGATCTAAGAGCAGGAGTTGGGGAGCCATTGATTGGGAGGGTTTTTTTAGAAGACTCTCTATTGTATGTGGGGCTGTGATTGATAAAGTCTGTCTGCGTCCTTTGTCAGAATAGCAGCAGCTGCAACAGCCAGGAGTCAAGGGGGCCAACCGGTGGCTACTGGGTCTAACTTCTTAGACAAATAGGCCACTGGGCAATGACATGGCCCCAGTCTCTGGGTTAGGACACTCCTGCCTGTCCCCTTCTTTTCATCCATGTACAAGGGGAAGGGTTTGGTTAAGTCTGGAAGCCCCAGGGCAGTTTTTGGAATGTTTGTTCCTCATTTTCAGTCCAGTTAAAAATCTTTTTCTTGCCCTCTAGTGACCTCATATGGAGGTTTGACTTATTTAGCAAACCTTGGAATCCAAATTCTGTAATACCCCCAGTTTTGAGGAATTCTCAGATTTGTCTGTTAGTCTGAGGTATGGGGATCTGAGTGATGGCCTAAATTCTAGAGGTTGACAGCATCCTCTTACCTCCTTGGTGTTCATATCCTAAGTAGGTTGCCTTACACACTCACAGCTGAGCCTTCCTGGCTGCTACACAATAGCCCAGATGTTATAAGTTGTCCAGGAGATGCTCTGTAGCAGAGACGCATTCCTCCTCCATTTCTGCAGCTAGAAGGTCATACCGATAGTTGCCTCAGGTCCTCATCATAGAGGGTGGGGGAATTTTTAAATCCCTGCGGAAGTCTAGTCCAGGTTAGTTGCCCACTGGTGCCTTTCTCCAGGTCTATTCAAAGGCAAAAATGGGTTGACTTCCCTTTGTCAATGGGATACTGAAGAAAGCATCTTTTAGGTACAGCACAGTGTAAATTTGCCTGTCGGGGGAATCATACTGAACAAAGTATAAGGGCTGTCTCGTGGGGTCTTGTGCCTTCTGGAAGGTAGCCACCATAACCTTAGTCATTTTTTTAGCCTGTCTATCTTCAGAGTGTCTTTATTATTATATACCCTGGCAGTAATCGCTATTAACTCTGAAAGAAGTTTACTCTCAAAGCCTTCTATTTTCTGAATCTGTTTTCTAATATCTGGTGCAGACTGAGTTACAAGAGCAATGTTAATAGTTCACCTATTCTCAGGGGCTTCAGGATCTATGGAGGGAGCAGAGGTATGTCCTGCGTGCTTCTTGCAGCCTTTCTAGGAAAGCAGTGGGGGACTCTGTGGGCCCTTGGGTCTTTTTACCTAACCTTAGACAAATTTGTAGGGCACCAGTAAGCTGCTGCCTGGAGACATTTCTGCCTGCCTTCCTGGGATGTCTTTCTAATCAGGTTATGTATATTCATAAGCTAGAACTTAATGGAGTTACTCACTCAGAGGTCTCTAGCTAGTGAATGCACTATTTTACCTGTTGTTACTTCACTGACATGCGTGGATACTTTAAGCTTGCAAAGACAAGGCCTCTCAATGAAGTACAGCTGTCTAAATAAGATGACCAAAAATGTTAATGGAGCTTTCCAGCTGTATGCTGTGCCTATCTCACTTTAGGGAGACTTTTCACTGGTATAGAGGACTCATTTAAGAGCTGTGTAAGGAGAAAATCATGAGCTCCTGTATGTGGACAGAAACAAACAAACAAATCTTAGGCTTGTTTGTGTCTCAATGTGGGTATTTTAGATCTGTCTCCTGGAGGCAGCTTTTGCTTGAGCAGGACTGGTAAGTCTGAGAGATAGGAGCTACATTGCCTGGAGTCATACTGAGCTTAGAATAACAAAAGTCGAATATTCTCAACTAAGGAATTTGGACAGAATGGGTCTGTGATATAGCTAATGTGGAGAGAACACAAAATGGATGGGAAGGTATTGCAGTCAACTTCGAGTTGCTGTCAACAAACACTTGACCAAGAGCAGCTTGTAGGAGGAAAAGGTTTATTTTGGCTTACAGCCTCAAAGGGAAACTATGATGGCAAAGGAAAACATGGCATGAACAGAGGGTGGACGTCACCTCCTGGCCAACAGCAGGTGGACAGCAGCAACAGGAGAGTGTGCCAAACACTGCCAAGAGGAATCTGGCTATAACACCCATAAAGAATGACATGTCACCTCCAGGAGGCTACAATTCCAAAATTGGTACCAGCTAGGAATCTAGCATTCAGAACACATAAGTTTATGGGACACACCTGAATCAAACCACCACAGAAGAGATTCACACGCTTCTCTTTTCACTGGGCACTAGTATTACTTTCTTTGTGCTGAGCATTTAAATAGAAGATAATGTGTGAAAAAGATTTAAAGTTAAAATACCTCCAAGTATAAACAAAGCCTTTGAATTCTAAATCACCTTCCTTGGAGAAAACTCCACAATTTTTCCCAATTTTTTCCTTTTGAATATATGAGTTGGATGCCTTAATATTGATTGCTAATTTGATGAGACTTAGAGCCATCTGTGAGGGATTATCTAGAGTAGGTTAGCCTTTGGGCTTGCCTGTTGAGGGATTATCTTTATTAGGATAATTGAAGTGGGAAAGCTTGTACCATTCCATGGTATTATACAAAGTAGACCGCTGGCTGATGAGCAGCATTCATGGCTGTCGCCTTCCTTACTGTGGGGTCAGTGTGACCAGCTCTGCTTCCAGATCCTGCTTCCACGCTTCTCAGTTATGATGAACTGTAAGATGGAATAATCCCTTCCTCCCTTAAATTGATTTTTGTCAGATATTTGGTCTCAGCAATGAGAGGCTAGCTAATACAGAAAACTGATACCAAAGATTGATAAACCCGACCATGTGGCTTATGGGCTTTCAGAACTTGTTTTCCAGAGGTATATGGAAGAGTTTAGAACTTTTGGATAGAATATCCCTGTATTACTGTAAGCATAGCATAATGGGCTGTTCTGGTGGGAGCTCAGAAGACAAGAATGCTGAAAGAAGCCCAGCTCATGAGGTTCCAGAGGATAACAAAGACCAGGATCTGAGCGAGAGGCAGTTTGTGTAATATGCTGTCAAAGAAATTGGTTCTGTTTTGTTGGGGTTCTGAGAACTTGAATAACACTGAACTTAAGCCTAATGGGATAACTTGTTTGGTGAAGGAAATCTCAAGACAGAGTAATGTTCAGGCTGGTGCTGAGAAAACAGCTGTAATTGTTCAAGATCAGCACTATTGGAGAGAAACCTCTTATGATACACTGGGACAATAGGAATTATGTCCTGATGGCCAAACCCTACCCATTGGAGGTTCTTTTGAAATTGCAAATTTACTTGAAGGAAGAAAGCTTCAACTGAAGGGATTTCCTGCTCACATACGATTATCTAGGGAAGTGTTTTTACCAAAACCAGCCTAGAAGGCATACAGCTATGGCCCAAGGAAATCAGGCTTCATCCCAAGCTGGCAGCAGAACTTGTCCATGAGGTAATGATCTTGGAGGCATGAATGACACAAAATTAAGGGGATCATGGAGTATTTCACCATGGTTCCAGGAAGCCACTGAGCACCAGCAGTGTGTGGCAGGGTTGGAGTCCCTACATGGATGCCCTGAGAGGCCACTGAAGGAAGCTGTGAAGGTGAAGAATAAGTTACAAGAGATAGCCCATGATGCTGGAGATGCCAGAACCATAGGATGTCTGCCAAGGAAAGCTGCAGGTTTGGAGTGAGCTGTACCAGGAAAGGCACAGCTGGAGGAGTGGAACTACCCCAGTCTTTGGGTGGTGATCTCATCATGAGTCTCAGATGGCAGACACGGAGCTGCAAAATTTGGAATTTTCCCAATGGGTGTCCATCTTGTTTTAGTCTGATCATTCTTCCTTTTTTGATTTGTTATTTTCTTTTTTGATACTATCGGAGCTATTAATGCAAAACACACAGCTCTCACTTCAAAGAGGATAAGAGATAGTTTATTCTGGAGCCAAATATGAGTGACCATGGCTCAGGAACACAGGTTTGGGTTACCCCAATTCCGTGTTCCAGCATATTAACCATTTCATGAAGGTTCTATAGTTACAGAAAAAAAGAAAGTCATAAATCAAGGTATTTTCAAATGCTTTGGCTGACCATCAGGTAGGCAGGTTATAGCAAAATAGGGAAATCTCCTCCATAGGCTACAGATGCTATCTGAGGACATTCTTAGTCCTTGGGTTGGTGAAAGCTGGTGGTATGTGAATACATTCCAAAAAGATCATACCTGACCTACTACTAAGAGTCACAAGGATGTTAGGATAGGCACAGAGGTGGGTAATAAATGGCTATTAAGGGGCTAAAGGCAGCCCAAGGTAATTTGGCTCTGATCCTGCAACATTCTATCTCTCTGTGATCATAGAAGTTGTATCAGTCTGTTCAGTCTTTTTTGAAAGAATTTTTTTTTGGGGGGAGAGGCACAGAGAGAGACAGAGAGAGAGAGGGAGAGGAAGATAGGTAGATATGGGCACGCCAGCAGCCTCTCAGCTGCTGTGAACGAAATCCAGATGCATGCACCCCCTTGTGGTCAAATGCGGCATTGTGCCCCTTTGCATCTGGCTAAACATGGTACCTGGAGATTGGAACCGCTGGAGATTGGAACCAGCGTTCTTAGGCTTAGGAGGCAGGAGCCTTAACCACTAAGCCATCTCTCCAGCCCTTTTGAAAGAATTTTATTTATTTATTTATTTATTTGAGAACGATATGAAGAGAAAGAGACAAATGTAAAGAATGGGCACACCAGGGCCTCTAGCTGCTGTAAATGAGCTCCAGACACATGTGCCACCTTGTGTATCTGGCTTACGTAGGTTCTGGGGAATCAAATCTGGGTCTTTTGGCTTTGCAGGCAAGTGCCTTAACTGCTAAGACATCTCTTTAGCCCCCATTCAGTCTTTTTGGAGGTAGGTAAAGTAGGTGTAGCAGATTCAGCACTTCCCTGGGAACTTTAGTTCTTAGTGCGCATATCTATTTATTTATAAACTACTCATTCATATGCATGCCCAATTTTCTATAATAAATGAAATATGTTTTAATTTTCTACTCTTTTTTTGAGATTCCTCTCTGTTTTAGGAATTCTGATAAGAGTAATGAAGAGGCTATAACCCTTGTACTTATGGAACCCAACATAAGAAATAGCATATCAAAGAAAAAAATTAGTATGAGGCATTATAAGCACAAGCAAGCAAAAAAGAAACAGGGAGTGACAATGATTAATTTTCTCTTTTCAATAGCAAGTGAAAGGGCTTATAGTGTGTGACACTGGCACCCTAGTTAACTTTGAAAGTTGAATAAGCCCTCATAGATGAAGCTGGAAAAGCCACTCTAGATAGAAAGAACAACTTGTGCAAGGTATGGTGTTTTCAGCAAACACAACAGTTCAGTTGGTAGACGTGTCAACATGATGGGAGTGGAGAGCAGCAGGGATTATGTGGCAAGCACTAGATTGTGTAGGGCTTTGTGGAGTACCCTGTGGAGCCTAGTCATGAGCTCCACTTAAAAACTGTGGTTTGGGCTGGAGAGATGGCTTAACGGTTAAGGTGCCTGCCTGCAAAGCCGAAGGACCTAGGTTTGATTCCCCAGATCCCAGGTAAGCCAGATGCACATGATGGTGCATGAGTCTGGAGTTTGCAGTGCCAGGAGGCCTCTCTCTTTCTCTCAGAAATAAAAAATAAAATATTTAAAAACTATGATTTATGATATTACATTTTAAGGAACAATATTTTCACATATAATGTTTAAGTATAAATTTGATGTACTCTTTAGGTTATATTTCATTATTAATATAAAATTAATACAGGTATTTAATAAATGACCAGGCATAAACTGAATTCTTAGGTGAAGGAATAGCTTGGATAGTAGACATTTCACTAGGGAAAAAATTTCATTTCTTGTATTGTAATTAATGTGCAATTAATGAGTCATGATATTTTAATAGTACCAATTTAAAATTTATAGCTGGGCTGGAGAGATGGCTTAGCAGTTAAGGCACTTGTCTGTGAAGCCTAAGGACCCATGTTTGACTATCCAGATCCCATGTAAGCCAGACACACAAAGATGAGGCAAGTACAAGGTTGCACATGTCCACTCAGTGGTGCATGTGTCTGGAGTTTGATTGCAGAGGCTGAGATCCTGGCATGTCAGTTCTTTCTCTCTCCCTCTCTCTCTCTCTTCCTTTCACTTTGTCTTTAAAAAAAAGCCAGTAAAATTTATAGCTATAAGTTAAATGTATTTGAGCTAGCATTTGAATTATTTAGAAGTCAAACCAGTAATCTTTTTTCAATATTTTATATCTGTAAAAAAAAGTATAGAAAAGTTTTCATAGATATACTTCTTTCTAGTTAGAAAGGAAACAGAACTAGGGGATTGGACTTGGTATTTACAGTTTCATTCACCCATCTTTACTAAGCTTTCATATGCCATTTTAATACATTAACAAGATGTAAGTGATACTTGGCTCGTGTGTGTGTGTGTGTGTAAAACTCCATCTGATCCCATATGTAGAAGGGAATATTGGACTGTCCCAGCCTATATAACCCTTTTACTGCCAATCAATAATTATAAACTAGTAATTTAATTTTATTTAATCTTTTATTCTTTCTTTCAGGGAAATATATGCAGATGATGAACATCCTTAAGCCAATTGCCTTTGATGTTATCCACTTCATGTCTCAGCTATTTGATTATTACTTGTATGCAATATATACCTTCTTTGGTCGGAATGATTCAGTAAGTCAGCCCTTTGAGGAAAAACTCTTAAAATGTATTAATTTTTTTTAATATAGATTTTCATTTTATATAAGATAAAAAGATAACATTATTTTTTAAATTAACCATTAAAGACAAAATTGTTGCTATCAGCTGTCTGCCTAATTACTTTGTGTATATATTTTTAGCTTTGACATATGATAAACACTGCATATTGCTCAAATATTTGGCAGAAAAATGGAATAGTTTTTCTCAACTTGACATGTTGTGGCAATAAAAAATATGTAGGTTGCTTTATTTAAGCCTGAATATGTGTGTAATTAGTACATAGTGGTTGAAACCTTTTAGACATTGGCTAACAATGTTAGCAGGCAATGACAAATTTTTGTCAAAATAATTAAAGATTTTTATTTTATTTACTTTTGGAGAGAGACACAGACAGAGAGAGACAGACACAGAGAGAGGGAGACAGATAGAGAATGGGCGCGCCAGCAGTCTCTCAGCTGCTGTGAACAAAATCCAGATGTGTGCGCCCCCTTGTGGGCAAGTGCGGCATTGTGCCCTTGCCTCACTTTGCATCTGGCTAAACGTGGGACCTGGAGATTGGAAGTGAATTCTTAGGCTTAGCAGGCTTAACCACTAAGCCATCTCTCAAGCCCCAATTAAAGATTTTTAAAAAACTGAGTTACAGAACAATGTTTCCTATGTCTCTTTGTGTTTTCAAAGCTGTTACTAAGCTTTTCCTGTTTTACTCTTAGTCAGCTTTGTGGCTGGGAGTTATATGTGGCTTGATTATTAATATCTATCAGAGATGGTATTAACAGAGGATTGCCACAGAATTTGTACTGAACACTCAGAATTTAACAACTCACTACATAGATATCAAGAGAGGAAGAAATACTAGAGTTTTGGCTGTCAAAAATCTTCCAATCTTCTAGAAAAGCCTATTCTCTCTTCTAGACTGTGCCTGTAGACTAGTGTTGTCCAAGAGATTTTGCAACAAATGGACATGCTCTGTATTTGACTACCCAGTATGGATGTATGTGATTGTTCAGTACCTGACTTACGACTCATGTGACTCAGGAACAAAATTTTTTATTGTATCTAATTTTAGTTCATTTATCTTTAGATAAAGTAACTGAACTTGACTAGTGAGTATCATGTTGAACAAAATAGTTCTGTACAACATTACTGCTAAGTTGTTAACATAGAATCATTTTATAACTTTCAATAGCTTAAATAGTCTATGGTGTGACTTTCTAGCTCATAATATACTAGGGTGGGGGTATTTACACTGGTGTTCAATAGAACCTGAGACAACTGGCAAAATATGGTTAAGTGCATACTATGAAAATAGTATGCATATTATTAAGAATGGTTATATTATAGAAAATGTTAATATATTTTTAAAATTTAGTTCTGTTAGACTCTGTTTGAATTAAGTGATTATACTGAATCCATTAGCTGTTAATTAAGGATTTCTGTCTTAGCATGAGTCAACCCCTATGTTGGATTAAAGGGTTTTCATTATGTGAGTCAATATAAATCTTTTTATCCATGTGGATAAGTAAACATGACACTTCCTAGTCCTCTTACTTGCACTCTTTAAGAAAAGATTTTTCTGTTACTAAATTATATTTAGTATTATTTGCTGTTATCTATAATGTGATTAGTGAACAAAATATATATACATATATATCTTCAAATAGAATAGCTTTCAATCCAGCTTCTACTATTTGTGGAACTATAAAACTAAATAAAATGTTCAAGCAAAGTCATGAATCTCTGTGAAAGGGGTTTTCTGAACAATTGTATAAAAATAAACATTCTGGCCGGGTGTGGTGATGCAAGCCTTTAATCGTAGTACTCAGGAGGCTGAGGTAAGAGGGGGACTCTTGTGAGTTCGAGGCAAGCCTAAGATTACTTAGTGAATTCCAGGCCAGCTTGGGCTAGAGTGAGACCTTATCTGGAAAAAAATAAATACAATTTTGTTTACTTTTCTTCTTGTATTTTGCTTCACTTAATTTTTATGTATGTTTAAAGTTTCTTTTTTTCTTTTTTTGCAGTGTAATTTATAAAACTTTATTACTATCAGCATATGGACATCAAATGACAAAAGCAAATTAAATTTTCACTGATAGTATGGGAAATACAAATTTTCTTTATTACAGGGAATGCAATTTGAGTCCCTGTCTTTTTTTTAAAAATATTAAATTTACTGTAAGAACAAACTACATGCTGGCCTCATTTCCCTCACATTATACTCTTGTATACCTTCTCCTCTGCCCCCATACCACTGAGGACCCTTCTAAATGGGGTTACTGGTATTCACCATCTGGTTATGAATTCATGAGTCAGTTAGTCTTGGGTGAAGGAGGCAAGGCCACAGCATACTCCTTCTCACCCTGTAGGTCTTACCATTTTTCTACTCCTCTTCCACAATGTTCTCTGAGCCTTTGTGGGTGTGTTATAAGTCTACTTCACTTAGTTTTTTATATGTTTCCATTTCCTTTTTTAACCTTGCAAAGTTAAATTCTTCCTTATTATTTATCTTAATTTTGAGTTATATATTACAAGGGAACATCTAAATAAGTAGCATAAATAAGCATATGACTGCATATAAAGTTGAAGACACAGCTTAGAGTGGTAGAATGGGAAGAACACGTGTGAGGTTGTCCTCGTTTCATTCCAGAAGGGACTTGTATGAGTGAGTTTAGACTGCTTCCCCTTGAGGAAGAATAAGTGTCCTCCTACCCAGGTTGTCCTCGTTTCATTCCAGAAGGGACTTGTATGAGTTAGTTTAGACTGCTTCCCCTTGAGGAAGAATAAGTGTCCTCCTACCCCAGGTTCTGACTTCTAGAAAGTCATTGGCTGGGTAGAAGTTGGGGGTGCATATTGTTGTACATTATTCAAGTGATCACTCCAGTGATAGTCTTCTAGAAGCTCCTGAGCCATTACGACTGAACTGCTTATAACCCCACTATCTCATGCTCTGTTTTGTTTCTAATCCATTGCATTGTGCTGTAATGTGTTACTCATAGTGTTGCTTTGTCTATGGCTTTAATTGTTGTCCTATGGAATTACATTTTCCTTGTTCTCTCCCATTGACATGCTCTTATAAAGACTGTCCTATAGATTGCCTTCACAAAGTCGTGAGCACACAGTAGGTACTAGAGGCATCAGTTTGTTATTTAATTATTTTGTTACCCATTGGATCCTGTGAACATTCTTATCAGTATATCAGCCTTGTTTATCTTTTGTAGCAGACAGCTTCAGGTTTGCTGAGATGAACTTCCAGACCAGGCACAGTTATGGAGGAAGGGATATTATTTATTGAAGCTTACAGATCCAGGGGAAATTCCATAATGGCAGAAGAAGCTGGCCTGCCTTCACAGGGCCAAGCAGAGAGAGAAAAGCCAACCAGGCACACAGCACACAGAGCAAAGCTATAGCCAAACCACAGCACACTTCAGGAACTCCTATTAGGCACACTTTGTATATCTTTACAATGGAATCTCAAACCCACCACCACACCTTAAGATCCGCCCCCAGTGACATTGCCTCTAGCAAGGTGATTGCAGATGCAAACTATAAACTAATAAAACCCTGAATATATTGGGGGCCATATATTCAAACTACCACATCTTTCATTAATAAAACTGCTTGATTGTAGACAGCATGTGATTGGGTATCTAAAATTGTAAGAGATGAATTAACTTCCACTTCAAGGTATGACAGACTAAGACCTTACTGGATGACATTTCTTACAGAAAATTTAAAAATCTGGACATTATACAAAAGCTAGGTACTTGAAGATTTTGGAGAGAAAAAAAAAGAAGCAGATAGTTTGCACTGGGGAGTTCATGCTAATGGTCAGGTGGAGGAAGAGGGAGCTATAAAAATAAATGCCATCCCTGTGGTTGCTTTTAGTACAGGGCTCAGGCAGTCCATGTGACACACCAATATGGGTTACCATCGGAAAGCCTGAAGTCTTTATGGACTGGATAACCTGAAAAGTGGAGCCAGAAATTCAGAGGCACTGAAAAGAGTAGAGGAAGCTGAGCAGGGGAAGAGACCCACCGAGACTCTGACTAACACATGAGCCATGTTTACATGGAACAGAGTGACAGCTGCCCAAAGAAACAAGACCTGAATAGAGGCCAAAGTGACTACGCAAGAGATAATTTACAGTGAAGCCAGCCAAGAAAACTGCATGCTGAAAATAAGGAAACAGTATTCATAGATAAAAACAATAGTCCAGCACTAAATTCATGATATAATCTGTCTTCAGCCAGCATACACAGAATCCAAAATGGGGAGTACATACTTAAAACAAAATATACCAGTCAAGTCTCACTCCAGTATGCTAGAACTAAAGGCTAAGTATTTTATCATTTTTTAAAATATTTTTATTTATTTATTTACTTGAGAGAGAGAGAGAGAGAGAGAGAGAGAGAGAGAGAGAGAATGGAATGCCAGGGCCACCAGCTACTGCAGACAAACTCTAGATACATGCTCCACCTTGTGCGTCTGACTTATATGGGTCCTGGGGAAGCAAACCTAAGTCCTTTGGCTTTGCAGGCAAGTGCCTTAACTGCGAAGGCATTTCTCCAGCCCAAGGCTAAGGATTTTAAAAGACTGTCCTCAGTGGAGTGAAACTGACTTCCTTCAAAGTAAAACACAACATTTTAAATGTGTGACCATCTCAGCAGAGAAATAGGAAGTTATAGTAATGACAGTAATAAGAAATCAAAGTAAAGTTCTAGAACTGAAAACTATAATTTTAGGATATGAAAAACCAATTACTGGCATAAGATAGAAAAGAATATGTGAATATGAAGAAAAAGTAAAAAGAATAATTCAATATAAAGAACTTAGAGAAAGATAACTGGAAAATAAACACAATCTTAATCTTAAAAACATGGATCATTTTGAGTGGTTAAATATACATATAATTAGAGTGTATGTCAATATACATGAGAATGGTAACAAGTGTGGGAGTAGGAAGATATGTAGTTATAAGCCTTTTATATATTATGTAAAGCACAGTGTTAACTGTAAATAGACTGAAAAGTCAAGGATGTATATTATAGTCATAGGAAAATCATGAAACTGTAACTGTTTAGTCAAGAAGAAAATTAAAATAGAATTATGGCAGTGAATTTATATGTAATCAGGAAAATAAGGAAAAACCAGGAATAAAAAAAGACATAGCATAACAAACATAACTAGCAATCACATTAGAAGTTAATGGACTGGACATTCAAAAGACAAAGATAAGATAAATTAAAACAATGGTCATACATAAGAAGAAAAAACACATTTAAAAATACACAGGTCAAAACAAATACATGAAAAATATAATGTCATATTAATATAAGTATGAGATGGTTCCAAAGTTATATCAGTATTAGATAAATTAGACTTGCATGCAAATGTATTACCAGAGACAGAAGTACACTTCAAATAATGACCAATTCTGTGAAAACATAATGATGTGAATGTGATGTGCCTAATAATGGCACTTCAAAACCTCTGAAACAATAATTGAAAGAATTAAAGGGCAAAAGCAAACACAGCCATAGCTGTGTATTTTAACAACACATAATAGCTAGTGGATAAGTAGACAAAATTAACACATACTTAGAAGATTTGAATATTATCAGGCATATTAGCATATGAGAACAACACATACGTTTACCCAACAGTGACATATATACCAGATATACCATATGTTTACAAGAATGGACCGCTAAACATAGCTTAATAAATTTTAAAGATTGAAATAATATACTGTATATTATCTAATGTCACTATAATTAGGTTAGAAATCAGTAAAAAGATGACAAGGAAAGTCCTAAATATTTAGAAATTAAACAACACACTTGTAAGTGATTGGGTCAGAGAAGAAATCACATGAGAAATGTTTTTAACTGAATGACAAAAGTACACAGACTAAAAGGTGTGGGATGCTGAGAGAAACACCTTGTGTTAGGTGCCACTAGCAGAAAGAAAGTTTGTCATTTATGATTAAACTTAAGACACTAGAAAAAAAGTACAAATCAAACCCCATGTGGTAGTTTGAACATATGGCCCCCAATATATTCAGTGTTTTATTAGTTTATAGTTTGCATCTGCAGCCACCTTGCTAGAGGCAATGTCATTGGTGGATCTTAAGGTGTGATGGTGGGTTTGAGATTCCATTATAAAGATATGCAAAGTGTGCCTAGGGGGAGTTCCTGAAGTGTGTTGTGCCGTGTGGCTGGTTGGCTTTGCTCTCTCTGCTTGGCCCTGTGAAGGCAGGCCAGCTTCTTCTGCCATTATGGAACTTCCCCTGGATCTCTAAGCTTCAATAAATAATATCCCTTCCTCTATAACTATGCCTGGCCTGGAAGTTTATCTCAGCGAACCTGAAGCTGTCTGCTCCACCCCAAAACAACAAAAGGAAGAAAATTGTAAAGATAAGAGGTGAAATCAAAGAAATTAAAAACAAAATGCAATAGGAACAAAATCTATTAAGCCAGAAGCTTAAATGTGAATAAAATTGATAAAATATTAATCACATTGGTTAGGGTGAAATAACAGAAGATGAACTATCTATGCAGTTGTCCAACCTTATGACCTCGTCTAGCTCTGACCTATCTCCAAAGAGCTTCATATTGTGAGTGAGTCCTTCATAATGAATTTTGTGGGGACAGAAACATTCAGTCCTTGACATGGAACCACTAGAATTTATATGCATCACTTTGTACAAATGGCTAAGGGATGACCACTTTAGAAAGTAGTATGATAGTTACTTAGAAAAGTAAAACTATATTTATTGTGTGACCAGAAATTCTGCTTTTGGGTGTTTGTCCAAGAAAACTGGAAATGATGTAAAAAAGATACAAATCTCAATGCTCATGGTAATTTTATAGAAGTAGCCTGACCTAGAACCCAAATACTTGCTGACTGGTGAGTAAGAAAAAAATTGTGTTCTATCTATACTATTGAATAGTACTAAGCAATGAAAAGGCAAAAAGTACTAACAGATTGACAGTACAGATGCTTCTTAAACACATGCTACATAAGTCTAAAGAAAAGACAATATACTGGGCTGGAGAGATGGCTTAGCAGTTAATGTGTTTGCCTATGAATTCAGCCAAAGGACCCAGGTTCAATTCCCCAATATCTATGTAAGCCAGATGCACAGATGGTGCATGCATCTGGAGTTCATTTGCAGTGGCTAGAGGCTTGGTGCACCCATTCTATCTGCCTTTTTCTTTCAAATATATAAATAAACAAAATATTAAAAGACAATATATTGTGTGATGCCATTTGTGTGAAATTTTAGAAAAAGCAAAAGCTATAATGATGGAGATTAGAACTAAGAATGGGAATGGGTAAGTGAATAGGGCATGAAGACAATTTCAAAGGGAGAATTTTGTTTTGATTGTTGTGCTGGCTGCAACTGGGACAAAAACTGTATGCTTAAGGTGATGAGTTTAGTGTGCATAGGAACAAAGAGGGAAAAAGTGACATAAAGAAGTGTATAAGATCTAGAGAAGATAAAATGTCTTCTAAGATCAGTTCATGCTTTGCCAGGATCATTGCACAACTCCTTTAGCTTGGGACTCTTCTTGTATCTCAGGTGAGAGAAGAGTCGCAGTCAATGTGTGTGCATGCTTGTATGTGTATATAAGTCACATGTCACACCTGCATCATTTCTATGACTATGTTAATGCAACTATGTTTTTTAGCTTACTATTAATAAATAATGTTTTATTGGCTCATTTAAACTTTTTTTTTTTTTTTTTTTTTTTTTTTTTTTACCAAATGCCTACTTGTATCTATTATTACCTCTCAGTTAAATTTATTTTCATCAGTTGAATGACCATACAGTAGGCTGACTGGTGTTGCAGGCTGTAGCAGTCCAGTCATGGTCATTTGGTGCCATGTGTAGGTTGCTGTAAATGCTTTGGGTTTTTTTGTTTGTTTGTTTTAAATATTTTATTTATTTATTTATTTGAGAGAAAGAGGCAGATAGAGAGAAAGAGAGAATGGGCACGACATGGCCTCCAGTCACTGCAAACCAACTCCAGATGCAAACGCCCTTATGTATCTGGCTTACATGGGTCCTGGGAATTGAACTGGAGTCCTTAGGCTTCACAGGCAAGTGCCTTAACAACTAAGCCATTTTCCCAGCCCTGCTTTGGCTTTTTTGTAATGAATAGACTTCAGTGCTTGGTAAGATTTCACTTTGAACAAGAATTTGGGTTATATTTAATTTGTGTTGGAAAAAAATGAGTAGCACTACATTGTGCGTAAGCATGAACTCACAATATATTTTAACTGTGACAGAGTATACCATCTTTACGTATCAGAAATCTTGAATTTTTTTAATTGAACCCGTGTTGTTAGGATTTTTAAAAATATTTTAATTTTTATTTATTTTTATTTATTTATTTATTTGAGAAAGAGATACAGAAATAGGCAGGTAGAGAGAGAGAATGGGCATGCAAACAAACTCCAGATGCATATGCCCCCTTGTGCATCTGGCTTACGTGGGTCCTGGAGAATAGAGCCTTGAACTAGGGTCCTTAGGTTTCACAGGCAAGCGTTTAACCACTAAGCCATCTCTCCAGCCCAGAAATCTTGAATTTTGTAGCATAAGATATTAACTTGTGGGAAAGAAATTCTGGTGAGCTGTGTTCTTAAAATTCCCAAGATTGATAAATGCTAGGGTAAGATGCAAGTATCCACAGATGGCTCTTTGGTTTTCTTTTGGGCTAAGATTTAACTTCTGTTTTTGATATGCTGGAATTTCTAATGGTAATTTGGTAACTGTGAATCTAAATATATGAATGAAAATGCTGAAATACTTGGGTTAGCTCGAGGATGTATCATTTGCAAGATTGTCTTTACACTGATGCAGGTTTTTTTTTTTTTTTTTTTTTTAATTTCAGTTGGAATCAACAGGACTCGGCCTTAGTAGTAGTAGATTAAGAACAACTCTAAACAGAATACAGGAAAGCCTTATTGATCTGGTAAGTAATGAATTGGAATTAATTTTAGTAATATAATCAACTGTATGTAAATATGCATCTCTCTCTATAGATAGAGTGTCTGAGCCCTTGTTGTTAGACAAAGTACATGATGTAGTAAAACTAGTCACTGAGAATCTGGCAGAGCTTTGTGAATGGGACACTGGTAAATAGGAAGAGTTACACTGGAGAGTGTCAAAGGTCTCTTTGAAATGGTCTTGAAAGTCAACAGGAAAGTTTGGGTATAGTTTTCCTTATAGTCAGGATTCCTAGCTCCTGACTGTTGTGTCACCTGATGACACGCGTACCTTAAGAAGATTCCCATAGTGAATACCAGGAGCCCTACTGCAGAAGGTCCTCAGTGGAATGGGGGTGGAGAGAGGGATATAAGAGCATAACATGAGGGGAATGGACCAACACATGATTTGTTCAGAGTAAAGTTCATAATTAATAATAAAAAAAGATGATTATGTGACAGTGCAAAGGTGACCCTCAGAAGTTACTTAGCTAGGTGCTGGAGAGATGTGTGAAATTTTAGAAAAAGCAAAAGCTATGATGATGGAGATTAGAACTAAGAATGGGAATGGGTAAGTGAATAGGGCATGAAGACAATTTCAAAGGGAGAATTTTGTTTTGATTGTTGTGCTGGCTGCAACTGGGACAAAAACTGTATGCTTAAGGTGATGAGTTTAGTGTGCATAGGAACAAAGAGGGAAAAAGTGACATAAAGAAGTGTATAAGATCTAGAGAAGATAAAATGTCTTCTAAGATCAGTTCATGCTTTGCCAGGATCATTGCACAACTCCTTTAGCTTGGGACTCTTCTTGTATCTCAGGTGAGAGAAGAGTCGCAGTCAGTGTGTGTGCATGCTTGTATGTGTATATAAGTCACATGTCACACCTGCATCATTTCTATGACTATGTTAATGCAGCTATGTTTTTTAGCTTACTATTAATAAATAATGTTTTATTGGCTCATTTAAACTTTTTTTTTTTTTTTTTACCAAATGCCTACTTGTATCTATTATTACCTCTCAGTTAAATTTATTTTCATCAGTTGAATGACCATACAGTAGGCTGACTGGTGTTGCAGGCTGTAGCAGTCCAGTCATGGTCATTTGGTGCCATGTGTAGGTTGCTGCAAATGCTTTGGGTTTTTTTGTTTGTTTGTTTTAAATATTTTATTTATTTATTTATTTGAGAGAGAGAGGCAGATAGAGAGAAAGAGAGAATGGGCACGACATGGCCTCCAGTCACTGCAAACGAACTCCAGATGCAAACGCCCCCTTATGTATCTGGCTTACATGGGTCCTGGGGAATTGAACTGGAGTCCTTAGGCTTCACAGGCAAGTGCCTTAACAACTAAGCCATTTTCCCAGCCCTGCTTTGGCTTTTTTTGTAATGAATAGACTTCAGTGCTTGGTAAGATTTCACTTTGAACAAGAATTTGGGTTATATTTAATTTGTGTTGGAAAAAAATGAGTAGCACTACATTGTGCGTAAGCATGAACTCACAATATATTTTAACTGTGACAGAGTATACCATCTTTACGTATCAGAAATCTTGAATTTTTTTTTAATTGAACCCGTGTTGTTAGGATTTTAAAAAATATTTTAATTTTTATTTATTTTTATTTATTTATTTATTTGAGAAAGAGATACAGAAATAGGCAGGTAGAGAGAGAGAATGGGCATGCAAACAAACTCCAGATGCATATGCCCCCTTGTGCATCTGGCTTACGTGGGTCCTGGAGAATAGAGCCTTGAACTAGGGTCCTTAGGTTTCACAGGCAAGCGTTTAACCACTAAGCCATCTCTCCAGCCCAGAAATCTTGAATTTTGTAGCATAAGATATTAACTTGTGGGAAAGAAATTCTGGTGAGCTGTGTTCTTAAAATTCCCAAGATTGATAAATGCTAGGGTAAGATGCAAGTATCCACAGATGGCTCTTTGGTTTTCTTTTGGGCTAAGATTTAACTTCTGTTTTTGATATGCTGGAATTTCTAATGGTAACTGTGAATCTAAATATATGAATGAAAATGCTGAAATACTTGGGTTAGCTCGAGGATGGATCATTTGCAAGATTGTCTTTACACTGATGCAGGCGTTTTTTTTTTTTTTTTTTTTTTTTTTTTTTAATTTCAGTTGGAATCAACAGGACTCGGCCTTAGTAGTAGTAGATTAAGAACAACTCTAAACAGAATACAGGAAAGCCTTATTGATCTGGTAAGTAATGAATTGGAATTAATTTTAGTAATATAATCAACTGTATGTAAATATGCATCTCTCTCTATAGATAGAGTGTCTGAGCCATTGTTGTTAGACAAAGTACATGATGTAGTAAAACTAGTCACTGAGAATCTGGCAGAGCTTTGTGAATGGGACACTGGTAAATGGGAAGAGTTACACTGGAGAGTGTCAAAGGTCTCTTTGAAATGGTCTTGAAAGTCAACAGGAAAGTTTGGGTATAGTTTTCCTTATAGTCAGGATTCCTAGCTCCTGACTGTTGTGTCACCTGATGACACGCATACCTTAAGAAGATTCCCATAGTGAATACCAGGAGCCCTACTGCAGAAGGTCCTCAGTGGAATGGGGGTGGAGAGAGGGATATAAGAGCATAACATGAGGGGAATGGGACCAACACATGATTTGTTCAGAGTAAAGTTCATAATTAATAATAAAAAAAAGATGATTATGTGACAGTGCAAAGGTGACCCTCAGAAGTTACTTAGCTAGGTGCTGGAGAGATGGCTTAGCAGTTAAGGTACTTGCCTATAAAGCCAAAGGAGCCAGGTATGATTCCCCAGGACCCACGTAAACCAGATTCACAAGGTGGCACATGCATCTGGAGTTTGTTTGCAGCAGCTGGAGGTCCTGCCATGCCCATTATCTCTCTCTCTCTCTCTCTCTCTCTCTCTCTGTCTCTCTCTCTCAAATAAATAAAAACAAATAAAATATTTAAAAAATTATAAACAAATGAAGTTATTAAGCTAGTATAACATTTAAGAACAGAAAGAAACTTTTTTCTTGTGACTGGTCACCAGGGTCAGAAGTTTTATGATTTTCAGGACATCTGTCTGCGTCTACATTAAATCTATGCTTCTCTGAAATTTTCTTTATTCTTTTAATTTTCCCAAACAAGCTATGATTCTCCCTTTTTTATAATGTTATATTATGTTATACTTCTGTAATTAAAACAATATAATTTATAAAGCAATAGTAATTGATTATTCTTTTACGAAATACTGGGCATGGTGATGCATGCATCTGATCCCAGTGCTCGGGAAGCTGAATCAGGAGGCTTAAGGGTTCAAGACCAGCCTGAGCAACAGAGTGAAACCCTGTCTCAACAAAAGATGATTTATAAAGTGTAATAAAATAAGAAAAGTAAAATACTGAAACAATTGTTATATGCCCAGCATATAGCACTAAGTTTTAATCATACACAAAAGAAAGTAATTCTTATTTCTTGTTCTTAAAATTATATTTTGTTGTAGCAGTGAGGCAAATAAAATTACAACATATAGGATATCATGTTAGGTGCTGATAAGTGCTAACCTGACAAAGAAATGGAGTGATGGGATGGAGATCTCTGAGCAGAGTTGAGATTAAAGTGATATCAGATGAGCATTGTTTGGGTGTCTCTTATTATTCTGAGATTTTCTTTTTGTAAGTACAACTATTTGTTTTTCTTTTTCTTAGGAGACAGAGAGTGAGAGTGAGCTAGTGAGGGAGAGAGAGAGAGAAAGAGATAGAGAGAATTGGTGTGCCAGGGCCTCCAGCCACTGCACTTGAACTCCAGACGCATGTGCCCCCTTGTGCACATGTGCAACCTTGTGCATGCATCACCTTGTGTGTCTGGATTATGTGGGATCTGGGGAGTCGAACATGGGTCCTTGGGCTTTGCTGGCACATGCCTTAATCTCTAAGCCCTCTCCAGCCCTCCCCCCTTTTTTGAGGCAAGCCCAACAGACTAACTTCATTTTTTTTTTTTTAATGAGAGGACACGAGAGCAAGAGAGGGAGAGAGAAAATTGGCAAGCGAGGGCCTGCAGCCACTGTAATTGAACTGCAGACGTGCACGTCACCTTGTGCACATATGTGACCTTGTGCACTTGTGTCACCTTGGGCATCTGGCTTTTGTGGGACCGAGAGAGTTAAACATGGGTCCTCAGGCTTTGTAGGCAAGTCCCTTAACTGCTAAGCCATCTCTCCAGCCCTCTATTTGGTTTTTAAAAATTATTTATTTGAGAGAGAGAGAGAGAATATGGTACAGCAGGGCCCTATGCCACTACAAACACACTCTAGATGCATGTACCACTTTGTGTGTATGTATTTATGTGGGTGCTGGGGCTTCAAACTTGGGCCAGCAGGCTTTATAAGCAAGTGCTTTTAACTCTTGAGCCATCTCTCCAACCCCAATAAAAAATCTTGTTTTACAAGTTTATATATATCATAACGGGGTATACTCTATCCCTTCACCCCTGCTCCTCTTACCCTGAGGCCCTCCTCAGTGGGCTTGTGGTATTCACTGTGGGGTCATGAAGGCTTCCGTCAGACCCTGTAGGATAGCAGGGGGACTGTGTCTCAGGGTATTCATTCTCACTCTGTGGGTTTTGCAGTCTTTTTACCCACTCTTCCACAATGTTCCCTGAGCCATGAAAGCCTGTTGTCAGTCTGATTTATTGTTGAGTTCTCTTTAGCCTCTGGATTTCTGCTTTGATAGGTTTTGATTGATCACTGTGTCTGTCACCATTGCCTTGGAGCTGGCTGTCAGGCTAGCAGTAAAAGCAGTATTCATGTCACGGCTTCCTCTGCAATTTCTCCTGGGCACTGGGCAGATGTGGTAGAGGTCTTGTGGTGGGCAGTTGGCTATCTTGTCTTATCCATGGATCTTGGTTCTCTGTTTTCCCTGCCATCTGTAAAGTAAAACAGATTCTCCAATGAAGAGTGAGAGCAGCTTGTGTTAAATGGGGTATGCTAAGTTATTTGAAGGACTTTTTGCTGCACAATCCCACTCTTCTTCTCCAGAGAGCAGTGGAGGCTTCTCTCTGACTGTGTGTTTCCTGACCATAAAATTCTGACTTGGCTTCTAGTACCAGATATGAGCTCTCACCCACATGTCCAATCAAAGAACAATTAATTACCTGAGAGGCTGTTTGCCAGTATTGTATAAGTGTGTACTTCTTGTCTAGCTGGTTAGTTTTGTATTCTGCAGGGTCCCCTGCTTATTCATGCTGTTAATGACCATTGGCCTCCAGTCGCTCCCATAGGGCTTTCTAGCAGTCTAAGAGCTAACCAGCAGCTTGTTTTCCTTTTGGTTCCATCATGGTTCTGTGACCATGGCCTGTAGTGTCTTTAGCAATATGATCTTGCTATTTAGCTCTGGCAAGTAATCAAAGCACAACTATTTTTAAGTACAATTTCCCATCAGTATTTACAGGTAATTATTTTCAGAACCCTTTCCTCCCCTTCCTTTCAAACAGTACAATTCACATGTACTCTGGTCCCTTATGTTAAAAGATAGCATTGTCATTGCATATGCCTACACATATCACCCTGTGCACTTTATATCACTAGATTACTTATAAGGCCTAGTGCAATGCAAATGTGCATTGCTAATGTACATGTGCAGTGCTAATGTATTTTTCTTCAGTTATTATAGATTATTGAGTTATTATTGGCTGAATCCGTGCAGAGGACTTGTGGATATGGAGGGCTGATAGTACAGTCACACTTACCTTGGTGCATGACATTTCTCTAGTAAATGTTTATAGAGAAGATGAAAAACCTATTCCTAGGATCCTCAATTCTTCTTTCAACCTATTTTAGCTTTGCTTTCTATAATCCCTGATCTTCATTTTCATATAGGGGTTTCTTGTTTGACCAGCCTTTATTATGTTTATTTTTTTCTTAAAATCCATTGGCTTTCAGTCTCATTGGAAGTTTTCTGTTTCAATATTTTGTTTGATGCTTACTCTGACTTGACCATCAAGGTCTGATTCTATAGATAATAGTGCCCAGATGAGGGTGTCTCTGACAGAATGCCTCAGGGATGGTGGGTTGAACTTCATCATTAAAATCATTCCATCTGGCATTTCTCTATGGCGTCTGCTAGTTAGAGTTTCAGATTTGACTCTCAAGGCATGGGTTTACGCTTCAGGCTTGCCCACATAGTGTATAATGACATAGCATAAGCAATAAACAATGTGACCAAAGACCAAAATAGTTCTTTGGAAAATGCTGCCAACTGTCTCCCTGAGAATGAGTTATCCCTGGCCTCTGCCTAGCTTTCTGTGATCACTGGCTGAGTTGTTTCTTGAGCTGGTGTAACTGTCGAATTTGTATACTTAAAAGCACTATACCTTCACTCCCCCCAGTAAATAAATAGATAGCTTTCTTTTGGTTTGTGTCTTCTAAACATATCCCTTACTTAAATCCTTATCCTTACCATCTTTTAAGTGAGAAGACTGTGCACTGAGTATGAAGTCCATACAAGCCATCACTCCTCCTGCACTTGGTGAGGAGCACTGCCTGTGGCACGGCTCTCCAGTCCTCCCTTCTGGGGAATGAGACTCCCCACTGTATAGCACAAGTTTTCTGGAAATTAGGGAATGACACTCCCCACTATATAGCACAGTTTTCTGGAAATTTTCTTCATTCATTTTTATATTGTCATTCTGCCAAGTCTTGGCTTATTATTTTGGAAGATATGTTATTTGATAAAACTTAATCTGATACTTTTAAAAATTGGTATATCTACTTTTTTCATGAATTTGTACCCACAGTAGCAGATAACATTACTGGATTCAATACATTGTTTAGATAGTAATTTATAGCTTAATATAATATGTAACTAAGAGGAAATAATGTTTTTCATATATTTTCCCTGCATGTCAATTAAACTCCTAAATGTTTTCCTCATAATTTTATTTTCTCCATATAAATCTTCTAATTTTTACTTTTAAGATTAAAAAGCAAAGATGCACAAAGTGGTGCATATGTATGGAGTTTGTTTGCCATGGCAAAGGCTCTGGTACATCCATTTTTTCTCTCTCTCTCCTTGCAAATAGGTAAAATATAAATACATTGAAAGGCAAAATGGAATTATTTTTATCTTTAAAATACCACCTAATATAATGTATCATGTACATTTATTTTAAACCAAGAAAATTGGTTTGACATATAAAAGAAACTTCCCAGAGGTCTAATTCTAGAAAAGCAGGAATTTTTAATCTTCCATTTGGTGATGCTGACTAAATTATTTGTTTTAATACCTTTAACCAACTTCACAGTCTTTATTTTGATGTTTTAATTTAATTTTATTTATGTGTGAGAGAGAAAGAGGCTGATTTTTATATATAGATGGATAGAAGGGGGATGGGCACACCAGGGCCCCTAGCCACTGCAAAGGAACTCCAGGCGCATGTGCTACTTTGTGCATCTGGCTTTACATGGGTACTGGTGAGTTGAACCCTGGCTGTCAGGCTTTGCAAGCAAGTGCCTTTAACTGCTGAACCATCTCTCCAGCTCTGCTCCTTTTAAAAACATTTATTTATTTATGAGAGAGAGGGGGGAGGCAGATAGAAAATACTTTGTTTTTGACATAAGGTCTTAGATGTATCCCAGGCTGGTCTCAAATTGGTGATCCTCTTGCTTCAACTTCTTGAGTGCTGGGATTACAGTTGTGCAGCATACCACCCTGATTGAGTTTTCAGTAATAAAAAGTGTACTTCAAGTCTTCTGTCTTCAGCCAAACCAGAGGAAGTCAGAGGTAGAAAGTATACAAAAAGGAGCAAATTAGGAAGAAGAGATTCAGTGTAAGCAGAGGAAGGAAGATAAAGAAGTAAAGAGTGGGGATTATGATTAAGCCACATTATATGTGTATATGGAAATTGTCAGTAACACAGTGTCTTTAAAAGTATTAAAAAGAATAAAAACAGAATTTGCCGAGAAAGTTCATAATTACAAATTTTCTCTGTAGTGGTAGGTTAATGGCAGAAGAGGCTAAAAGCTTGACTTGTGCTTGTGCTTGACTTGAGTCAGATTTCAGTTCAGGCTTCCTTTCCAAGTGGAAACACCAGTCCAATGTGGAGCTCTGCACATAAGGGCTGTGTAAGTGCACACTGTTTATTTATGTCAGCTTGACATTTCTGTCACCCTCTTGCTCATTACAGGTGTATTTCCTTAAATGGAAATATAGATCTTTAGCCTTTAAGTAAATAATTCTAAAATGCCAGTGTGAACTGGGAACAAAGGAAGGCACTATAATGAAATTAGGGGCAGCAATTCCAGCAATCTCTGACTGTTTTTGTGAAAGAGCTTTGTAAGTAAAGGACAGACTCAGCACATTTGTACTGATGGGACCAAAGAGGTAGTTAGACAAATGCTTTTGGTCCCTGTTGTCATACTTTCAAATAGCACATATGTATAGAATTTATTCTCTTGTTTATTTTTTCTTGTGAGTTTCTCTAGAAATTTTTTTGTGACTGTGTTTTGGCTTTTCAAGGGATGGTCTTGCTCTATCACAGGCTCACCTCAAATTCACTGTGTAGTCTCATGGTGGCCTTGAACTCATGATGATCCTCCTACCTTTGCCTCCTGAGTGCCACATAATTGGCTCTTGTGGAAATTTTTAAAAAGTAATAAATTTTGTTGCCAAGGCATTACAAGAAAATGTACTATAATTAAACTAAGATTATACTTTCTATTTCTCAATCAAATTCATTAATATTACAGTATTATTTGCTTATGAAAGTTCTTCATGGCCTCACATAGTGAAGTGACTTTGAGATTCTGTCACAAGCAATATTGTTAAGAATTATTTGAGGACCATGTTCCTACAGACTTGGTCTTTTATTGTTTTAATTTTTTTTTTTTTTTGAGAGAGACACAGAGAGAGACAGAGAGAGGGAGAGGAAGACAGATAGAGAATGGGTGCGCCAGCAGCCTCTCAGCTGCTGCGAACGAAATCCAGATGTGTGCACCCCCTTGTGGTCAAGTGCGGCATTGCGCCCTTGCATCACTTTGCATCTGGCTAACCATGGGACCTGGAGATTAGAAACGCTGGAGATTGAAACCAGTGTTCTTGGTCTTAGGAGGCAGGCGCCTTAACTGCTAATCCATCTCTCCAGCCCTTAATTTTTAATTTTTTAAAATATTTGTTTATTTACTTGAAAAATAAAGAGAGAGAGGGAGAGAGAAATTGAGAGAGAGAATGGGTGCACCATGGCCTTCAGCCACTGCAAACAAACTCCAGACACGTGTGCCACCTTGTGCATCTAGCTTATACAGGTCTTGAGGAATCAAACCTGGGTCCTTTGGCTTTGCAGGCAAGCACCTTAAATGCTAAGCCATCTCTCCAGCCCAAGACTTGGTCTTTTTATAACATATTTATTTATATGTTTGTTTGTTTATTTGAGAGAAAGAGAGAGTGAGAGAGAGAGAGAATGGGCATGCCAGGGCCTCTGGCCACTGCAAACGAACTCCAGATGCCTGCATCCCCTAGTGCATCTGGCTTATCTGGGTCCTGGAGAATTGAACCGGGATCCTTTGGCTTTGCAGGCAAATGCCTTAACTGCTAAGCCATCTCTCCAGCCCATGATGCTCCCTCCTTAACTCCTCCCAACGATCCCATTTCTCTGATACTGAATGTAATAACCATTTAGGTAATTGATTTGGTGACATCAGTAGCCTAACTAGCATCCTGTCGTGGTTGTTTCCCACAAGGAAGCTTGGTCACCTAATTACATCCCTGTTGAACTTTGAGTGATGGGCTCGTAGTTTTCTGGTTCTGGTTCTCCACCAGCTACTCCAGGTAGCCAATCTAGCACTCACTGGGACTTAATCCCATGCTCTCTAGACTGCTTATACTATGAGATGAATTTCTGTGAAGTTCAAGAGTGTGCATGTTAGAAATCATTTGAGGGGTTGGAGAGGTGGCTTAGTGGTTAAGGCACTTGCCTGCGAAGACTAAGGGCCCATGTTCAATTTCTCTACAGATCCGGTGAGCCAGACACACAAAGGTAAGGCAAGCGCAAGGTTGCACATGCCCACTAGATGGCACAAGCATCTGGAGTTCAGTTACAATGGCTGAGTCCCTGGTGCACCAATTCCCTCTCTCTCTCTCTAAAATAAAAATAAAAAAAATTTTTAAAATAAATCATTTGAGAATCAAATTCCAAAGCTACTCCTGTGAGTACTGGCTGTAATAATTGAGCAATACTACGTTCTAAATAAGCATGGTTTCAAATGAAGAGGAGGAAATGGGAAGTCTGATGAGTTTTCCTCACCACAGATTAAGTGCATCGCTGCTGTTCTCTACGTGCTGTTTACCTGCTCAGTGGCTCTCACCTGGACAGGGCTGAGGCGCCCAGCACACCCTCTGGACATCTCTTTGTGTTCTTTCCTCTGCTCACAATGACCATCTTCATTCTCATCAAAAACCTGCCCCAGACATGTTCAGTGTAGCTAGTTCTGTTTTAGTTTGTAACTAAACTCCAGTCCTGCCTTCGTAAGATTGTATATACCAAGGTTATACTGATGAAAATTTGGGTATGAAGTGCCTAATCAAACAATACTGTGTTATTTTAATCAGTGTGCTTTTGTACTCAAGGGTCAGTCCCTCATGTACCAGTTTTGAGGGACATCTCACTCTTGTCTCTGAGTAACAGCTGTCGGTTCATGAAGATCCCTTGTTTTGGTTTTAGGTCATGAGCAGGTGGTGGCATGTAGTGGTGGATGATATATGGAATAATTTTATTTTAGTATGAAAAAGAAAATTTAAATTGTAACAAAACATAAAAGCAGGAAATGAGTTACAAAACGTAACTCTAAGCATAATCAATGCATGTCTTTTAGTAAAGTAACTGTACTTCTGTGTCTGTCAAGCTTGTGGCTTACTACTATTAGATTTGTGTTTGAGATGTTATGTATTTGTGGGTGTTCTATTTTCAGGAAGTGTCAGCTGATCCCACTGTCCCACTTACAGCAGCAGAAGAAAGAAAGGAGAAGGTGCCCAGCCCACATCTCAGTCACCTCGTGGTTTTGACATCTGGGGATACATTGTATGGGTTGGCAGAGAGAGTGGTAGCCACAGAATCCTTGTAAGTTGTTTAAAGAGTTATTTGCCATTAACTATTAAAGGAAAATAAAGCAAGCCTTGTAAATGTCTTGCTGCATGCAACTATTGCTTCTTTTACCACTTACACACTTTTGAGCAGTCCATGCTGACATCGATTACCAGGTTGATTTTATTAAATGGCATGGTTGCTTTCCAGTTATATAAATAAAAGGAGAGAATATTTTAAGTTTTGCACTTTAGCAGCATGATCCTTGCTTTAAGTGAAACTTTAAAAGACATATGTTATACTTTTTATTTCCCTGTTGGCTGAGGAATCTAGAGAAACTAGTTCTGTCATTACTGTGACATACACTTTTCGCTCAGCATCAACTGGAATGCTTTTGACCTTTATTAGTCCCCAAATTTGTTAGTTCATTTAAAGCATATAGCTGCCAAAAATATAGTCCAATATAACATAAATATTTTTTCATGCATAACAAAAATTCAGGAAAACCATTGTTTAATGGCAATGCATCTGCAGTCAGTAACCTAGAGTGCATGTGTATGCCTCTGTGAGTCATCGTTTGCTGCATGCTCGAAGTATTTAGTTCTTATGAAAAAATGTCACTTGTAAAATCTCTGAGCTCAAGAGTCTTGAATATACTTGAGTAGGATCTTTTAAAAAAGTCTTTAAAATTTTATTTTCAGATTATAACGTTAGCAAAGTAGACTGAGCATCTCCTTTGAAGTTGCTCTCCTCAACTCCCTCTCGCTGACAACATAGCATTTTGTTATTACGGAGATTTGAACTGGATGTGTTCAGTTTGTAGCACAAAGTAGTTCATTAAAGTAGAAAATAATCTTCATTGTTCAAGTTTTGCTTAGAGATCTTAAAAAGTTTAGGTACACAGGAATGATGACAGGCATAAAATTGTACAGTTGTTTACATGGTGGTTATTTCTTCCCTTTAGAGTATTCTTGGCTGAACAGTTTGAATTCCTTCAGCCACATCTGGATGCTGTGATGCCTGCAGTCAAAAAGCCCTTTCTGCAGCAGTTTTATTCTCAGGTCAGACATAGTCTTGATTTTGTCATTGCAACTGTGTGCAAGACAGGACTGTCAGTGGTCATTATTTTTTTTTTATTGAATCAGTCTCTCCCCCTCCCCCTCTCTTTTTTTTTCTCTTTCTCTCTGTCTCTCTCTCTCTCTCATACACACCTGCCTTTTCATTTACCTCATATATCAACTTTAATTAATTAATTTATTTATACATAGTAGAGATAACTTCCAAATCCCAGGGGAGCTGTGGATAAAATATTTCTTTATTTAATGGATTTCTGGGCCAAATACCTTATTGAGCATTGTGTACAACTTTTAGTCTAGTGACAGAACTAATTAAAGCTATAATTATAATAACTTATGACAGTTACTGTGTTGGGGGAAGAGCAATGACAGCAAATTTAAACCAGGCTGAAGGAGGGAGAGCTATGTTGTGAGAAGGATGTGTAGGAAGGCTGTCTAGAGAAAGTGAGTAACATTTAAACTGGATCAGCCAGGTAGAGTGAGCGAGGATATAAAAACTGAGAAAGGCATATATCAAGACTAGAAGGTGAGAAGAGAGCGTGGTGCATGTGAGCAGCTGAGGTAAACTCATATTGTTCGCCTAAGGAAGAGGGCTGAGGATGAGAAAGAAGATGGGATGGACAGGCAGAAGCTATGTCATGTACAGTACTCTTGTTCCAGAATTAGACTTTATTCCAAGGGCTCCCAGAAGCTCCTGGAAATTTTGAAACAGCTGAGCTTTGAAAGGCGTGTGCTTTGTAAGGAATCTTTAAGGGTAGGTGGAGAGGGTTAGATGGCAAACCTAGAGACAAGGGGGACCAACTTGAAAGCTATTACACATTGCAGGTGAGAGGTCATTGACTCCTGAAATAAGGTCATGGGGTAGAAATGGAGGGAAGTAGAGGAATTTGAGATATAATTCGTATTCTTCATGAAAATCTCTCTAATTCTGTTAGAATTGTACTGTCCATGGCCTCAAGTTTATTGAATGTCTCAAAATTATGTTTTGAATAAGGCCTTTTCCTCACAAAATATTTTCATAACTAAAATTTCTGAATGTGCTTTCTTTTCACATATGATGCATACTAGAAACAAGGGCAAATTATTCTTTATGAGTTTGTTACCTTTATAAAATAATATTTCTGTGAAATATTTCAGACAGTTTCAACTGCCAGTGAACTACGCAAACCAATTTACTGGATTGTAGCTGGCAAAGCCATTGATTATGAACAGATGCTGCTCCTGATGGCAAATGTGAAGTGGGATGTGAAAGAAATTATGTCACAGCACAATGTTTATGTAGATGCGTTGTTAAAGGCAAGTATTTCTGGGAATTACCTTTGCTGAAGATCATTTGACTGAGAGAAATGTTCCTCATAACAGCAACTCTAACATTGATTGTAGTTAGTTACGTTTCTAGCAGCGAAGTATTGGAGTCCCTGAATTAGCATAGAGTTATGTTCTAAATTTCATGTTCTTACTTAGACCTATGAATTCTTCTGGTGGGCTTTTTCCCCACTAGTTCCCCATGTTGAGTTAGTTTTGTTGCATGTCATCGCTGACTTTCCTATTAGGTAACCCCAGTGGCCAAGATACTGTTATTTAATTAGAAGTTATCTCTCTAGTTGAGTGTGTATTCATCTACATAAGACCCTGCCCCTGATTGTACCAGTTACCTTGTCTAGAAATCACATTTCTTTTGCAAGATTTTATGGAATCAGCTATTCATGTGTGGTGCTTTCATTTCTAAGCTTTATCTTTTTTCATGTATGGAGTCAGTTGATATTCACAGGTCACCTGGAATGTGCCAAGCACTTATGGATGCGTTGGCAACGTGATTAAGAACTGATATCCTCTCCAGGTCTGTTTGTTAGAGAGTGGAGCAAATAGGCAGATTGAGGTGTGCTATCCAGTGATGGATAATGCTGTGAGAAATGAACCAGTAAAGAAGGCAGTGACAGGATGAGAGGGAGGGAGGGAGGAGCATCATGTGTTTTCTCGGGTCACAGAAGGACTCAGATAAAGGAAGTAGTGAATGGTCTGAAGGAAGTAAATGAATGAGCCATGTGGGTATCTGAGGAAAGAGTATCTGAGAAAATGAAAGCAACTTTCAGAAAAAATGTACTTTCCATTTTGTCAGTGGAAAGACACTGACCCTTCTTAAATTCTTGACTTTTATATAATTTATACAACTACAGGTCAGAACAGATAGCAGTGCTGCTGGTCTGTTGTGCATAATCCCAACAACTTGTGGTCCCCTGCTGCAGGGCTGTTCTCAGACTCAGGGGCTTTGGAGAGTAGCGTCTAGGAGTTTCCGGGGAGGTCTAAGGGGTGAATGACAAGATCCTCTATGTGCTCCCTGGAATTGGAAGATTATTGCCCCAGGGAATTTTAATTGCCAATTTAAATTTGGCTTGTGACAAAGATAACATGAATTATGACACCCCTCATTTTTTAACAATTGTGATTTGAAAAGTTACTATTTTTTATGACCTGTTACTATAGTTTGTTCAGGCTGCTGTAACAAAATGTGATTGACGGGGTAATTATTTTGTTTTAGTCTGGTGGCTAGAACGTCCAAGATCCAAAGTCAAACAGGTTCCGTGTCTGCTGGGCACTGTTTCTTATAGGTTCTGTCTTCCCAGTGCGTGTCACTTGATTGATGAAAAGGGGCAAGCCTCCCAAAGGCCCACTCCCAATGCCATCACCCTGGGAGTTGGGCTCTCAGAATACGGATTTTGGGGAAATACCCACCTTTAAGACCACAGCCCATGTCGACCATTGATGTATGAAATGAGACTTCTGCACTCAGCAAATGTGTTTACTACTAGAAGGAGCTACTTATTTCCATTGGGCTTTTTTCTTGCGGGGGGGTTCTGAGGTAGGGTCTCACTCTAGCTCAGGCTGACTTGGAATTCACTCTGTATTCTCAGGGTGGCCTCGAACTCACAGCGACCCTTCTACCTCTGCCTCCTGAGTGCTGGGATTAAAGGCATGTGCCACCACACACCACTTTCCATTAGTCTTAATTCCAGGAAAAATTATAAAAATGAACCAGTTCAGGGTATTAACCTAAATCAAATTTTTATTAGCCTGACTAATTCTTTAAGCAAAATCTTTTATTCTTGATGTTACTTTTTAAAGTTTAAATCAGGTGTTCTTGTTGCCCCCAAATAATCCTAAGTAAAATGAAATGGCTTTACTTAATAGCCAGTATTCTTGAACATTGAACTTGGCAAAATATGTAGAATATCCATTTGCATAGTAAGCTATAGCTTTATCTTTAAAATAAAATATTAATGAAAATTGCTGAACTATGACTCTTGAATCCCAAGCATTTTACTATAGCAAATGCATAAATAAATACTGTATCCAATAGTCTGGCTCTGCAAGAGCCATTAAATGAAATAACCTATGGAGTAATTATTATTTAACTTTGATTGTCAAAAGTAAGCTTAGGGAATTGACTCTTCACTTCTTTAAAAAATAATTAAAAGCAATGAGCTGTTAAAAATATAAACCAGTAACAAAAATTTTGACAAGATGTGACAAAAGAGCAGTGGATAACACTGTCATTGTGTAGTAGTTTGACAGAATGATCAGATAAGATCCTCTTTCCTCCTGTGTCACTAGAACATTTGAACATACATCAGTTTTCACTTGGTAACATCATGTTACTTTGCTGTTCTGGAAACTTAAAAAAAAACAAAACCAATTGAGGCTGAGGAGATGACTTAGTGGTTAAGACGCTTGCCTGCAAAGTGAGAAGACCCAGGTTTGATTCCCCAGGACCTATGTAAACCAGATGCACAAGGTGGCACATGTGTCTGGAATTCATTTGCAGTGGCTGGAGGCCCTAGCCTGCCCATTCTTTCTCTCCCTCCCTTTCTCTCTCAAATAAAAGTAAAGAATATTTTTTAAAAAAATACCACTTTAAACCTTATAAAAATATTTGACGGTGGAGAGATGACTTAGTGGTTAAGACGCTTGCCTACAAAGCCTAAAGACCCAGGTTCGATTCCCATATAAGCCAGATGCACAAGGTGGTACATGCGTCTGGAGTTTGTTTGCAGTGGCTGGAGGCCCTGGTGTGCCCATTCTCTTTTTCTCTGTCTTCCAACTCTCTCTCTCAAATAAATAAATAAAATAATTTTTAAAAGCTGTTTAAAAATTATTTGAAATAGGTTGCCAAGGATAGTCCTGTGATAATCACTTTTATAAACAAACAAATTTAGATGCCAGCAATTTGAAGAGACTGTTCATTGACAGTGCAATATCTATTGCTTTCTTGAAATTGTGGAGGTTGTTTATGTTTTTATTTTTAATACCACCATACCATGCAAGCAATAAAAACATTCAGTTTTTATGTGGATAATAGAAAATATCTTATGGTTGTTTCTCTTTGTATTTAACATTTGCAGTGCCATGACCTTCAAATCATTTGATAAATAATAATTTAGTCACTCTTAAAGATGTTAAAGAAAGAATAGTTTATCATATTACTCTGCAAGGAATATAGTCATGAATTACAAAAAAATTAACTTTGAGTTGAAAGTGTTTGATAATGTTTTTCAATGTTTTAAATGTATTTGCACCATTGTGTGGTAGAGGTATTGAGGGGCCTTGCCAAGGCCCCTTGATGCTGCAGTTGAAACCAGAGACTGTTTTTTGTTTTTTACTTACACAGGTGGCTTAAAAATTGAATCTGGGGGCTGCAGAGATGGCTTAGTGGTTAAACGCTTGCCTGTGAAGCCTAAGGACCCCAGTTCAAGGCTCTATTCTGCAGGACCCACATAAACCAGATGCACAAGGGGGCGCATGCATCTGGAATTTGTTTGCAGTGGCTGGAGGCCCTGGTGCACCCATATTCTCTCTACCTGCCTATTTCTGTATCTCTCTCTCTCTCTCTCTCTCTCTCTCCCTCTCTTGCAAATAAATAAATAATAGAATATTTTTAAAAAATTTAATCTGGGCCAGCAGCCTTTGCAAGCAAGCACCTTTAATTGCTAAGCCCTTCCAAGCCCCTGAAAATATATTTTTAAAAATATTTATTTATTTATTAGAGAGCAATAAAGAGAAAGCCCTAGGGCTCCTTGTTGCAAGTGAACTCTAGACACATGTGCTACTTTATGCATCTGACTTTTTGTGGGTACTGTTGAATTGAGCTTGAGTTGTCAGGCTTTGCAAGAAAGTGCCTTTAAAGTGCTGAGGCCCCTACCTGAAAATATTTTTTTTTAAACCAGGTTTCGCTAAAATGTTTTTAAAACCAAATTAAGCCATTATGCTCCTTGAGTCCATAGTGACAATCATAGAGAATTGTGAGTTGAATACATATTTGGACCTTGGTAACGTTGTTTAGTCAATTAATGATACTTATTTTTGATGAGATGTAGTCTTTGCTGTACTGTAATATATTATACTCCTATTTTAAAGTCCCAATTCTCCATGGCATACCTTTTTGCATTTCTTTATTCTTAAACCATTTTTGTGGGAAAGTACTGTGGCATTAAGATGATATTTACATATGATCATAACTTTTGTTCTCTTAGGAATTTGAGCAGTTTAACAAGAGGTTATATGAAGTCTCTAGGAGAGTTCGCATTCCCTTGCCTGTGTCTAACATACTCTGGGAACACTGTATACGATTGGCTAATAGAACTATTGTGGAAGGGTAAGGTTTTCAGAAAGCATTATTTGTTACTTGAATTATTAATTATGATGTGTGAATGACATATGTGATCAGTATGTGTGGAAACAATGAAGATAATGACAAATGGCAAATGTGTTTGCAATCTAATTTGAGAGGACTCCACGAACCTCACAGTACCTGTCTCCTTAAGCTTTCCTTTCTTGCTGGTGACATTGAACCAGGATAGCAGATGAATGAGGAATGTAGACTCACTAGATTATCTGAAAAATAGACTAATATTAATAGTGTTAGTAATTAACATTATTGTTAATAGTATTATTACCAGTCATATATATATATATATATATTTTTTTTTTTTTTGGTTTTTCGAGGTAGGGTCTCACTGTAGCTCAGGCTGACCTGGAATTCACTATGTAGTCTCAGGGTGGTCTTGAACTCACTGCGATCCTCCTACCTCTGCCTCCCAAGTGCTGGGATTAAAGGTGTGCGCCACCACACCTGGCTCCAGTCATAATTTTTATAATGTATATTCTTAACACTTATTGAGCACTAAATATGTGCTGTTTACTGAACCGGCTATTTTACAGGATTACATTAGCAAATCTTGACTTATCTCTCTTTGATAGATACTATTATTCTATTCTGTCCCTGAGACAAAAAGGGATTTTGGCTCAGAAAAGCCAGGTTTAACAAGGATATAATTTTCCAAGCTCAGGTTTTTTTTTATTATTATTATTTTATTTATTTTTGGAGAGAGACACAGAGAAAGACAGATAGAGATGGGCGCGCCAGCAGTCTCTCAGCTGCTGTGAATGAAATCCAGATGTGTGCGCCCTCTTGTGGGCAGGTGCGGCATTGTGCCCTTGTGTCACTTTGCATCTGGCTAAACATGGGACCTGGAGATTGGAACTGGGTTCTTGGGCTTAGCAGGCGGGCGCCTTAACTGCTAAGCCATCTCTCCAGCCCACTCAGGGTTTTTTTTAATTGACAACTTCCTTAACTGTAGACAATAACCCATGGTATTTCCCTCCCTCCCTCCACTTTCTCCTTTGAAACTCCACTGTCCATCATATCCCCTCCCCCTCTCAATCAGTTTCTCTTTTTATTTTGATGTCATGATCTTTTCCTCCTATTACAATGGTCTTGTGTAGGTAGTGTCAGGCACTGTGAGTTCATGGATATACAGGTCATTTTGTGTCTGGAGGAGCATGTTGTAAGGAGTTCTACTCTTCCTTTGGCTCTTACATTCTTTCTGCCCCCTCTTCCCCAATGGACCCTGAACCTTGGAAGTTGTGTTAGAGACTTTTCAGTGCCGAGCACTCCTCTGTCCCTTATTCTCAGCACCATGGTGCCTTCTGAGTCATCCCAAGGTCACCACCATCTGAAAAGAGAAGCTTCTCTAACCAAAAGTAAGAGTAGCATTAATATATGGGTATGGACATTAACAAGAGTGCTTATTAGGCAGTTTGGTGAGTATACACATTTAGCCAGACACCAGCAGACATTACACCCCTAGGGCTGTTGTAGGTTTTCAGTATCAGGGATGTATTGCCTCCCATGGAACGGGCCTCCAGTCCAATTGGAGGGTGGTTGGTTTCCCCCATAACAGACATGCCACTCTTGTACCCGTTGGTTCATTTGCCTGGCTGGCCAAATTTAAAGCTTGCAGTGTTCACTTTTGAGTACCTGCACTGGTGTTTTCTCTCTCTCCCATTGAACTGCATGTAGTGTAGCTTTTTCCAGCTTTCTGTCAGCTGTTCCACATGGAGGAGGCTTTTAGCTCCACTCCAGCAGGATCTCTCAGTGACCTTGCAGCCCAAGTATGTGGAGTCTTCAGCAATAGGGTCTTACCATCTATTCCTGGTAGGAAACCAAGGGCCTCAGCAGTGTCCTGTAAGGTTTTGGGGGTATCTGTGACCTCCCTGGTCAACAACTCACTGGAAGGTATCCCATCCCTGGCACTGAAAATTTTCTAGTAACAATCTATTGCTTCTGAGTGTTCCATTGTCCAGAAAAGTTGGTTTCCATATGACTTATTTATATCCTCTTAGATTTTGATTAGCCCTCCCTCTACCTTTCCTTTACTCAATCTCTTCCCCTGACCTCACTTAGGCCTTTTTGCCCCCATTAATCTGTCCTTCTACTTACATATATACAATACCATCCTGTTAAGTCCCCCTCCTTCCCTTTGTATTCCCTTTTTTTTTGGTTTTTCAAGGTAGGGTCTCACTCAAGCCTGACCTGGAATTCACTATGTAGTCTCAGGGTGGCCTTGAACTCATGGCAATCCTCCTATCTCTGTTTCCCGAGTGCTGGGAATAAAGGCGTGCACCACCTCGCCCAACCTTAGCTCAGTTTCTAAATGCAGAGAAAGCACATGAACTCCTGTACTCTGATGGCAAAGTGAGTCCTCATAACCCTCATGTCACTGTTTGTCATGTCATCATCTTTAGTCATTGTTCGTGCTGAGTTTAAAGCTCTGTGCCTGGGAGTCCTCTTAATCTTCAGAGACTATGCTTAATATGTCTGCAGTATCTAAAACACAAAAGGAGAAGATGTCCCCAAAAGGCAAATAGCTATTTCTTTTTTGTTGTTTTTGAGGTAGGGTCTCACTCTAGCCTAGGGTGACTTAGAACTCACTTTATAGTTCCAGGCTGGCCTTCTACTAACAATTATCCTGCTACCTCTGCCTCCCAAGTACTGGGATTAAAGGCATGTGCCACCATGCCTGGTAGCTATTTCATCTTTTAAAAATATTTTTACTTATTTATTTTCAAGAGCGTTTGGGGGAGAATGGGCACACCAGGGCTTCTTGCCACTGCAAATGAATGCCAGATGCATGCACCGCTTTGTGTATCTGGCTTTATGTGGGTATTGGGGAACTGAACCTGGGCCATCAGGCTTTGCAAGCAAGGATCTTTAACTGCTGAGCCACGTCTTCAGCCCAAACAGCTATTTCAAAGACCATGTATGCTGATTTGAATTGTACAGCTGTATATATGCACCATCCTCCATTTGTTTGGTCTTTACCTCTCCTTTAAAAAGAATGTAGTACAGTGGGAATGGTTTAGATAAGGGGAGACCTATCACTATAGTGGTGCTGTATTGAAACCACCAGTGCTGTCAGTCATGATAGTTGTGTCTGCAGTCACAGCCAAGAAGTTATTTCAATAAATGAATTAAAGTGAGTAATACGGGCTGAGCTTCTATGTAACCACTTTACCAGTTGAGAGGAGAACCTTGTTCACTAAATAATCTGTGATTTTTCTAGTCAATTTCCTTAAAGGAAATGCCTCATTCCTGACCATTGACTCTCCCAATGTCTATGACTGATTGAAGGAATGAACCACTGACTTTAAGAGTAGTAAATACTGTGCTGCTAGGGTTCGTGTATTGATCCTTATTACTCAGTTACTCTAAAATACAGTAATTGGGAAGTGTGGGGTGTCAGAATACATCTATGAATTGCTTTATCATGGAAAACTATGTAGGTAGTCAGTGAAGGATTATTTCAGTGATTTCTTTGCATCCATTGTTACACTGTGGAATTTTTCCCCAAAGCCTACTTTTACAAATGACCCTTGGCGGGCAGGTGAACTAGCATGCCAGTTTGACTTTCTTAGACGGTTAGGTTGATTAGGTGTAGTAAGTGATAGTGTATAGAACCAAAAGAACCTTGAAGCTGTCCAGTCTCTGTTTTGCAAGTGAGGAAGTTGAAGGCTAGAAAGAGGTAAAGTGATGTCATGACAGGTTCAGGTACTATTTTTCTAGAATTCTGTCACTTTTGGATAATCCACCCAAATGTTGGTTAAAGTTCCAGTGCCTATAGTTATCTTTTTCTCACCATTCCATCATTTATGTTGCCTTATTATTGTCTTAGATATGCCAATGTCAAGAAGTGCAGTAATGAAGGTCGTGCCTTGATGCAATTGGATTTTCAACAGTTTTTAATGAAACTTGAAAAACTAACTGATATTAGACCCATTCCTGATAAAGAATTTGTGGAAACGTACATCAAAGCCTACTACCTAACTGAGAATGACATGGAACGCTGGATCAAGGAGCACAGGGTGAGAGCTGGGAGGCAGTTTTCCTTTCCTCTGGGCTGCTGTGTATGTTGTATTATGTAATTCAAAACTATGAGAGGAAAAAAGAAACATTTGCTTTTAAAGCATAAACCAAATATAAGCCACTTAGGTCAGCTTTTTATCATTTTCACACTGTATTCAATGCCCTTTGCTAATCAAATTCTTTTGAATCCCTTTGTATTGTCATAGTAATTATCTGGAAATATAGCAAGGTCAGAGCATGAGCTATGTTTTTTCTGTAGCTGTGTTGGAAGAAAAGATTGAAGTGGGGCTAGAGAGATGGCTCAGCAGTTTAATTGTGCTTCCTGTGTAAGCGTAAAGGCCTGAGGGGGCCTGAGACTTAAGTTTGAATCTCCAGAGCCCATGTAAACAGCTGGGCGTAACCACATAGGCTTGTAGTCCGAGTCCTGTAAGGGAACAGACATCTGGGAATTGCTGGAGCTCATGGAAAAAATGACAAGCAGCAGGATCAGTAAGAAACTACCTCAAATGAGAATAGGCAGAAGAGAGATAGAGTCAGACACAGCTTTCTGCCTGGGCGCCACAGGCAAGCTCACTCCGTCACAGTTGAGGGCAGGGGGTGCTGCATGGACACATACATGTGCATACATATTCCCCCACACACACACTACACCACACTCAGAAACAAAAAAAAAAAAAATTATAAAAGAAAGATTGAAGTGGTTAACATCAATATAAGTTGAATATAGTAACATGGAAATGATTCCTACATTGTAGTGTATTATAATACTTTATATCTCTCAGACTGGAGAGATGGCTTAGTGGTTAAGGCGTTTGCCTGCAATGCCAAAGGATCCCGGTTCAATTCTCCAGGATCCACATAAGCCAGATTCACAAAGAGGTACATGCGTCTGGAGTTCTGGTGTGCTCATTCTCTCCCACCCCCCCCACCTCTTTCTATCTCTCAAATAAATAAATAAAATATATTTTAAAAAAACTTTATATCTCTCATCCATGAAATAGTAACACACTGGTATGAATTAGCATGATTTGAAGATATTAATATTTAAATGGCTAAACTTAATGTTGTTTATTTACTTGAGAGAAAGAAAGAGGAAGAGAGAGAAAGAGAATGGTTACACCAGGGCCTTCAGCTGCTGCAAATGAACTCCACATACATCTGCTACCTGGTACATCTGGCTTATGTGGGTCCTGGGGAATCAAACCTGGGTCGTCTGGCTTTACCTTAAACACTAAGCCATCACTCCAGCCTCAAATGGCTAAACTAAAACTTGCATCCAACATTAGACTAATATAGGTTTGATTATTTTTCTTTTGCTATTAGTATACTGAATTTTCAACAGCTTAAGTCAGTATATATCACTTAAACATGCTCAGTATTAGGAGCTTTCTGTATGATCCTTATGTCATTTGTCTGGTCAAATCGAATATGAAGTTAGATTTAAAGATAAGATTAAAGTTATTCAAGTCACTAATCAGGAGCATTGTGAGTTCAAGGCCAGCACGGTCTACATAAAAGACCCTATCTCAAATGCTCCAAAATAAAACAACCAACCAAACAAAAAACTTATCAGCAAATTTTGCTGCTTCAATAGCTGTAGCATTCAGTTACTCAGACTGTAGTGTCACAAATAAAAGCTAAGTCATGTTCACTTCAGGTAAGGAAAGATGTTATTTGTGTTGATTTTATCAGGCTTATCCTTTCAAGGTTCTGCATTGTTAAAAGAAAAGTGAACTTTGACTTGGAGCACCAACATCTGCTGTTTTTTGTGAAATGTGTCCACTATAGGTTGGAAGCAAAGTTGTACATGTTATTATGAATAATTTCTGACCTCTGCAGGGTGGTAGAAGAGAAAAGCACAGCTCTTCTGCATCCATTTCTTATTGCAAAAATGATGAGCATTTCAGGATTTATTCTTATAATACTGTACAGTCGATTTTTAGCATAGTAACTGGTTGGTATGTGTGATTCAGTGACATTTTCCAGGCAGCAGCAGGAACATTTCCTACATGCTCTTTCCAACTGAAAAGCAGGGAAATTTCTTGAGAATTCCCCACCTGGGCAAGGCTTAATGATGATGGGTACACACTTAGTGCTGGCTGGTAAATTGACATTACTTGCCACATGCTGTCAGAGAACAGGTGTACAAACCAAGCAATTGACTGAAGTTTTAGAATGGGCTCTTTCTCACATTTTGAAATTCTACTCTTTAGTGATTACTTTCAGTAAAATCAGGGTTTCTTTTTTTTATAGGGTGACGGCACATAGCTGTCTCTCCCTAAACTTGCTGTTTGTCTTCCAGAACAAACCCAATATGCCAGCCTTTCTGGTGAATCCATTTCTGTTCTCCTAGAAGTGCGGATCAGATAGGTCTGGATGGTGAAACATCCTCTACTTGCCTGGCAGTTGCAGTATGAGCATTTTAAAGAGTGGCTTTCTGATCATTTTACCTGACTCATGGTTTATTTATCTAAAATGGACAGTGCCAGGGCAACAGTCACATTTTTAAATTTGAAATGACAGTATGTTTTAAAAATATTTTATTTACTAAAGAGAGAGAGAAGAAAAAAGAGAGGGAGAGGGAGGGAGAAAGAGAGGATGGGCATGCCAGAACCTCTAGCTACTGCAACAAACTCTAGACACATGCACCACCTTGTGCATCTGGCTTTACATGCGTACTGGGAAATTGAACCTGGGTCCTGTGGCTTTGCAGACAAGTGCCTTAACCGCTAAGCCACCTCTCAAGCCAGGCATTATGTTTTGACAAATTGAAAATAATATCACAGAAATAAGAGCAAAGTATGGGACTTTTAAGTATATAAAAGTATAGGAATGTTATATTACCTTGCCACAGTAAAAGTTTCTTGTTTCAGATGTATACTATAGTAAACGATTTGTCTTCTGTGTCCCAATTGTTAGCTCCCCTATCCCTCAGCAGCTTATCATGCTCAGAACTGTCCCCTTCGGTCCAAACAGCTGCCTGTTCTTTTGCCGGATTGATCAGATGTATCAACTCTCAGATACTGATACTAAACTTGGCTTTTCTTCTCTGAGCAGGAATATTCAACAAAGCAATTAACCAACTTGGTGAATGTTTGCCTGGGATCACATATCAACAAGAAAGCAAGACAGAAACTTCTAGCAGCTATAGATGATATAGACCGACCTAAAAGATAATGAACACAGCCCTCTTTCCTCAGTGGCATCGATCTTAGCATGTATGATGTGAAAGGCAATTTTTATGCACCCTGACAGTTGTTTGCTAAGAACTTATGAGCATGCTCTTAAAGCTGGAAAGTTGAAAACATGAAGTGCGTGTGGTGTTCTCCAGTGACTTCTATATGCTCCCTCTTTCTCTTCAAGTTTCTGCCTCATTTGTTGTAATCCTTTCCTGAAACAATATTATTGCCTTGTCATAATTATTATTATGTGACTATAATTTTCCATTTTATAGAAAATGTATCATAAATATACAGTGAGAAGGAACAGTGGCTAATGTATCTATGAGTAGTTTTTGGAGAGTGAATTTATGTTGGCACTTTTCTACCCTCTGAACTTGGTTCTTAATAAACACGAGAGTGAATGTATAGTATTTCCTAATTATGAGCACTGCATGAGAATTAAAAATGTACCTGTATAAGTGAAATAGTTGAAAAATCAATATGTTCTCTGTTTTTAAATGTAAAGTGTCTTGTCAGGGTTAATTGGGTTATGACAGTGATTCTAAATGATGAAATGTAATAAACATTATACTTTAAAATGATCAGCTTGTGTGAGACTGCATTTTGATATTTTTATCTGGCAAGCATATTTCATGAAAATATACAGTTTTGTTTGTTAGCGTGCTCTGATTTAATTGTTTTATATCCTTAAACCACTGTAGGAAATACTTTTATTGCCAATGTGTAAGTCATGTGTCTATCTTCCTCAGATGCTTGTTTTGTAGCACAGGTGTATAATACCAAGTGTATAGCAGTGATGAACCATTAATGACCCTGTAGTCACTGTGGATTTTTTTTCTAAACTTTTCCCTGGAGTCTGGCATCTTCTCTCAGTATTTACAACTTGAAAATCAGCTTCTCATGTGTGTGCTTTTTTGAGTTGTGCATGGAAGATTTCTCAGGGGATAGTGGTAGTCCAGTGGCTACTGTGCAGAGTCTGTGTCAGTAGCAGATGGGAACCTAAAGAAGGTCATCAGACTGGCCTCGTGTCCTGTGTGTCTGAAGGGCTGTAGCGTATGTGATCAGCCACTCATTGCCCACCAGCCCGTGTGCAGTTGAGAAATAGCACAGCAATATGATCACTTCCAGCATTTGCCTTTGTGGGGGATGTTTGTTTTTTTTTTTTCCTCTAATTAGTTTTATTTTGCTTTTAGTCTCTGGTGTCACAGTTCACTTATTGTCAGTTTAAAACTTCCTTGTACAAGAATGAGTTTGGTACAGTACAACCAGCTTCTGACAGTTGACTGTGAACTGATGAGTACATTCTGCCTGAGACCTTTTTTATCTTTTTTTTTTTTTTTGAGGATTTATGTATTTATTTATGAGAGAGAGAGAGAAAGAGAGAATGGGCATGCCAGGGCCTCTAGCCACTGAGGAGTTGAACCTGGGTCCTTTGGCTTTGCAGACAAGTACTTTAACCACTAAGCCATCTCTCCAGCCCCTAAGGCCTTTGTTTCTTTGTAGCCACTGGAGAGCAAACATGAGATACCTTGGCCCTGTGTTTAAATGCCACATTTTATTAGGTACAGGAAAAACTAATCAATCTTATTTCTCGATTGACTAGATGCTGCCTATTTCTTGTTTCATACATGGATTTTGTAGTCATTTTCCATTAATTTCTACTTTGGTTGGCTCTAGATAAAATGAACGGCAATTACCTGCCTGGTAGAGACTGGTGCTTTCTAGGGTAATAGGACTTCATACAAAAGAAAAACTTATTTTTGAGATAGAGACTCTGCCATGTAATCTAGACCTTCTAAGTCCACCTTTACTTTGCTTTCTCCATGTCCAAAATACAAATGACAGATCTCAGTGCTTTTTGAAAAGGTTTTCCTTTAGTTTTGCATTGAAAGCTAGCTAAGTGCCAACATCAAAACAGTAACCGGAGATAATTGACAAAATTACCTAATAATGGGCGTGTTACCAGACATTTCTCAAATACATTATGCATCGATATTGAGTTACAGTAGTACAACATTTTGTGAAACTAATTTCAAGATAAATAGGATTGAAAAGCTGAGAAAGTAAATGGAATTACACATATTCTAAAAGCTACTGTAGTTACACTAAATCATTCTTTTTTTTGTCTAATTTTCCCTAACTTTGACATTTTATATGAAAGTGTCTTGTAGAATTCAGAATTTTCTATTGATATGAGAGCCTGGTAAATTGGTATCCTCTGAGAAAGCATGATTATTTATATGAATATAAACTTTACAGCTAAAACTTTGAGGAGATACACAGCAACTCAAATGAACTAATTTGCCTCAGTTTGTAAAAACAACAACAAAAAACCATCTATAGAGATCTTAAGTCCACTTTACCAAATAAGCTCATTTAATCAACTTACAAATCAAATTTCTCTTGAAGGCAAGATTGTATGGTATTTTATCATATTTTAAAGTACCGCTCTTTAAATTTTCATTTAATGTCTGCTACAGTGAAACTTTAAGTTAGATTGAATAGCTTCCTCTACTTGCTCACTGAAAAATAGTCATAAAGAGACAAAATTCAGGCCTGGATAGATTTCTCAGTGGTTAGGGCACTTCCCTACAAAGCCTAATGACTGGAGTTCAATTCCCCGGAACCCACATAAAGCTATATGCACAAAGTGGCACATGTGTCTGAGTTTGTTTGCAGCAGCTGGAAGCTGTGGCATGCCCATTCTCTCCTCTCTCTTTCTGCTTACACATAAATAAAAATATTTTTAAAGGGGGAGGTTCCAGTCAAGATGGCATCCACTTAACCACACCTTACCTCACAAGGAAGTAAAGGCAAGACCCTGAAGGCTCAAGGGATTTTTTTAAAGGGGTTTACTGGCTCTAGCACGCTTCCAGAGGGTGGGGGTGGATGAGCAATATAGGGAATCCACTGATTCCCACCATCTCAGGCAGGTGCCATCGCAGGTCAGGTCCCTCCTTAGTCAGCCAGAGCCCAGCGTGCCATCCCAGGTCAGGTCCCACTGGGGCTGCCTGAGCCCCATCACCAGACAGGTGCCACCCTTGCGGGCCAGAGCCCCATGTGCCACCACAGGCCAGGTCCCTCCGGGCCTGCCTGAGCCCCATCGCTGGACAGGTGCGGCCCTTGTTGGCTAGAGCCCCATGTGCCTTCTATGAAGCTAGTATCACCCTAATACCAAAATCAGGCAGAGATGCCACAAGAAAAGGAAACTACAGGCCTATTTCCCTGATGAACCTAGATGCAAAGATCCTGAGCAAAATCCTTGCAAATTGAATTCAACAGCACATCAAAAGCATTATCCACCTGGACCAAGTAGGTTTCATCCCAGGAATGCAGGGTTCCTTCAACATATGGCAATCTGTCAATGTAATAGACCACATAAATAAGCTTAAACACAAAAACCACATGATTATTTCAATAGATGCAGAAAAGGCTTTTGACAAAATACAACATCATTTCATGATCAAAACATTGGAGAGAATAGGCATGGATGGTCTATATCTTGACATAAAGGCTGTATATAAAGGGCCTAAAGCCCAAATAATACTTAATGGGGAGAGATTGAAGGAAGTCTCACTGAGATCAGGAACAAGACAGGTGTGTTCACTCTCACCTCTGCTTTTGAACATAGTACTGGAAGTACTAGCTCAGGCAATAAGACAGGAGAAAGAAATAAAAGGGACACAAATTGTAAAGGAAGAAGTTAAGTTAGCCTTATTTGCAGATGACATGATTCTATACGTAAGTGACCCAAGATCCTCCATCCCAAAACTCTTAAAGTTGATTAACTCCTTCAATAAAGTAGTAGGATACAAAATCCATGTACAAAAATCAGCAACCTTTCTATACGCAAAAGACAAAGATACAGAAAAAGAAATAAGTGACATTGTCCCATTTTTAATAGCATCAAAAAAATAAAATACCTTGGAATAACATTAACAAAGGAGGTGAAAGACCTTTACAACAAAAACATAAAAACACTCAAGAAGGAAATTGAGGAGGACTTGAGAAAATGGAAAGACCTCCCATGCTCCTGGATAGGCAGAATTAACATTGTGAAAATGGCAATCTTACCAAAAGCAATATATAGATTTAATGCAATACCAATACAAATCGCAATGTCTTTCTTCATAGATAGAAAAAAAGATCTCAAACTTCAAATGGAATGGCAGAAGGCCTTGGATATTCAAGCATATCCTCAGCAAAAGAAACACCTCCGGAGGCATCACCATACCTGATCTAAAGCTATACTACAAAGCCATTGTAACAAAAACAACATGATACTGGCATAAAATGGAACAGAATTGAGGACCCAGACTTTGGATCAAGTAACTACAGCTACTTGATATTTAACAAATGCCCAAAGAATGTAAACTGGAACAAAGACAGCATCTTCAACAAATAATGCTGGACAAACTGGAAAACCATATGCAGGAAAATGAAACTTGATCTACACATCTCACCATGCACAAAAATTAAGTCAAAATGGATCAAAGACCTCAATATAAGACCAGAAACGCTGCTGCTACCGGAAAAAAAAAAAATAGGAGGAACTTCCCATGATATAGGAGTGGGAAAAGACTTCCTGAACAAAACCCCAGTAGCTCAGGAGTTAAATAATCACTCAACCATTGGGATCTCTTGAAGCTAAAAAGCCTTTTCACACACAAACATACAATAAGCAGAGCCAATAGATTACCCACAGAATGGGAGAAAATCTTTGCTGGATAATTTGGCAAAGGAGATAGACACAGAGAACACTCAGCCCTACCAAATCAGAGATCCAGAGACACAGAGACTTCCATGACCTCGCCACTGAAATAGACCTAAAATGAACCCAACATGGCTTAGGGAAATTCATGGAAGAGGGGGCGGAAAGATTGTTAGAGCCATAAGTTGGGTCATTATGCACAGAGACATTGACTCTGCCCACATAACTGATGGCTATCCCCACAATGCAAGACCCACAATTCCCCCGGGGGGGCAGGGAGAAGGCTAACAATGGTACCATCATGGCTCTATGCACATTATATAGATAACTAATAATTTTTTTTAAAAAGGGCAAAGTTCAGTTCATTTTGAAAACAGTTAGTTTTTGTATTGAAAAACAATTAGACCCAAATATGAGTGCCAATTGTGTGCAAAGCAAGTAGAATTAATATAGGAGAAGGGGGAAATATATACTTGCATAGTTATCCCTTCATTCATATATAGTGAGAAACATTTTCTTTGCTCCTCACTAGCACCCTAGTGTCATTTTCCCTCCTTCAACCGTCAAACAAGTTGAAAAAAATGAGTCTAAGAAACTGCTGGTCCAAGTGTGAACTAAAATATGACTACTGACCACATCTTCTATTCCTTCTAAAATGGTCAGGGTGGAAGGTGACTGGGAAGGAGAAAGGCATAGGGAAAGCAGAATAGGAAGCCAGAAAATTGGTCAAGAAGATCCACTACTGGGCAGGGAAACTGAGTTCTTCAGAAATTAAGTAAGCCATTGGTTTCCTCCTCAGCAGAACAGGGGTTATAATAACACAAGTACTACATAGATTGTTTAAGACTGGATGCATGAAGCGTCTAAAACATATTTGGTGCGTGTTATTTTACACTAAAATCGTTATTACTAGTAAAACAAAAGTATGCATATCCTTTTGGAAAAAAGATTTGAAAGTCTCTGAATGTTTTGGGGATTTACTTCTTAAAGAACACACAAAACAAAACAATTAATGAAATGTGTCCACTTTTACAAGTCGCTTGTCTTAGGCTGGAGCTGTTAACGTACTTCCAGGGCACGTGTCAGGCCTGAAAGTGCCTAAGATGGCCCCACATTTGGATATCCAGAACCCACCCACAGAAGCAGCTGGGTATGGCCAAGCATGTCTACAACCCCAGTCCTGTGAGGAGCAGAGACCAACCAGAGAATAGCAAATAGAACATTCCTGAATTAGTAAGAGACTCAGTTGGAAAGAAAAACAGACAGGTCAGTGATAGAGCATCAAAGTTCTCCTGTGGCTGTTGTACATGAGTGTCAGGTGCCACATGAAAGTGCATGGAACAGTGCATCAGCACATAAGTGTGCAACACACACACACAGCCATCCTACTCTTTCCCTACGATGTCTGACTGGTGAACTAGTGAAGATAGTCATCCTGATGTATCTTAGTAGGAAAAAAAAAATCCAACTAGCTTGTGTGTGTATGTGCACACTTTGTGGAAGTCTTATTTTAAAGACCACATTTTTTTTTCATGTTAAGCACTAACTGAGCTTAAATAGTGTTTGCACACCTCCTGTAGAGTCCACCTGCAGCTCTGTAATGGAAACAGCTGCCTCCACAAATGCTCTAGGATTTGCAAGGACATTTGTGCACAAACCACTTTGGCCAGATGTTTGAGTCCTCTCTATATTTGGGGGATTGTTTGCAACCAGCTGGCTCTCAGACAGTAGCCATCTGGCTGGCTAGCTGCCCTTACCAAATCATGGATTTCTATTTGTCTGATTCAATTCATTGCTTAGTGAATCAAAGACCAAATCACTATAAAATATGTTTCCATATTTCCAATCATCTCACTGCTCATAAATTCATGCTCCAATGAGAAACCTCCCAGGAGCATCTTTCTCACTTAGTTATAGTGTACAAACACAGGTTAAGGTTTAAGAGGGCAAGACAATGTTCTAGGATTATCTTTTGGAAAACTTGCATGTTTAATTCTAAAGTGAGCAGAATAAATTTAATATTGTCAAAAATGTAAAGACAAACCTGGATGGATAGCTAGATTATAGTTGTGTTGTGAAGGAAAGTTCCAGGTGAATAACTCTGGCATATGATAGGAGGGAGGGGAGAGGAGAGGGAGTTTGGTCAGTAAATTTCCCTCAGAGGCTCAGTCCCCACAGCAGCAGGGTTGAGGGTCAGGGCCTTTGGAAGATGCTTGGGTCACGAGGCTCTGACCTCAGGAGTGGATTAATGCTTCTGTGTACAACATAGCTTAATGGTTTGGGGGGTGAAAATTCGGTATAAAAGCAAGTCCCCTCTGCTTCCTGACCATCATAAGCAGTTTTCTCCACTGCAGGCTCCCAACACCATGATGACCTGCCTCACCACAGGCCCCAAAAAGCAACTGGTCCTAACCATAGACTGAATGAAGCCTCTGAAATGGTGATCGGAAACAAGCCTCTCCCCCGTTTATTTTTCTCAGATGTTTTGTCACAGTGACAGAAAGTTGATGAACAAATAAGACAAGCAAAAGTCAACGGTTCTCAAACCTCAGTGTACCCAGGATTCGTTAAAAGCGCCAATTGCTGAGCTCCTGCAGATTCAGCAGGATTTCATATGTTACACGAGCGGAGCTTGAGAATTTTCATGTCTAACAAGTTCCCAAGTGATACTGAGTGCTGGGTATCAGTCACACACTTTTATGAACCGCCGTTCAAGCTTTATCTTAGGCAGCATACAGGTGGATTTAAAAAGAAAACATTTAAGGATGTTAATATGTACCCCTGTTTCCTGCTTGGCTGCACAAATCACCTAGGAAGAGGCTGGGGGAGAGCACGACTGAGCTTCCGAAAGGATAGTGGCTAACCAATGAAAGGGAGATGAAAGGGTGCACAGTTTGAGGTGGAGGAGCTGTACCTAGCCAATCTTCAATCATTTTAATTCCTTTCTTCGGGCATCCAGCAACAGATCACACCAGCTCTGCCTCCCAAACATGCCTGAGGTCTGACATCCTCTCACCATACATAGCAGCACCACTGCAGTGCGAGCACTCGGGCCCCTCCCCCGGTTTATCGCATCGCTTCCTGCCCTGCAGTTTAGCTTTTCTGGTGATTCCACTGTGGCTTCGTTTCTAATAGTGATTTTGATAAAACTGAGGTCATATTTCAGGTAACTACTTAGTGGCCACAGTCTTCCAAGTGCTTTCCATTTGAAGGTTAAATCTACAACTCTTTTTAAAAATTATTTGTTTGTTTGTTTGTTTTCTGAGGTAGGGTCTCCCTCTCTAGGCCACGATAACCTGGAATTCACTATGTAGTCTCAGGGTGGTGTCAAACTCATGGTGATCATCCTACCTCTACCTTCCATAGTGCTGGGATTAAAGATGTGTGCCACCATGTCTGGCTTTTTGTTTTTGTTGTTTGTTTTTCTTTTATTGGTTTAAGGGGGGGCAGATAGAGAAAGAGAGAATGGGTATGCCAGGGCAAATGAACTCCAGAAGCATGCGCCACGTTTTGCATCTGGCTTACATGGGTCCCAGGGAATTGAACCTTGCTCCTTTGGCTTCACAGACAAGCACCTTATCCACTAAACCATCTCTCCAGCTGTGGTTCACAAGCCTGCACCATAAAATCTCTCCTGTCCTGCATTCTCCCTGTTATTGCACAAAAACATGGCCTTCACTGCTCTCTGACAGCAGCCTCCTACCTGGGACCTGCTCTCTGACTATACACTTACCTGATATCCCATGGCCAGGCCCTAGGCTCGTGGCACATGAGCTCTTCCACAGTCATCCATTCAAACTGCCCTGTTGTAACTGTCACTATTGTCACTGTTGTAACAGTGTCTATCCCTGTTCCCTACCAATCCATCATATTTGTCTGTGCAAAGGTAAATTTCCCTAAAATGGTCGTATTTGGTAAGGGGGTTGAAGGTAACACTGTGGTTAGGAAGTAGAGATAAACGAAGTTGGTGAGATAGGCTGCAGCAGCCAGCCAGGGTTGAAGGGGGAGAATGACACTAGGATGCTGTTGAGAAGCAAAGAACATGGAAGTGTGCAGAAAGTCAACAGGGACACCAGTGTGGCAAAGATGCAGCCCCACCACTGATCAGTGTTCCCAGATATTTGCCTCTCCAGATTCATATGTACACATACTCCTTCCACTCTCCACTCCACTGACTAAACACATAGGCTGTCTGTTTCTTCCGATAATAGGATGCTTATTTTCAAATGGATTTAAACTGAGGTGCATTGGTTATCTCTTCTAAGGCAGTCTTTGAGACAAGGCTTGTTGTACATAAAATAACAGCAGTTTTGTTTCTTGGATTTAAGTGTGTATCAATAATAAAATTCTAACTGAGATTATACTTCGTGCCCATCCATGGACTGAGATTTAGCAGTACCTGACAGACTTAGCAAGTACTTTATGCTCAAAACTAATTTAAATGTTTTCGAACCCTTGTGGAAAGAGCACATTAGAGGATTTTCACATTTTCACAACTGGAAGTGTTGTTATCAAGTATTTAACCATGTCAATAAGAAGTTGGACCTTGTGGACTCATCGTGTGTGTGCGTGCGTGTATGTGTGTGTGTGCCCATGCCTGTGTGCATGCAGACATACTTGGGCTGTGGTGTGTATGTGGAGGTCAGAGGCAATCTCAGATGCCAGTCCTTGCTTTCCACCTTGTTTGAGGCACAGCCTCTTGTATTCACCACTGTTTCCATCAGGATATCAGGCCTGTGAACTTCCATGGATTCTTCTGTCTCCATTTCCCATCTTACTGTTAGGAGCACTGAGATTGTAGATATAACCTGTCGCATCCAGTTTTATGTGGGTTTTATAGATAGGAATTTAGGTCATCACACTTTTGCAGCAAATGCTTTTACACAGTGAACCATCTCTCACCCCAGTCTTATTTGTTAAAATGGTTAAGCTGTCTTGATAACTTCTTTTTCAAAAATTAAACCCTAAAATATTTTGTCAAATCCCTCTTCTTTTCTTTTGGCTATCTTTACTCAGTTTAGAATTTAGATTTCATCTATAGGAAATTATGAAGAGGAATTTTGGAAATAGATTCTATTTTTAAGTTATATAACAGCATAAATCACTTTGTACAAGGAGATAAAGTGGAAAAGTTTTAGCCAGTTGAGCTCTTGTTTTCCATGCTTTAGGGAAGAATGTATAGGTGATATAGCTGTGGCATGTATCAGGAAATTTTAGCAGTGACAGTATTTCACTAAACTTGTCTATCTGGTAAGATCATGTTGCAAAATAATATTTTAGTGAAGTCAGATACTCCTATACATGAAAAAAGCACCATTTCTTCACTGTGACTTGGAAGGTTTATTATGGATTTGTATGGAGGTGGGGAGTGATGTAGAGGCGAGGTGCTGGCATCTTTTTGTGAAGCAGAAATTTAACAACATAGCATTCAGCCAGGATCCAGTGAATCTGCCATGAATTAGCACCTGTGCATCCAGTGGTCTTGTCCAGACTTGGTATTTCCAGGCTCTTGACATCTTATTCAGAACATTGGAAAAGCACACACAAACAGCAAAGCAGCCAGAAGTTTATCCGAAAGTTCAGAAAAGATATGTGGTGAGGGAGCAGCAAACTGCCTGAGCTGGGTCTTCCTCTTTTAGGTCCAGGAGGAGGAAAAGTTGGTTTCTAGGGTGAGATATGGGTGGTTTGCTATTTCAACTGATAGATTTGGGTTATGTGAAACTTTGTTGACTGTGCATGCCTTTGCCCCAATTCATTTGATTTTAATTCTATGTATGGCCAATTGTGCATAGGTATAGGATAGATAATAAATGTTTTTTTTTTTTTCCCTAAAAGGTTCATTCAGAGGGCTCAGTTTACCTTACTATGCATGTACCATTTACTCATTTCCTTAAGTTTAAGGCTGTGCTTGGTCACAAAGGGGTAGTTACTAAGGCGTTGCCATGGAGCAAAGTGTACATGCAGTTCAACGAAGGGGGAGAGGTCCCAGATTTACCATGTACATTGTTAGCAAAGGAGTGTGTGTATGTGTGTGTGTGTGTGTGTGTGTGTGTGTGTGTGTGTATTAAGCTAAGCAGAGTCTCGGTTGCTAAATTATCCCCATGTTTGCCTCCTCATCTGGGCCTGGCTGCAGGGATCTCACAATAGGACAAGAAGACAAGTTGTTGAAAGATTCCCAGAGTAAAATAGCTTTGGAAGCAAGTAGGAAGCTTAGCAGTCAGCTATCCAGTGTCCACATACCTGGATGTATATGTGGAAAGATATGGGGAAGGATGCCTTCTAAATTATTCCTCACTACTTCCCAAGGATTTCCAGTGATAGCAAATCTATATCCTTTCAGGATAACTCTTATCATCAGCCATCTCCCTACAAATGAATCTGTATAACTACCTTGTACATAGAAAACACTCATTATCAAAAGTCCTCAAAACTATTAGCAAGTTAAAATCAATAATGAATGAAAATAATCATGTACTATGATGAAAGGAGTTTATTCTAGAGATTCAGTACTTCAACAGGCAACCAAATGCCTCCACAAAACAACAAAAACAGATGTCTTGTGGAAATTAGAGTTCCCCCATGGCCACAGGCATACTCAGGACACTTGGGAAGGTATTTGCACCAGACCTTCCCTATGCTTTTTCTCCATATGGTGAGTGTTCCATGTCCAAAACATAGATGGACATGTCTTTGCCTTTCCACAAAGTCAGAGTTTATTAAATAACAATAAATGCACAAGCTATGCCATTTTCATTGGTAGCAAGTTGCCAATTTCCTTTGATAGCCAGCTAAGACAAGCATGGGTTCTTTTATACCAATCTTTCATTTTTATTTTTTGTTTTTGATAAAAAATTGTATCTAGACTATATAGAGAAACAACACACACACACACACACACACACACACACAGTAATCAACAGCTTATACTTAGGGAACTAAAACTCAATTAAAAAAACAAAATGTGCCGGGTGTGGTGGTGTACACCTTTAATCCTAGCACTTGGGAGGTAGAGGTAGGAGGATTGCCATGAATCTGAGACTACATAATGAATTCCATGTCAGCCTGGGCCAGTAGAGACCCTACTTCAAAAAAAATGAACAAAATATGTGAATAAATAATAGTTCACCGTAAAAGATATACTGTTTGACAGCAGGCCATGGAAAGAAGCTCAATATCTGTTATGGCCTTGGGCTCTCCCCTCCACTAAGACCATGAAATGATCACAGGGGCCCCCATGGCTCTTGTCACATGAGTGAGGGGCCTGATCTCCACCATTTCCTCTGACCCTCCCCAAGACTGACCCTGCTCCTAAATGTAGAACTTTCCCCACCCTCGGTCCCTTGTACTTGAGTTTACCCTGGAGACAATCCACTCCCTGTTCTTTACAAATCCAAGATACCCAGAGACCTCCTCAGTACCCAGTCTCTGTGGCCCCCACATCTTTCCTGTATTTTTTCTGTGTGGCTTCTTGCACAAAAGCAGGGCACAAACAGAGTCAATACCCAGAAACTTCTATTTCAGTGATGATAGAGAAAACTTTGAAGAATTGCCTTGGAAAAGAGAGGCCACATTATGAACACCATTTTTTTTTCTTTCTCTTTTTTTTATTTCTTTTTCTTTTTCTTTTTCTTTTCTTTTCTTTTCTTTTTCTTTTCTTTTCTTTTCTTTTCTTTTCTTTCTTTTTTTTTGGCATGGAAGAAGAGTAAATACTTGACTTTTTTTTTAGGATCCTTTAGCACTGAGAACAAAGCATAAAGGCCCTCTGAAAAACTTGTGTCACTCTCATTTAGTTTCACACTAGATATTATGCAAGCCTATCTGACCCTAAAACTCAGGCTTAAGCTCTAAAGTCATTGGAGCTTAATATTTATTGGCAGGATTTTTAACAAGATATCTTAGTCCACAGTGCATGCCATTGGTAGCTAGCTGACGGTTGAGGAGGGGTTTGGTTTTGCTTTGACAATGATTAAAACCAGCAGTCACTTTAGAGTTATCTCTCTCAGAATTAATTTTCATTATTTAAATATGTCAAGGGAAGTATGAGAGGTCAACTATATCTGTCCCTCTTGAGGTTTGGCATTTTGACTAAATCTTATAATTTTTGCTTCTTTAACTATATTCTGCTTCTGCCAAAAGGAATGTTGGGGAGAAAAGAATACTATTGTATTAAAACTTGTGGTTGAGATTTGTCTTTACTTCTAAGCAGATCTGTGGGTGCCTATGCTATATGATACTTTCGGAGAGGAAGTCTACAAGTTTCTTAGTGCCAGGGACAATATAAAGAGAATTTATAGTTTTAAATAACATCAATAAATCTTAGTTGTACAACACTTCATGAAAATGTAATTCCTTTTTTCCAGAACTTCTAGTAGTTGTGGTAAATTTCCTGAGTGGGACATGGATTAGATGAGCAAGGAAAATCTTTGGCTTTGTAACCTCCATTGAATGATTGGTTTGGGAGATTGGTTTAAGCTGCAATTATATTTGGAAATGCCATTATTAATTGTTTTGTCAGTTTTTCTGAGTTGTGGGATCCTAGATGTTTGATCAAGTGCTCATGGTATATCTGGATGGGATAAACACTGGGATCAGTAGACTGAGTAAAACAGATTACTCATCTTATTGTGGGTGGTCTCATCCAATCAGCTGTAGGCTTACATAGAACAAATGGCTTACTTTCCACTAAGATAGAATTTCCCATGTTGACTGCCATTGCTTTTCTTTGCTTTCAAACCTGAACTGAAATATTGGTCCAAACCTGCTACTCTTCAGACTTATGCTACAGTCTCCAGCTTTCCTGGGTGTCCAACTTGTCAATTCTTCCTGCAAAGCTTGGGACTTGGCAACCTCCTTAATTGTATAATTCAATTCCTTATAATAACTATTCTGCTTTTATCCCTCTCTCTCTCTCTCTCTCTCTCTCTCTCACACACACACACACACACACACACTTCCTTAGTGTAAATAAGTCTTCTTAGACTCTAGAGAGATATGAATACTGGCTAGTTTTTTCTGGTCTCATTTCTCCTGCTGAGCCAAATGACTTTAGTTTATATGAAATCACTTGTTTCAGGAGCCTACTGGTGATTGCACAAAGTCCTTGCTTGAACCAGAGACTTGCCTCCTATGCTGGCTTCAGGAAAGAATTGTCATTCACAGTAAAACCCAACACTTCAGATGAATAGTCCTGAAAATCAGCACATGTTTCCAGTGCTGCAGGGGCCAGAGCAATGTGTATGTGTCTAATTGGATTGATAGCATTCTTTTCTGCTTCTGGCAGTGAGCAGTTGTTTATGCCTTCAGTTTAGAGCAAAAAACTTGGAGATGGGCCGGGTTTGAAACTTGTGGGTTGAAATGGCAACCAGGTCATTGGGATGATCCAGGCATATTCCACAGCAAGTTTGAAAAGTTAGGGAGGGGCATGTTCTGTGTTGCCTTCATAAGCATTTTGAGAGGATCTTTGGTAGATTTTGAGTTAATGGATGTCATGAATGGGTGGAATAAAAAGGGGCTATGTCAGGAAGGAGAAATAAGAAATTACAATAGTTATTGAAAGTAGATCCAAAGTCGCCATCTGAGAATGAGAAATTTCTTAAAAGCTAGAGTCAGTGCCTCATGTTCTTTCTGTAGAGATGTGACTGAGGAGAAACCTGTTCAGTAGCGAGAAAGGCATTTGTCCTTGTTCCATTGTATCTTTGACAGCTCTTTTTTTTTTTTTTTTTTGTAGTTACTAGACTTGACTTAATGAATGGGTACTTCTTTGCTTTTGGTAAAACATTGTATCTTGTTGGACTGAACTTAAACTTCCCCCTCTGCTGCCTGGATAGATAATAAGGGACTTAAGTTTTTTTCTTGATTCCTAAATATATCATTAAGAATATATTCCTGGGCTGGAGAAGATGGATTAGCAGTTAAGGTGTTTGCCTGCAAAGCCAAAGGACCCCAGTTCGATTCCCCAGGACTCATGTAAAGCCAGATGCACAGGTGGCGCATGTGTCTGGAGTTCATTTTCAGTGGCTGGAGGCCCTGGCACACTCATTCTTTCTCTCTCTTTCTCTCTCTCTGTCTGTCTCTCTCAAATAAATAAACAAAATAAAATCTTTTTAAAAAAATGAATATATTCCTGCTGGACATGGTACACACCTTTAGTCCCAGCACTTGGGAGGCAGGAGGATCTCTGTGAGTTTGAGGCCACCCTGAGAATACAGAGTGAATTCCAGGTCAGCCTGGGCTAGAGTGAGACCCTACCTCAAAAAAAAAAAAAAAAAATCCACAAAAAACAAATAAAACAAAACAAAATAAAATAAAATAAAAGTCATCTGTAGGAATTTGTTACATAAATGAATTCAGTTTGGCATTTTCTAAATAGGATGATTTCTAGTAAAGTGTCTTAGAAGATTTTGTCTTTTAAAACGTACTTTTTAATGTTCATTTTTGCAAAAAAAAAATTGGTCATACTCAGATTTAAGGACATTTTAAGTCAGAAACAGAAATATTAAGAACTCTGAAATAATACAAACAATATGGAATTCTCTAGAAGTTAAACCTGGGCAGCAGAAACACAACTGATATTAGTAGATAGAAAATCACATTCAAATCTTAAATGGGAGATCAATTTCTACAAGTCATTAAAATAGATAGGTCAATGAACTTCATCATAGTCTTGGGATGCAGGATGTCCCTTTTCTCCTACCGTGATTAGTATATCCAGTTCTGGCCACCTCATTTATTTCTGGGGAGAAGTAGGCAAAATGGGAGGGGTTCAGCGTTAAATAACAGTCATGACCAAACACCTTGACCCACCAATCTCATGCACATGGTAAGAAACAGCCAAAGGCCAGTGTCCTGCTTGGAAAGACTGGACAAGCTGTTTGGACAGACGCTGAGGCACAAGGAAAAGCACGGATCAGGGTAACAGCAAGAGCTGTTAAGCTAGCTTCATTAGCTAGTGCGAGATGGTAGCTCAACAGGATCATGGAAAAGACAGCTCTGAGGTATTAAACTGGGGAAAGAAACCAGGAAGTACGCATTAAAGATGCTTTGTCTTCCTGAAATCTCACGCCAAGAGAACAACTTCAGTGTGTTCGTGGGATCAAAAGCTTTACGTTCCTATCATTTGTGATGTGAGATACGTTGTGGTGAAGGATTAGCTTCATTCTGCCATCCACTCAGTTCTCAATAGTGGGAGCTTTTCTCTTCTTTTAGGACCAACCAACAAGATGCTTTCAGTTCTAAGATGCAAAAGATGCAGAGGGTCTTTGTCTGTGTTTTTCCCACCTTCACAAGCATTTTTCCTTGTTGGCTGAGGAGCTTGGGCATGCTGGCAGTGCCCTTGGAAGTTAGAAACAGGCAATCTATGTACTGTATTTTAGTGTGCAAAGTTGAACATATCTTTCATAGCATTTTAATATATATATTATTTCCCTTTTGCTTAAATTACAAAACTATTTGAGATGACGCTTTTCTAAGTTCAAATATTTTAAAGATTTGAAGTATTAAATGATGTGATTACATGAGAAAATGTAAGCAATGATGTGACTTTTAAACTATAAAGGGAATATTTTAATAATAAATTTTTTCATATCCTTTGGAGAAAAAAATCAAATAAAAAAATCAAGGTTTCCCCTGCTCCAGTGGATCAGATAATTCACCTTTAACATTTCTTATGAGTTAAAATAGAGGACATGAAGACTTTTTTCTTGTGTGTTGGGGCCAGGGAGACAGGGGAGAAAATAAGCAGAGAATCAAAGAAATTTATGAGCTGAAGTGTCATGTTCAGGTGATCGTGGGAAAGCTGAATTGTGACCTGTGATATTTCATCTGAAATATTTGTAGAAGAAAAGTAAAATGGGGTTACCACAGATGGCTTGAAGAACTGATAGTTTAGAAAATAGCCAGTCAGCTTCCTGAGGAAATTACTTTCTAAGTTAGGATTCAAGATATCGTTGACCACAGGATCCCTCGTCTGATGATTACATCCACCTGCTTCATCCGGAAAGTTATGGTTTATTTCCTAGTTGTTTAAAATTTACTTGCTTTGATGCATAAAAAAAGCAAATAAATATACCAAGTTTAACCAACAGATGCACAGTTTAGCATCTCTTCAATGTTTGCACAATAAAAGTGTTATGCTCACTGCTAGTGTCCTGTAACCGGTATTTCCTTCTGCCTACAAGTAGATGATAACTCACATGTGTCTGTAAAAATGCACCACTGCCCAGGCTTCTACAGAACAGGCAGTCAGATGTCTAAGGGTGACGCAATGGTGGTGACCTCTGCTTCCGGCACCCACCAAAGGCAGGAACTTCTCCTGGGAAGAGAGAAGGTAAACCATGATCTAGATGTTTCTTTTTTTCCCCTCTTTTAGACAGAAAATATGACTTAACCAAAAGTCTTATGTCTGTTAGTTCAAAATTTTATCTCTGGACTTCTGGGTCAAGTTGGGGCTTGGTTTTACCAGGACTCCAAATCTTAGGAATGTCTGCTTATAAATAAAGAAGTGGGCTGGAGAAATGGCTTAGTGGTTATGTTGTTTACCTACAAAGCCAAAGGATCTCAGTTCGAATCTCCAGGACCCACATAAACCAGATGCAGAAGAGGGCGCATATATCTGGAGTTCATTTGCAGTGTCTGGAGGCCCTGATGCGCCCATTCTCTCTCTCTCTCTCTGTGTCTGCCTCTTTCTCACTTTCTCAAGTAAATAAATAAATAAAATTTTTTTAAAAAAGGAATACAGCTGCTTTAAAAATAAATAAATAAAATAAAATAAATAAAGAAGTGAGCTGGGTGTGGTGGTGCATGCCTTTAATCTTAGCACTTGGGAGACAGAGGCAGGAGGATTGCCGTGAGTTCGAGGTCACCCTGAGACTACATAGTTAATTCCAGGTCAGCCTGGGCCAGAGTGAGACCCTACCTCAAAACCCCAAAAAAAAAAAGTGAGTTAATCTGAGATCATAAGAGGGTAAGGGGATATTTTGGGAGTGGTAGATTATTCCTTGGGTTCTTCAAATATGGCAAAACTGGCTTCTAGTTCCTTATGGAAGGCAAAGTCAGGAGATAGGGGAGGGAGAAGCTACGTAGCGGAGAGGAAAGAACCAGAGGCCACTTGGAGCGGAAGACAGCTGGTGCTAACAGTGCATGAGCGTGCGTCCTAAGTGCTAGAAACCGGCTCTGGGCTGATAGAGGATCAAAAACTCCAAGAGCAAATGGATAATATGTCTGTTGAATGAATGAATGTGGAAGAAGGTTGTCATGGGAATATGCAGGAGAACAGTTGTTGGCCCAAAGCTAATTAGAATTTTTGAGGCCAAATATCAAGCCTAGTCTAGACTTAGGGATTCTGACACAAAGGATGGACACTGTAGCCAGCTTCACAAATCATCCTGGCTTCCATTATATGGTCAACACAAGTCTAGAAGTCTATGTGAACAACATCTTTCAAAATGAGATTGATGTTCAAATCAATGGACACTGAGTAGAGGCAGATCACCATCCACAATGTGTTGAAAGCCTGTTGAGAAAAATAGTGATATCCGCTGAGGAAGGGAGAATGGCACCTCAGGAATGCCTTTGGACTTGAGTGACAACATCTATTTTATACTGCCTTAATTTTGAACTTTTTGAACTTTCCAGTCCCCATGATTGTATGAGCCAAATCCTTAAAATAAATCATCCTATATACATGTAGCATCCTGTTAGCTGCAAAATTTATTTCTATCTAGCTAAATGTTTTTGTCCCTTGAACCAACAACTTCACATTTCCTCTCTCCTGCCCTCCACTGTCATTCTGGTCTTGTATGTTCTACATTTGGTTGAGATAATGTAGAATTTTACTTTCTGTACCTAACACTTAGCATTATGTCCTCCAGATTCATTGATCTTGTTCCCATTGATAGAATTGTGTGTGTGTGTGTGTTTTTGTTGTTTTTTGTTTTTTTTTGAGAGAGACACACAGAGAGAGGGAGAGAGAGAGAGAGAGAGAGACAGAGACAGAGAGAGAGGGAGAGGAAAACAGATAGAGATGGGTGTGCCAGCAGCCTCTCAGCTGCTGTGAATGAAATCCAGATGCTTGCACCCCCTTGTGGTCAAGTGTGGCATTGTGCCCTTGCATCACTGCATCTGGCTAAACGTGGGACCTGGAGATTGGAACTGCTGGAGATTGGAACCAGCGTAGAATTGTTTTTTAAAGGATGATTAATATTCTTGTATAACTATACTACATTTGCTTTGTTATTTAATCTGCTGATGATCATTCAGTATGAATGCACATCTTCACCACTGTAAACAATGATGTAATGAAGAGAGAGGAGATATTCCCTTGACATACTGATTTTAATCCCTTTGAATATATTTCCAGACATGGGGTTGCTAGGTCATATGGTAGTTCTATTTTAATTTTCTGAGAAAATTCCATGCCTTTTCCCATATTGTTTTATTAATGCACATTTACATCAACACTTTACGAGGGTTCTCTTTCCTCTATATCCTTGACATTCTAAATAGTGTATTGTTTCATTGTGGTTTAAAATTGCATTTTCCTAATAATTATCTATGTTGAGCATTTTCTCTGAACTTGTTGAACATTATGTTTTTTTTTTCAGAATTGTCAGTTCAAATTCTATGCCTACTTTTAATTAGATTATTTTCTTTCTTGCTTTTCAATTGTTTGAACTCCTTGTGTTGTTGTTATTATTATTATTTTGGTGTTTGGAGGTAGGGTCTCTCTCTAGTCCAGGCTTACCTGGAATTCACTATGTAGTGCCAGGGTGACCTTGAACTTACAGCAATCCTCCTGAGTGCTGGGATTAAAAGTGTGTGCGACCATGCCCATCTCCTTGTATTTATTTTGAGCATTACTCTTTTACCAGATGTATGGTATGCTAGTATTTTTCCCAATGTGTAGTTTGCATTATTACTTAACAATTTGTTTATTTTATTGTGCAACAGCTTTTTAATGTGATACAATTCCATTTGTCTATTTTTGCTTTTATTGTCTGAGTTTTCAGGGTCATATACAATAAATTCTTGCTCAAATCAATGTTAAAATTTCCCCAGGTTTTTATACATTACTTTTACAGTTTCAGGTCTTAAGCATTTTAACTGTTTTCAGTTTATTTTGTATGTGTTCTAGTGAAAGGGTCTAATTTCATTCCTTTGCATATAATCAATTTTCTTAGCATCATTTATTGACTAGACTGCCCTTTTCCCATGGTATGTTTTGGCACTTTTATCAGAAATCAGTTGACCATAAATGTGTGGGTTTATTTCTGTACTTTCTATCTTCATCTTTTGGTTGATGAGTTATTATTATTATTATTTAATTTGAGAGAGAGAAACAGAAAGGAAGAGGCAGAGAGAGAATGGGCCTGCCAGGGTTTCTCTGTTGCTGTGAATGAACTCCAGACGTGTGTGCCTCTGTGTGCACCTGTGTGACATTGCATGCTTGTGTCACTTTTGTGTCTGGCTAAATGTGGGACCTGGAGATTTGAATGGGCATTATTAGGCTTTGCAGGCAGGCACCTTAACTGCTAAGCCATGTCTGCAGCCCAATGAGTTAGTTTTATATACACCAGCTCCTTATTGTTTTATTTAGCAATTGCTTTTTAATATATTCTGAAGTCATGCATTCTGATGCCATTAGCCTTGTTCTTTTTGCTTTGGATACTTTAGCTAATTTGTGATGTTAATTAAATTTAAGGACAGGTTTTTACATTTCTGTGAAAATTCAGATTAGAATTTTGATAGGGAGTGCATTGTATTAAATCTGTGGATGATTATGATTAGTGTGGATAATTTTACAATAATAGTCTTCCAATTCATGAACATGGGATATCTTTTCATTTAATTATGGATTTTATGATTTATTTTATGAATATTTGTATTTCTCATTATGCTAATATTTCATCTTTAGTTAAATTTAAACCTAATTATTTTAATTTTGCACTATTGTATTTGGGATTATTTTCTTAATCTCATTTTTAGATAATTTATTATCAGTATATAGAAATTGTACTGATTTTTGTACACTGATTTTTCTGTCCTACAATTTTACTGAATTTGTTTATCATTTGTGTTGTGTGTGTTTATGGTAGTATCTGGGATCTTTTAAAAATATGTAAAATCACATTCCTAGCAAGCAGAGACAAGTTCACTTCTTTATTTCTATTCGATTACATTTTATTATTGCAGAGGGACTAGATCACTCCAAATTAACCCATAACTATTAACTGGCAAGCTCTGAACCACTGCAAATTCAATTTGGATATACTCAGAATGTGTTATATGGAAAATTTCCTCTGCATTGAAATGTGTAAATAACTCCTGCATGATTTATCAAAAGCAGCTGGGGGCTGGAGAGATGGCTTAGCGGTTAAGGCACTTGCCTGCAAAGCCAAAGGACCAAGGTTCAGTTCCCCAGGACCTACGTTAGCCAGATGCACAAGGGGGCACATGCATCTGGAGTTTGCTTGCAGTAGCTGGAGGCCCTGGTGCACCCATTCTCTCTCTCTGTTTCTGTCTGCCTCTCTCTCTCTCTCTCTCAAATAATAAATAAATAAATTAAAATGAAAAGTAGGGGGAAAAAGCAGCTGGATTGAGAGAAGGTGTGAGGGAGGGCCATCAGACCCCCACCTGAGATTCAGGTACCCCCTACACCAGCTGTATACAATGGTGCACAAGGTCTTGCGACCTCAGGGGGAGATAGAGGGTAAAAGATTAAGAAACAGAGAGCTCCATGGAGGTGGTGTCTCTGGATTCTCCATGCTCAGTAAGTAAGCCCTCACCCCAAGACTAATGGAGGAACATCTTTGAGGGTAATCCTAATTCATAGAGCTCTATCTAAGGTAGTCTCTTTGGAGTCTCCATGCTCTGTAAGTAAGCCTTCACCCCAAGGCTGAGGGAGGAGAATCCACAGGGGTAATACTGGCATAGTGAGCCCCACTGAAGTGCTCCTCTGGGGTCTCATACTCCTGGACAGGGACAAGGAGCTTCTGCAAGCTGCCACAGTGAAGTCATCATTCAGAGTAGGATGAGACTTCTCAGTGGTGCACTGCTCTGGGGTCCCCATGCTCTCTGTAAGTAAGCCTTCACCCTAAGGCTGAGGGAGGAACATCTAGGGACTAAGCTTGATACAGGAATCCCCCAAAAGTTGCTGCTTTAGGGGCTGCATTGTTCCTATAAATAACCCTTCTCCATGCTCTGTACATGACCCCCAATAAACTCATTGGCTTATAGAACTGGTGTGGGTGTAATTGGACTTTGGTCTGCCATCTGAACCTTATTTGGGATGAAGATGTGTGTTTGCATTTCCTCAGAGGAACTTTCCCATGACAGAATGAAAGCCAGAGAAATGGTCAAAGGAACAGAAAAGAAGGTCTGTCTTAGTGGTACTTGACTGATTGCTAGGTAGGAAGACCCACAAGTCAAGCCATGGCAGTTAGAACACTAGGGATGGGGAGAACTGAGGCTCTGAATTAGGACAGTTTTTCTTTTCATACACTGGCAATAACATAAGGGCTGATAAGTAAGCAGTGCATTCATTTTGTCAGCTTCCACATTTTCTCTGGAATGATAAAGGTGGTCTATCTAAACCTCTGTCTTTATTACCTGGAAAAAGCAACTAATTTTATTTAACTTTAAAACCTATTTCCACAGGGCTTGTCATTGCAGTCCTTCAAAGTAAAACCCCATTTAGACTTCACATAAAATTTATTTAAATTATGATGAAATCACTTAAAAATTTTGCCTGGGGGATATGGCTCAGTGGTAAAAGTACTTGCAAATAGCACGAGGGCCTGAGACCACGTGAGTTTGAGTCTCCAGGATCCATCAAAACAGCTGAGAGTGGCCACTCATGTCTATAACCTCCGTTGGGTGGGGAGCAGAGACATTCAGAGAAAGACTCAGTCTCAAGGAAATATGTGGGTGTGCAAGAGAAGAAGGACACCTGACATTCTCCTTGGGCCTCCTTGGCCCTGTTAGCACATGTTAGCACCCCCCTCCCCCCACAAATTACTGTTGGTTCTTGTGCACTTAAGTAGCTGTTGGAAGAAAATAATTGTTACATATCATTCTTATCTGTGCTACCAATGACAGGATTTAATAACATGGTCTACATTGTGGTGTTCTTTTTTCCATTTTCTCTTTATGCTTTTTAGTTTCTCAGAAAGCTAAAAGGGAGGATTTTATGACATGCCATGTGGACTCTGGGACATGTACACCTTTAGAGAAAATAATCATAGAATTCTGCCATCAAGAGAAAATGGAGTGGGTGGGCACACACCCCCTTTGGGAGGTGTAGTGCTGGAGTAGTCCATGAAGGACGTTTAAGTGACTGAAATGCGACTCAACTCGCTTGGAATGAGAACTTCATTAGCACTGAAATTTTAAAGATGAAGACAGAAGAATTAATTTGTATTCCTCATCACTAGTTTCCCCGCTTACAGGCAATACAAAGCAACTGATATCTTTAATGTGCTGAGGAAAAAGTGCTGTGAAAATATTTCCTGGATCCTATGGAGACAAAGATTATGCTCTCCAGTTTCAAACTTTCACTAATCTTTGGCTAAAAGAAGGCTTACATACATCAAATTCTCCCTAAATTAATAATGCTTATCCTATTTAAACTATGCTGATTTCACTCTCCAGTGGAGAATCTATTCTTTTTCAGAAGGTAGCAAGACCCGAGGAATTTAAGTACCCCTCCCACTTCAACCAAGTCACAGCTGAATCAAACTGGGGGGATGAGCAAGACTGCTTCTTCCATGCTGTTCCTGATAATCAACGTCAGGGTGAAGGAGACAGACTCTGAGGATACTGAACACCTACCAAAGCAGAGATCCAGAGGCTCCTAAGAGCTCATCACTGAAGTAGATTTAAAACTCACCCACCATGGCTGAGGGAATTTTGCAGAAGAGGGGCAGAAAGATTGTAAGAGCCATAGGTTGAGACATCATGGCCAGACACATTCCTTCCCCCACTCAAAATAACTGACTGCTGCTCCCACAACACACAAACCACAAACCCATAGGGAATACCTGCAACTCCACTGAGGAGCATCCCCAACGGATTGGGGTCAGGGATGAGGTAAAAGAGGGTACCAACACATGATGTATCTGCATGAAATATGTTGTTAATAATAATGATGATCATAAAAACATAAAAAAATTCCTGAAAGAACAGTGTGTCCTGATGGTCATTTTAAAATGAGCAGATAACTACAAAGAGAAGCTGCAAACCCAAATGCCAGTGAGTAAGAGTAAGAGTCTTCAAGTTGAAGCAGTATTTGAAATTAATAAATCAACAACAACAAAAGGACAGGCATTGTGGTACACACCTTTAATCCCAGCACTTGGGAGGCAGAGGTAGGAGGATTGCTGTGAGTTTGAGGCCAGCCTGGAGCTAAAGAGTAAATTCCAGGTCAGTCTGGACTAGAATGAGACCCTACCTCAACCCCCACCCCCCAAAATAACCTGGCAATTACAGGAACTGTCAGTGCATGTTTTTGCTAGTCCAAACAAATAATAAAATAGTTGATAAAACACTGGGAAGTGCCAGTTTGCTCACTCTTGCACAGAACACTATAAACTGAAATATGCTCTGTACTAGGGTCCAGGGATACAAGCAGTCACAGAGTGAGAATGAGAACTTGAGCTTGAAAACCCAAGGAAATACTCAAGTATATCATTATCTTATGGAAAGACACAGCTTTGTCTTCCCTGGTGGCCTTCTAATAAGGAAGTTGGTTCTCTGATTACGATGGATGTCATTTTTGAGACAGGGTATCTGATGGTCTTTTGTCTCTGAGGTTTAGTGAATTTCTTTTCATAGGACAAGGACACATTCTGTCACTTGGAGTGGTTTGGGCATAGACTGCATTTAAATTAACTGTTCTGGGCCTTCAGATTCTTTAAGTCTCCATCTCCTTCCTCTTTGCTCAGAGCCCATTGTTCCTACTGTTCTGAAGGCTGAAGGATATTCTTCATACTTGGCAGGAGAGCAGGGTCAGTGGGCACTGAGTTCATCAAGGCTATAATTTATAGAATTGTGTTATTTTGGACAGGACTCAAAAATATAACATGGGATGGACTATAATTTATAGGTGTCCCATAAATTGTGTTATGCTAAGATTTTATTTCTCTATAAATTTTGTTTTTTTAATAAGGGCTGGAGAGAGTTAAACGCTTGCCTATGGTCAGTTCCTCTGATCAAAAATAGTTACTACATGGGATGATGTATATATCTAGAGTTCTTACTGGTTGAAGCATCGTGGTGCACACCTTTAATCCCAGCACTTGGGAGGAAGAGATCAGAGGATCACCATGAACTTGAGGCCTCCTGAAACTAACTATATAGTAAGTACCAGGTCAGCCTGCTAAAGTGAGATGTTTTAAGAAATCCTTGGTGAGTATGAAGGTAGCCAAAAAAAAAATTCTATTCATTAATGATTGTATTTTACTGAGAGAGAAAAGAAAGATTGATATAAAGTTTGTCTTCCTATTAATTTCTTTGCTCACTATCTAGAGTTCTTCTGAAGAAGAGCAAAGTATTTTGGAACAAAAGTGGAACAAAAGGAGTCAAATTAATGGTTTGAGGAAGGGACAATATTTTATTTTGGAGAAATTAGTTCATTGATTAATTTATAACTTATGCATTTAAGTGGAACTTCCTGGAAGTAAAATTACCCCTTTAAAGAATACAGTATATTGTAGACACTAGCATGTTCTGCAGTTGTGTACATATAGTTGGATTTATTGACTAATCTTTTATTACTACTTTTTAGAAGGGTGATTTAAAATGCAATACCTGGACCACTCTTAAGTAACTCAAAGAATCAAAATTGTGTGATTTGCTGACACCCTGTAAGGATAGGTGAGTCAGGGGCTTCTTTAGCTATCTAGGTAGGCTTGCTGGTATCAGGCTGTGGGGCTCACGAAAGCAGCTGCTGGCAGAGCTGAGGCTGGAAGTTGGAGTTAGCATTGATGCTGACATCCATAATGAACAAGAGGGTACTGAGAGGATCTGTGGACCGGCCAATCACCAGTGACTGATTTCCCTTGACAAAGTTTAACTGGAATCCAGCTGTCAAGGGAATCCTGGACAGGTAGTTCCATAGTCCAGATTCAGCATCCTAGAGCAGAATACAGAAGTTTAGAGCCAAGAAACAGTTATCCAGTGACTTTGAGTTACTCTATCCCATCTTCAGAAATGTTGGCCATGTTTTCTCATTCTCTTTACATTAATTCAAGTTGCTTACAAATGACATAAGTGTTCTACTTCCAATTTGTTGTAATTAAAAGAAACATTAAGGATGCAACATAGTGGGTAGCAGAGACCAGAGAATCACAGGAGCTCATGAAAAATGACAAGCTCTGGGATCAGTAAGAGTTTCTAGCTCAAAAGGAACAGGCAGAAGGGCAATGGAGCAGAAAGCCTATAGTTAGGTTCTGGCAAGGACAGCACCCACTGATATAAGTGAGAACTTGCTGCTCTGTATGGACACATACATATGAATACACCATACTACCCATATACCACATTACACACACACACACACACACACACACACACACACACACACAGTAAAAAGAAAAAAATCCCATGTGTCTCTTTATTTCTCTTTGAAATTTGAAATGGAATTTTATGAATATAGGAGAAAGAAATACTTACTATGACATTCAGAAAAGTACAAAATGAAGACAATAAAAAAAAAATCTCCAAATAGGTTAGATCACTTCTTCATTTCTGTATAGAATACCATAAAATAAAGGCTATCACTATATTGTTGGAATTTTGGTCACTATGAAATAAATTCTTCCTATGGTCTTAGAACTGTGAAGTCAGAAGGAGCTTCATTTATGATATGGAAACAGACAGATGAAGTGACACTCTGGAATTAGACCAGGATTACTTGGACCCTGGACTCGTGATCCTTTTAGCAGGTGCCATTCCATTTCTGGTTTACTTGTCTTTTTTTTAAATGAAACACCTGAGTCTCAAGAAAAAAAAGTGAAATTCATGTACATATTTAATTTTTTCTTATTCTTTTCCAAATAATTCACTTTTTTGAAGGTAAAATTAAGAGATGTGGTTGATAACCACAGGCTCCAAAGCCAACATGTAGGAACCCTAGCTTTCGCTAATTGTAAAACAAATTAGACCACATTGTGCAGAACCATATTTAAGCCAACAGCAGGCACTAAATATTTTCTAGCTTAAATAAGAGTTGCCATAAATACCTACCTGACTGAAATTGCCATCTGCAGAATGTTTTCCTGTTAGAGTGCATTAAGAAGTGAAACACATTCTTTAAATTTCTGTCAACTAGTAATTAACATAACTGAAGTAGAAATTTTTGTTGAATCAAAAATTGCTTTTAGTTGTACTATTGTCTGATAGAAACAATTTTAAAACATCTAGATTCTGCTTTCTTGGCTTTTGGTCCTGGTTTATTATGTTGCTTGTTTCTCTTGTATGTGGAAACATAATGATTCAAATAGGATAAAATATGCTACCCTCTTTTCCTGTTAATTCCTTACTAATAAAAGGGGGAATATCTAGGTGATTTTTTATAGGGCTGAATTATTCAGCAACTATGTCAGTGTTTAGAATTCAGAAAAACTCAGTTTGGGTCTGGGCTTTTATATTTGTAACTTAAAAAATTATTTATTTATTTTATTAGTTGTGATCATAGTGTGAATACGTTCATGTTGGTGCCTTCGATAGCCTCCTCCCTGTCCTCCCCACTCTGAAGGGACTCTCCTCATTGGGGAATGAGGGTCATGCATTGTGGGGGTAGCCATCAGTTATGGGGAAGAGGCAATGACTCTGTGCATAATGTCCCAACTTGTGGCTCTAACAATCTTTCTGCCCCCTCTTCTGCAAATTCCCCGAGCCATGTTGGGTTCTTTTTAGTTCTACTTCAGTGATAAAGTCTTGGGAGCTTCTGTGTCTTTGGATATCTGGTTTAGTAGGAGTTGAATGTTCTCTGTGTCTATCTCCCTCAGCCTTGTTCCAGTGTCAGGTTCACTGAGAAAGCTGACTCTTGCCCATTTCTTCCCCTGTTACTCTATGGTTTCACCTGGGGCCCTGGTGAGGTATAACAGGCTGATCCTCCCCTCAGTTTCAGAGTCCATCTGAAAAAGAGAAGCAAATTCTCCAATGGAGGGAGAAGTCAGCACCAGATAGATGGGATGGCCATTATTATTTTAGAAAGAATTTTGTATGTATAGGCCCTCTTATAGCACACAATTGGTGGGAACTTGATATTGGAGAATGGGCTTGTTTTTTGGATATGTTTTTGACCTGTTTCCTAGTTCCAGATATGAGTTCCATTCCACTGAGTGGATCTGTTAGCCAAATCAAGAGCAGTTGGCTACCCACCATGGCTGTGTGCCACTATTGTACTTTTTTGAGCATCACATCAGGTTGTTTACTACTGAGTGGTTTAGACTATGAGTTGTTTGGACAGATGTCAGTCATTTTCTCCCAGTCACTCATGAGCACCCTCTGGCACTAGACAAGCTAACTGTCTGGTGACTGACCCTCTTCCAGATTCCAACAAGGTCACTCCATGTTCAGTCCCAACAGCATATGGTGTCTTCAGCAGTAGGGTCTTACCAATAACCTTTGGTGGGTCATCAAGAACTCTGACAGAAATCTGTCCTCTTTTGGGAAACCTTGTATGTCTCTCTGATCAATGGCTCATTATGGAAGTTAACTGCATGCTGGTACTGGTCATTACAGGTCAGCACCAAAGAAAAAGAAGGAAGAAAGAGATAGGTCATATAAAATAGAAAGAGAGCAGAGGGAGAAGAGGAAGAGAGAGAGAGAAAAAAACAAGAAAATAGTAAGATTAGTCTTCATGATGTTCTCTCCAGGACCCTGTGGTTCAGGTGTTCCCTCTATGGGCCTGCTGAAGGTTCAATTTAATTTTTTATTTCATCCACAACCCATTTATTGTTTAAAAGTGTGTTTTTCAGTTTCTAGGAGCTGGAGGGATTCCTGTTGTACCTTTCATTGTTAATTTCTAGCATTACAGCATTATGGTCTGATATCATGCAGGAAATTATGTTGATTTTCCTACAAATATGGAGTCAGGCTTTGGGACCCAGTATATGATCTATTTTAGAGAAGGTTCCATGGGCTCCTAAAGAAGAATGTGTAATCTGTGGATTTTGGGTAGAATGTTCTGTATAAGTCTGTTAGGTCTAATTGCTCTATGGTGGTGTTGAGCTCTCTTACTTCCCTATTAATTTTCTGTTTGAATGATATATCTCTTGCTAAGAGTGTAGTATTGAAGTCCCTGACTATGATGGTGTCGGTGGTCATTTTTGTTTTGTTTGTCAAGTAGTTTTTGTTTTGTGAATTATGGTGCACCTGTGTTTGGTGCATAAAGATTGATGATTGTGATATCCTCTTGGAGGACTGTTCCCTTGACAAGTAAGAAGTGGCCTTTTTTGTCATTTTTGATTACTTTTGGTTTGAAGACTATTTTATCTGATATAAGTATAGTTACTCCTGCTTTTTTCTTATTTGTGTTTGCTTGGAATATCATTTTCCACCCTTTCACCCTGAGGAGGTGTCTGTCTTTAGTGGTGAGGTGGGTTTCTTGAAGACAGCAGATTGAGGGATCTAATTTTCTGATCCATCCTGTCAGCTTATGTCTCTTGATGGATGAATTAAAACCATTAATATTAAGGGTAATAACTGTGAGGTTAGATTTAATCTCAGCCATGTTGTGGTCTTTTTTGGACTTTGAAGGTTTTTTTTTATGCCTTCTCTGAGTTTGGTTATTGTGATCTGCTTCTGGTAGGCTCGTGAGGTTGGTTATTTGATTCTTATGTGTGGAGAATTCCCTGAAGTACTCTCTGTAGATTTAGCTTTGTGTTCATATAGTTGTACAGCTGAGTTTTTCCATGGAAACTTTTTCTTTTACCATTGATTATGAGGAAATTTTTTTCTCTTTAATTTTTACTTATTTATGAGCAATAGACACACATGGAGAGAAAGAGGTGTGTGTGAGAGAATGGGTACAATAGGGCCTCCAGCCACTGCAAATGAACTCCAGATGTATGAGCCACCTTGTGCATCTGGCTTAAATGGGTACTGGGGAACTGAGCCTTGAACTGGGGTCCTTAGGCTTCAAAGGCAAGCGCTTAACTGCTAAGCCATTTCTCCAGCCCCATGAGGGATATTTTTGCTGGGTATGGTAGTTTGGGTAGGAAGCCATAAATTCTTAGACTTAGGGTGGGGGTGGGGCAGCATGGGGGACCAAGTGAGAGTGAGGGGGTTCCTGCATGCACAGAGGGTGAGGTTGCGGGTGGGGTGGCATGGGTTATGGAGCTTGTTTGTGGAGCTTGGCAGCAGAGGGAACCTGGGGTAGGGGAACACTAGCCTGCTGGCTTGGGTTTGCTTAGCTAGTGCAGGAGGAACCTGTGGCTTGGGCGGCGGCTAAAGCAGCTGTTTGAGGGGATTGGAGGACTGGTGTGTCCACCCAAGAGCATGGGAATCAGAGGATTCCTGCTTTGGTCCTCTGTGCCCTCCTGCCAAACCCTAATGAACCCTAAAGATCTTGCTTTTCCTTCCATGCCAGGTGAGGCATGTTTACGCAGATGCCATCTTGACCAGAACCTCTATATTTGTAACTTTTGAAAATTTTTTATTAGTTATGTAGATAGTGTGTATAGAGTCATGCTGGTACCATTGTTAACCTCCTCCCTGTCCTCCCCCTCCAAAGGGACCCTCCTTGTTGGGGAATGTGGGTCATGCATTGTGGGGGTAGCCATAAGTTATGGGGAAAAGGCAATGTCTCTGTGCATAATGTTCCAACTTGTGGCTCTAACAATCTTTTCACCCCCTCTTCCATGAATTTCCCTGAGCTATATTGGTATTGCTTTAGGTCTACTTCAGTGATGAGGTCTAGGGATCCCCTGTGTCTCTGGATATCTGGTTTGGTAGGAGTTGAGTGTTCTGTGTGTCTATATCCTTCACCGTTGTGTTGTTACCAAGTTCATGAAGAAAGCAGCATTCTTGCTCATTTCCCCTATTACTCTATGGTATGATGGGCTAATTCTCTCCTCAAGTTCTGTGTCCATCTGAAAAAGAGAACCAAATTTTCCAATGGAGAAAGAGAGAGGTCAGCACCAAATAAATGGGATAACCATTATTATTTTAGAGAGGTGTAGGCACTCTTGTAGCCCACAGTTGGTGGGTGCTTGATATTGGAGAGCGGGCTTGATTTTTGGATATGGTTCTGACTTGTTTCCCAGTTCTAGCTATGGGTGTCGTTCCATTGAGAAGATCTGTTAGCCAAATCAAGAGCAGTTGGTTACTCACCATGGCTGTGTACCACTATTGCCCTTGTGTGAGCATCACATCAGGTTGTTTGCTGCTGAGAAGCTTAGATCATGCATTTCTTGGTCACTTTCCCCCAGTCGCTCATGTAGCACCTTCTGGCATTAGACAAGCTAACTGTCTGGGGACTGACTCTCTTCCAGATTCCAGCCAGGTCACTCCATGTTCCGTACCAACAGGATATGGTGTCTTCGGCAGTAGGGTCTTACCATTAACCATTGGTGGGTCATCACGTAACTTTTTGAAATTTTACACTTAGTGAGAATAATGTGATCTCAATATTTGATTCATGAGCCTTCAAAAGCCTATGAATATTAATTTATAAGAGAATTTCACATGTCACCTCTACCACGTCTCCCAGGGCCCAGGAGACATTGCAGAGGATGAGGCAACATGAGTACTGCTCTCACTGCTCACCTGAAAACCAGCTACAGGGAGATGTCAACAGACACTGTGGTCACTCAAAACACAGAAAAGCAAATATCCAGAGGCTCCAGAAAAGCCAACACTAAATCAGACTTTTAACATTTCCTTTAAGGCTCAGGGAGCATTGCAGAGGAAGGGTAGAAAGATTGTAAGAGCCACAGGGTAAGTAAGGACATCCTGAGGCACAGTCCTCTTGCCCACAGAGACTGATTGAGGCCTTCAAGACCCTTTATTGAACACCATTAACTCCACCTGAGGAGGGTCCTCAGTGGAATTGGGGTGGAGCAGAGAGCATATATTACTATAACTATTTAAAAAATAAAATGTTTTTAAAAAGCAAAGTGGCTCAGGGAAACTTGCGGAAGAGGGGGCGGAAAGATTGTTAGAGTCACAGGTTGGGGCATTATGCACAGAGACTGGGACCTATCCACCAGAACTCTTGAGTAAACTCACAATGCATGACCCACATTCCCCATTGATGAGGGTCCCTTTGAAAGTGGGAGAACGGGGAGGAGGACAATGGAACCAATACTATGAATGTAAAATCAGAATAATATAAATAAAATATATATATTTATAAAAAAAGCAAAGACTTCTAGAAATTGTTTAAAATATTTTTTTCTCATGCTCAACATTTACTAATGACAGAAAACATTTTACAAAATAATCTAGTTTATATTGAAATTTAAAACTAAAAGCAGCCTGGTGTAGTAATGCACACCTTTAATCCTAGCACTTGGAAGCAGAGATAGGAGGATTACCATGAGTTTGAGGGCACCCTGAGACTACATAGTGAATTCCAGGTTAGCCTGGGGTACAGTGAGATTCTACCTCAAAAACAAAAACAAAAATAAAAACAAAAAAGCAACTGAAAACAAAGAAGGAGTTTCAAGCATGAAACATATTTCTATTAATAAAGATGAGAATTTGAGAATTTTGCCTTCAGTAAATGAAGTATGGCATGGGCTTACTTCAACCAGAATCTGTTTAGGAGACTGAGAAATTGAACACTTTGTTCATTGTCTATTTCTTTACATTCATTTTAAGAAAAAAATTCCTGCATTGACCAGTCCTAGTCAAGATTCCTTGCATTTAAATTAGATTAGATTAGATTTTTGGAGTCATAATTGGAAACAAAGACTAGCTGCTCTTTCCTAGCTGGAGTGTCTCTTTGTCACTTACTGGTTGCTACATCTGTCAAGTTAGCTTAATTTTGTAAACTACATAATGACACTATTACTTTCTTTGATAGGCTGTTGCAGAGAATTAAATGAAATTATATATGAGGAGTGTTTAATATAATCTGTGATCAAAGTAAAACCTCCACTCACCATCACTGAAAAAAGCCTTTTTCAGATGTTGTCCTGCTCTTCCCTCATTAAACTATTGAAGTAATACTCATTTCATGCCAAAAGATACTCATATACTCCAGAAGATAAGGTCAAGGACAAACAGCTTTGGCATCTCCTATTTGATGCCCTAGTGTTAGAAACACAGCCCTCCTTTCCTGAATAAGAGTTTGCATTTGACAGTCTCCAGATGACTTATAAACACATGCAAGTGTGAGAAGCACGAGGACAGCAAGCATACCTGCTTCAGAAGCATCGCTCTGTTGGTTGTCAGCCAACCACACACCTGGACAGACAGTTCTTTTTTAGAGGGATAATGTTAAATGACATTCTCCACGTCTGCCACAATCCTAATCTGTTTTCTTCTTTTAATCTGTAGGCCTAAGGATATACATCCTAAGGACAAAATAAAGTTTGTAAACTTTAATGGCCATCTTTAAGACTTGACAAATGCTCACAAAAGGTTTAAATACACCAGTTTTTATAGATATAGTCATCAATAGCCATCTATAGAGCTGTGAATTGAATCTTAATGGATTTGCAAATTATTGTAAATTTGATAACTAATCAAAATTCTGAACACACGTTCTCTCACTCAGGAGATATGATGCACATCTAAGCCACCGGGGGAGTATCTGAGTAGGCTGAGTAATGTATTTTCTACCACCTCTATGAAAGTTCAAGCCTAGGCATCGCCAGTGACAAGAATGCTTATCTGGTGTAACAATTGTTGCCCCCAAAAGCAAGTTGGTGTGGTTAGGAGAGACTTGGAGGGAAGGCCTGTGAGTCTGCCCTCTGTCATTCAGTTCCTGATTGATGCTGTGGGAATACTGACAATCACAGTATTCATTTGACAGGGAAAGAAACGTTGCTATGTTGACTATCTTCAGTGAGTCAATGATGGTATTATATGTGCATAGTACCTAATTTAATTCTCAAAATGCTATTAAGTTTGATATTCTGAACATTTAATAAACAAGTCATATAATTCACCGTGACTAACTGGTGAGGTAAATATGAACTAAGTTACATCCAAATTTAGAAGTGATGTTATTTTTCTTATGATAACTTCTGCCCAAAGAGTAAATTTGTGTAATTTGAATACATATATACTATTTAGGTTTATTCATCGAATGTCAAAATAGTACTTGTTATGTCCCAGTTTTAATTGAGACTACCATGGATAAGAACAAAATGCCTAAAAGCATAATGTAACACAAGAGGTTCCAAGAAGTTATAGATTGATTTATTAGTTACTTTTCTCATCAATGTGACCAAATATCTGACAAGGAGCAATTTAAAAGACGTTGTATTGTAGCTCAAGTTTGAGATGATATAGTTCATCATAGTGGGGAAGGCATAGTAGCGGGAACAGGAGGCTGATGGTCACAGGACATCCACAATTAGCATACAGTGAGCACAACCCAAAGCAGAAACACTAAGAGGGAGCTCTCTGAGAAAAGCACTTCTCCTTAATAAGGCTTAAGACTAATTAATGTTTGTGCTTCACAAAGAAAATTATGATTGTGAGACACTACAGTTGCCTCTAGCTGATGGCTAGTGGAAAAAGTTTCTGAGTTTTCATTAAGTGGGGTAAAAATAAATGTTCTCTAAGGACCAAGAATGGTGGTGCTGGAGACCAGTTAACTGATAATTCTAGGTTTGGAATTAAGAGATATAAAAGGAATCTTATGCTCATCTACTATCTAGCAACTAGAACAATGCCTCACATCTTAAAAATATGTAATGTATAGAACAGCCCATAAACATGTGTTTTATAGATGCAGAAAGTAATGTTCAGAGAAGTTAGATAGCTTGACTAAGGTCAGATAACTACTAGTTAAGGACAGAATTGAGACTATTGGCCATGACAGTCTTATGACTTCCTACACTAGTACAAGGTGTTTCCAAAATGTCTTTATAATAGCTAGGTATGGTGGCTCACGTCTGTAATCCAAGTACTTGGGAAACAAGAGGGTTGCTGTGAATTAAGGACAGACTGGGCTACAAAGTGAGATTAAGGCAAGACTGGGCTAGGGAATAAGACCTTGCCCCAAAACATCAACAATAGCAGCAGCAACAACAATAACACAGAACAAGCAAAGAAAACCTACTTATGAGTCTGGCTAGGTTAGATATACAAATAATTTATCTTTCAAAATATGCACTTAACACCACAGATATTTATTTCTTATATGTGCTAACTGGTGGATGGGGGCTGGATGGGGCTCTGCTATGGGGAAGCCAGGTTGCCAGAGGCTTTGTCATCTATGTTCCATTGCTGGGAGCCCCAGAATTTCTGTAGTAGAAAGTGCAATGTCATCCTCTGCAGAACGATCATAGCCCTCGTTTCCTTCCTTCCTCCCTCCCTTCTTTTCTTCCTCCTGTTGGGAGATGGCTCAGTGGTTAAAGACACTTGCTTTTCTTTTTTCCCCTCCCTCCCCCTTATTCCTTTCTCTTTCTTTCCTTCCCCTTCTCCATTCCTCCCTCCCTCTTTCCCTGTATCCTCCCTCCCTTCCTCTCTTTCTTTCTCCCTCTCTTCTTTCCTTTCCTTTCTCCCAGTGTATCATGTAGCCCAGGCAAGCCTCAAATTTTCTATGTAGCCAACAATGCCATTGAATTTCTGATCCTCCTGCCTCTACCTCCTTATTGCTAGCATTATAGATGTGTAACACACAGACTTTATGTGGTGCTCTGGGCTGCACCCAGGGATTTATGAATGCTAGGCAAGCACTCTATTAACTGAGCTATATCGCAAGCTCAGAACACTACTTTTATAAATAATATGCCACTACAACAAATGGATTCATTTCAAAAATTTCAAAATGTGTATTTATTCCTATTTCTAGGAAGAAACTCACCCTGTAAAAAAAACAGGTTTCAATTCCAATGTCTAATTCTATTGTTCTTGAGGGTAAACAATGTGAGTGTTGTTTACCAGTGTCATAAACAGCTAAGAAATTAGGGAATGAATCAAAATGTGATCTGGTAAAATGAAAACAAGGATTTTTTTTTTCATGTGGTCTCTGAGTTATAAACATGGGCCCTTCTTAAACATCTTTTAGGATTATATACAATTGGGATGAAGTGAATAATGAAAGTTTATCAAATTCTTTTTGTAATTTTATGAAAAGGTATTTGTCAATGTCTGAAAGGGTATTTACTTGTAATTAATACCGTGTCTCACTATCTTGTGGTAAATATTTACAGACTTCTCTCAGGCACATTCACTGGTGAAACCAGTCAGTGGACCAGCAGTGACAGCAGCAACATGGGCTTTGAGAGGAGCAGAATCCCAGGTGCTATCTTGGCCTGTTCAGTGAAGGTCTGCTTTTAAACCAGAGTCCAGGTGTTTTCCCCAGATATTAACATGTGAGAAGTTCTGCTTCAGATGACCATACCTGGCTATAATACAGGTTGAGGAAAGAAAATTCTGTCCCAAATCATCGCATCCCAACATGTTTGGCAAAGTGTGTTTGGACATTCTTTGACCATAAAGCTTTAACTGAGATTCCTGAGAACCTGAATTTAACAGTCCTTAATATTAATCAAGTTCTTAAATGCTTCAATATGATCACATTTCGTGGATGGGTTTTGTGCTTGTAAAAAATTTTAACTCGGGAGGCAGAGGAATCTTCCAGAGAGCCACCCTTGTTGTCAGCCAAACATGCAAAACCAACTACTTTGTTCTTGCTTGTTGCCAAACATGACTACTTTGTTCTTGGTGTGTGTGTGTGTGTGTGTGTGTGTGTGTGTGTGTGTGTGTATTTTTATTGATCCTTACTCAACTTGAAAATGGTTACTATGAGTTCAGACTAGAGGAGTGCCTTTTTTGGTCCACTTAGGATATTGGACATCATCACATCTTCAAGCTTTATATCTTCCAATGTAAATCTGACTTGTTTAAAATCTGATGTCTGGCTTCCTGTGGAGATGGGTCCATATAAACACACCTCACCCTGTGCAGCAGCAAAGGCAAGTCCCTTTAGGGACCTTTAGCAGTCTTTGGGGCACACAGGGTCCTGGGAGGGCACTGAGGAATAAAAACTCCAATTCACGTACACTAGGGGAACTCCAGAACTCATAACTCCTGACCTATGGGTACCACTCCCCCACTGCATTCCCCCACAGCCCCCCCAGCCCCACCCACAAGGTGTCTGCAGGCCCCTTTCCTCATCCTTCTCCCTGTTGGGAACCCCATCCACCTGGTCTCCTGCACCACAGCAAGATTAGACCTAATAGAAAAGGGTTAGGAAAAACAGTTAAATGACCTGAAGAGGAGCAAAAAAAGAGAGGACCTCAGTAACCACCTGGCTAAGCTCAATAATGACATAAATAAATGCAAGGAGGAATTCCAAGAAGCACTAAAATAATCAGAAAATGATGTGAAAAAGGAACTCGACAGAGGATTGGAAACTAACCATAAAAAAGTAGTAGAAAATACAAACCAAATTGAACAAACCCAAAACTCCCTGGAAGCTCTCAAGAATAGAGTAAGCTATGTGGAAGATAAAAACTCAGAACTGGGACAAAACAGAAGAAATGGCATGTGAATTCAAAAATTTCAATAAGTTCAAAAATTTTTGTGGGGCTGGAGAGATGGCTTAGTGGTTAAGGCTCCTGCCTGCTAAGCCCAAGAATGCTGGTCCCAATCTCCATGTCCCACATTTAGCCAGATGCAAAGTGATGCAAGGGTGCAATGCCACACTTGCCCACAAGGGGGTGCATGCATCTGGATTTTGTTCACAGCAGCTGAGAGACTGCTGGTGCGCCCATCTCTATCTGTCTCCCTCTCCCTCTCTGTCTGTCTCTCTCTGTGTCTATCTCCAAAAATAAATAAAATAATTAAAAATTTTTTAAAAAAGATACAGGTGATCTATTAAAATTTTTTTTTTTGTGAACAGAACATGTGGGAAATGTGGGATAACCTTAAACATTCCAACATTAGGATCATGGGAATACCAGAAGGGGAAGAAATTCAGACCAAAGGAATCGAGAGCTTATTCAACAAAATTATAGAAGAGAACTTTCCCAATCTCTCAAAAGAAAGTCCCATCAAGGTACAAGAAGCTAACAGAACTCTAAACACACTGGACCAAAGCGAAACTCTCCAAGACATATTATCATAGAAACCATAAATATTGATAACAAGGAGAGAGACTTAAAAGCAGCTAGGGAAAAGCAACACATTACATAGAAAGGTAAAAAGGTAACCCCATCAAAATTACCTCAGACTTCTCGATGTAAACACTCAAAGACAGAAGAGCCTGGAATAGAACACTGCAAAGCCTAAGAGCCTATGGCTTCCAACCTAAACTACTCTACCCAGCAAAATTATCACTCCTAATAGATGGTGAAAGAAAAACTTTCCACGATAAAACCCACCTGTATAACTTTATGAACACAAAACCATTTCTACAGAGAGTACTCCAGGGAATCCTCCACAGAGAGGAATCAAATAACCAACCTCAAAACCTACAAGAAGCAAATCACAATAGTCAAACTCAGAGAAGACACTCAAAACAAAACAACCCCTCAAAGTCCAAAAAACACCAAACCACCACAACATGGCAGGGATTACATCAAACCTCACAGTCCTCACTCTTAACATCAATGGACTTAATTCACCCATCAAGAGACATAAGCTGATAGAATGGATCAGAAAATTAAACCCCTCAATATGCTGTCTTCAAAAAACCCACCTCACCACTAAAGATAGACACCTTCTCAGGATGAAAGGATGGAAAAAGATATTCCAAACAAATGGAAATAAGAAACAAGCAGGAGTTGCTACACTAATATCAGATAAAATAGACTTCAAGCCAAAAGTAATCAAAAAGACAAAGAAGGCCACTTCTTACTCATCAAGGAAACAGTTCAACAAGAGGATATCACAATCATTAATCTTTACGTACCAAACACAGATGCACCACAATTCATAAAGCAAAAACTACTGGACAACAAAACAGAAATAACTGCCAACAACATCATAGACAGGGACATCAACACTTCATTATCAGCAATAGATAGATCATCCAAACAGAAAATTAACAGGGAAGTAAGAGAGTTCAACATCACCATAGAGTAACAAAACCTAAAAGACATGTACAGAACATTCCACCCAAAATATCCAGATTACACATTCTTCTCAGCAGCCCATGGAACCTTCTCTAAAATAGATCATATATTGGGCCACAAAGCCTGCCTCAATATTTTCAAGAAAATCAATATAATTTCAAAAGCACTATATAGATTTAATTCAATGCTGATAAAAATCCCAACTTCTTTCTTCACTGAGATAGAAAAAACTATCTCAAAATTCATATGGAAAGGCAGAAGGCCTCGGATATCCAAGCATATCCTCAGCAAAAGAACCACCTCTGGAGGCATCACCATACCTGATCTAAAGCTATACTACAAAGCCATTGTAATAAAAACAGCATGGTACTAGCATAAAAACAGAAATATGGACCAATGGAACAGAATGGAAGGCCCGGACTTTGGGTCAAGGAACTACAGCTACTTGATATTTGACAAAGGCCCTCCCAATGCAGAATGGAAAAAAGAAAGCATCTTCAACAAATGGTGCTGGACAAACTGGACAACCATATATAGGAAAATGAAACTCGACCCACACATCTCACCATGCACAAAAATCAAGTCCAGATGGATCAAAGACCTTAATATAAAACCAGAAACTCTGCTACTACTGGAAGAAAAAAATAGGAGGAATCTTCCATGACATAGGAGTGGGAAAATACTTCCTGAACAAAACCCTAGCAGCTCAGGAAATTAAACAATCACTCAACCATTGGTATCTCATGAAGCTGAAAAGCTTTTTCACTGACAAAAATACTATAGCCAAAGCCAGCAGATTACCCACAGGATGAGAGAAAATTGTCACCAGCTATACAACTGACAGAGGCCTAATTTCTAGAATCTACAAAGAACTCCAAAGCCTAAACAATAAATCATCAAACAACCCACTCACAAAATGGGGCAGAGAACTGCACAAGGAGTTCTGAGAGGAAGAAATACAAATAGCAAACGCACACTTAAGAAAATGTTCAACATCCCTAATCATCAGAGAAATTCAAATTAAAACAACTATGAGATTCCACCTTACCCCTGTAAGGATGGCTAACATAAAAAACAAAACAAAACAAAACAAAACAATGAAAACAAATGCTGGCGAGGCTGTGGAGAAATAGGAACAAACCTTCACTGTTGGTGGGAATGTAAAATGATTCAACCATTATGGAAAGCTATATGGAGACTCCTGAAAAGGATGACCATAAACCCGCCAACATATCCAGCTATTCCCTTACTGGGCATTTACCCTAAAGGCTTCAAGCCTCAGCTCAGAGGCATTTGCTCAACCATATTTATAGCTGCTCAATTCATAATAGCAAAGAGCTGGAATCAACCCAGATGTCCATCATTAGATGAATGGATAACAAAGATGTGGTGTATCTATACTATGGAATTCTATATAGCAGTAAGGAAAGATGAAATAATGAAATTTGAAAAAAAATGGTCAAACATGGAGCAGATCATCCTCAGTGAGCTCACCCAGTTACAACAAGATAATCATTGCATGGTCTCTTTTATCTGTTGCTCCTAACCTGAATCCACCTGAGATGCTGCCAAACTTAATAAGCACTCTGAGGACCAGACAATAGGGAGGGTGGGAGGGAGCACAAGGGAGTGGGGATACAAATAGGGACCCTAAAGGAAATGATACATTAAAACCCTTTATTCTGAGCAATAAGCTAAAACATTGATTCTTCAGCAGGCCCATAGAGGGAACACCTGAACCACAGGAAAGTGGAGAGAACATCATGAAGACCAACCTTAATCTTTTTCTGCCACTCTCCCCCCCCTTTCTCTCTCTCTCTCTCTCCTCTCTATACTCACTTTCTCTTTCATATTATCTATCTTTTTCTTCCCTCACCTTCCTTGGCGCTGACTTATAACTCCCAGCACCAGCACAGGGTTAACTTTTACAATGAGCTGTTGATCCGAGACACCTATAAGGTTTTCCCCAAAAAGACAGATTTTTGTCAGAGTTCTTGATGACCCACTAAAGGTTAAGGGTAAGACCCTACTGTCGAAGATAGCATATGAATGTGAAACAAAACATGGAGAGACCTGGCCAGAATCTGGAAGAGTGTCAGTCCCCAGACAGTTAGCTAGTCTAGTGCCAGAGGGTGCTAAAGGAGCAATTGTGGGAAAATGGCCGACATCTGTCCAAACAACTTGCAGTCTAAGCTACCCAGCAGGAAACAACCTGACCTAATGCTCAAACAAGTGCAGTAGTGGCACACAGCCATGGTGGGTTACCAACTGCTCTTGATTTGGCTCATATATCCACTCAGTGGAATAGAACTCATTGCTGAAACTGGGAAATAAGTCAAAACCATGTACAAAAATGAGCTCAGTTGCCAGGATCAAGACACCACCAAATGTGGGCGAGAAGAGGGCCTACAAACATAAAATTCCCTCTAAAATATCTAGCCATCCCATCTGTCTAGCACTAACTTCTCTCTCTGTTGGAGAACTTGCTTATCTTTTTCAGATGGACAACGAACCTGAAGTGAGGACCAGCCAATCACACCTCACCAGGGCCCCAGCTGAAACCATAGAGCAATGCTGGGGAAGGATAAGAGTACAGCATTCTTGCTGATCACAACACTAGAAAAAGGCTGAAGGTGATAAACACAGAGAACATCCAACTCCTACTAAGCCAGATATCCAGAGACACAGAGGCTCCCAAAACCTAATCACTGATGTAGAACTAAAATGATCCCAATGTGGCTCAGGGAAACTCGCAGAAGAGGGGGTGGAAACAGTGTTAGAGCCACAAGTTGGGGCATTATGCACAGAGACTTGGCCTATCCCCCATAACTTTTGAATACCCCCCACAATGTGTGACCCATATTCCCCATTGTTGAGAGTCCCTTTGGAAGAGGTGGGACAGGGAAGAGGATAATGGAGTCACCATTATGAATGTAAAATTAGAATAATATAAATAAAAAATTATTAAAATAAAAAATAAAAATAAAATAAAATCTGATGTCTGTTATCCTCTCTAGTCACTAACAAATAGTATTGAAAATTCAAATTGCAATAGACAACATAGAGGATTATATAATATTCAGTGCAAGTTAGAACACCTTTGAAATGAAGCCCTATAAATAATGTTGCCAGTAGAATAAGCATAACATGGGATAGTTCTGGACAGATTATGATTTATCCTTCTATTTGTAATGTATTCTTCAATGAGTAATGTAGCCTATGTGGGATTGTGTGATCACTATCATGCTCAGGTTTAAGAAAAGGGTAGAGGGCTGGTTTAGCAGTTAAGGAGCTTGCCTACAAAGCCAAAGGACGCAGGTTCGATTCCCCAGGACCCATATAAGTCAGATGTGCAAGGTGGTGCATGCCTCTGGAGTTCATTTGCAGTGGCTGGAGAACCTGGTATGCCCATTTTCTCTCTCTCCATCTCTGTTTCTCTCAAATAAATAAATAAAAATAAAATTCAAGAACAAGTGGAGAATGGAGGCATGTGTTCATAAATTCCTTCTCAAATTCTCAAAAGTTTTCTTTCTTCCGCTGTGAAGAAGCTTTTCATATTATGAAACCCTATTTGTTAAATGTTTTCATATTATTAAATCTCATTTGTTAAATTATGGCACCATTTTTCAGAAACAGGAGTCCTATTCAGAAAGTTCTAGCTTATGATGATATCTTGAAGTGCTTTCCCTAGAATATGGTCTATTTTACTGACAGTGCTATGGGCTGCTGAGAAGAATGTGTATTCTGCAGTGTTTGGGTGGAGTGCTCTATAGATGTCTATTAGATCCATTTGACACACACACACACACACACACACACACACACACACACACACATATAATTTAACTTTTTTTAATTGTTGTTGTTGGGATGACTTCTATTGGTGACAGTTTATGGGGTACTGAAGTCACCCACTATTATTATGATGACACTATTCCTTAATGACTCTTCTAGCATGGTTTATTCATCCCTTTATCCTTATAGATGTGTTTGCTTTCCTGTCCCATTTGAGAGATCTTGTATAGGGCTGGTTTGGTGGTCATAAATCCTTCAGACTTTTTTTTTTTTGAGTTTTGACAAAATATATTGGTAGTTTAGTAAAGACATTCATTTTAGTCATTTCTCTCTCCTTAACTTGACCTTAGGTTAACCTTTCATTTGGGTCAAGAAAGGAATATGTAGGAGAGAAATGTTACAAATAGTAAAAGGACCAAAATGAATAGTTTGTCTACAGAAAAGTTGAATTTATGTATCTTGATATAATTAAATCATGTATGATCTAATAGTGCTATGTACATTTCCATTGGTTTACTTGGGGCTTATTCTGATGTTAAATTTAAGTGAACCTCAGAGCGTTAAGAATAAGCTGCTTTTCAGGAATTATCACCTATTAAAAGAGCTTAGTGAATAGTTACCATCAATAAAATTCCCAGAAGCTGCCTCCAAATTTAGCTTTGTAGTTTTTAAGGGAATCATCCTATTTCATCTGTGACTATGTACTTAAAGAAACATTTAATTGACACATTAGAAAAAAAGTCCATATACAATACAAAAATACAAAGCAAATATTCTACAGTACACAACTCTTGCAAAGTATATGTGATGAAAGATTCCATAAAATGTGTTTGAAGATGCATCTTCTTTCCTTCTATTTCAGTAAATAAATTGTGCTTTTGAGGCCACTGGTCAGTGCACACATACTTAGAATTACAGGAAATTTTGTAGTGAGTTCAATTCAACTAACAACTTAATAACAAGTCAGTCAATTATAGAAAGTACATCTTCTCAATTTCCTGTCTTAATACAATGTTATACTTTTTTGTATTTAAACCTTAAAAAATGAAAACCAGCCAAATACTTAAAGCAGTATGTACATTTACATTTTTGGTGATGGTTTGTATTTTAAAAGAAATAGCTTCCTTGCGATCTGCCTCAAGTTTTGGTGGAAATGCATACACAGAAGTAGGAACAAAAACCAAGAGAAGCACATTCCAAATACTGATTTATTTTGGTAGCAAATGGCATTCTTTGATGACAAATGAAGGTAGACAAAATCCATTAAAGTGAAGTGGGCTATTTCAAATACTCAGTACTTCACATAATTTTTAAAATTGTTTTTTTAAAGAGCTAAGCATCCTTATCCACTGATAGCAATGGAATACCTAGTATATGATGACATGAAACAAACAAAACAGAAAATTCCCACAAGAAAAAAAAGTCTAATTTTCTCTACATTGACTTTCAGTCAATAGTCCAGTAACATTTTCTTCTCAATACAATACTCCCTCTCTCTATAAGGCTGCTCCTGTGAGCCAGACAGCTTAGGAAACGAGGGAATGAAGTTAGGCAAGTAATTGCTTGAAGTTGTGAATAGGGAATAACTTTTTGCTTCCCTCTTAATGTGCTAATAGCTGTATCTAAAAAAATATGCAGTTCTTAAAAAGGTATAATTTCTGACTTGTTTATTATCTGTAACTTTTGGAAACTAATCACATGAAACTACAAAATTAGCAAATGTTTTAAAATATGTATATAGAACATAAATTGCATCTAACTTCAAACTCTCATTTATCAGTGTACCACTCAATCTTTTAAAAAAATAAAAAAAGAAGAAAAAAGGCAGCTCCAAAGACAGTCTTATACCATTCTTTTTAAAAAGGAAACTGTTCCTTTTAACTTTACATCCCCCCACTCTATTTCAAAAAACATCATTTAATTGTCTTGGTTAAGGACATTTTCAAGATGAGATTTTATATTTCATTCCCACAGCTTCTGCTTATCAGAAAACCCATGTTTCCCTTTATTGAAGGAATTTGGTCTGGCTGATGTTGGTGTATCCCTTCCAATATTCTTTTTTTTGGGGGGGGCGGGGGTGGCGGGCAGGGTTTAGAAGAAGGCTCTCACTCTCAGCCCAGTCTGACCTGGAAATCAGTCTGTAAATTCAGGGTGGCCTTGAATTCACAGAGCTCCTCCTACCTCTGCCTCCGAGTGTTGGGATTAAAGGTGTGCGCCACCATGTCCGACTCCTTCCAGTATCCTTCACCCTCATTTTAAAAAATAATTTATTATTTTGTTTACATTTTTCTAATTTTACATTCATATTGGTGACTCCATTATCCTCCTCCCTGTCCTCCCTGCTCCAAAGGGACCCTCATCAGTGGGGAATGTGGGTCTTGCACTATGTTCACCCTCATTTCTGCTTCCTCAGGCTTACTTAGTCCAAGTTTGATGGGTATGGCTGAGGCTTTCTTTGTCATCTGACTACCTATGGCAAATCCAAACTTGGAGATCTTTGTAGGCTTCATGTGGAGGTCTGCAGCAGCTTCTTCAGCTGATCACTCCTCAGCGCTGCGACTGGAACTCTCCCCTTCATTCCTCCTGCAGCTCTGGCTCCCTGTGGCTTTCCAGGGTTCTCTCTCCCTCTTTCCAGTGGTTCTCCTCTCTGGCCTTCCTGACCCACCATTTCCCCTGCCTCGGCCTCCCCTGCAGCCAGCCAAAGACGTCTCAGACTGTTTTTATCATGGAAAGTTCTTTTTCTTTAGGTTATGAAAGATAGTCTTACTTTATCTCTTAACCTGGGTTGGCAATTGTTGACTTTTAATCCTTGGAATACATCATTCCATGTAATCCTAGCTTTTAAGGTTTTTGTACAGCTACCTGCTATAGAGCTATCAGAAGATGGGTTTGCCTTTATTTGTGACTAGCTGCTTCTCTATTGCATCTTCTTTTGTGATTCAATTTATTTTCTTTTTAAATTTAATATTATATATATTGTAACCGATTATACTCTTTTATTCCCTCCTCCCTGCTCCTGTTTCCTTGGGGGCCTCTTCATTGGGATATGACACTCACTGTGAAGTCATGAAGGCCTCAATCAGTCCCTGTGGGGTAGTGGGGACTGTGCCTCAGCGCATCCCTACTTGCTCTGTGGCTCTTACAATCCTTGTAGCCTCTGAATTTATGCTTTAATGGGCTTTAATATGGTAGAGGTGGAATGTCTTGTGGTGGGCAGTTGGCTATGTTCTTGTCTTATTGATGGATCTTGGCTCTCCTCCAGTTTCTCTGTCTTTTGTAAAATAAAACAAATTCTCAAACTACGAGTGAGAGCAGCTTGGGTTAAAGTGAATATGCAGTTATTTGAGGGACCTTTTTGGTGTGTAAGTTCACTCTTCTTCTCCAGAGACCAGTGGGGCTTTTATCTGACATCTGTGAGTTTCCTAACCATGGGATTCTGACTTGGTTTGCAGTACTAGATATGAGTTCTCTCCTACTAAGCAGTCCTCATGTCCAATCAGAGAACAGTTGGCTACCCGCAGAGGCTGTGTGCCACTATTGCATAAGTGTGTGGATAATTGTTTTTGTAGTGTACAGGCTCCCATGATTATTCATGCTATTGGTGACCATTGTCCTCCAGTGGCTCCCATAGGGCTTTCTAGCACTTATAAGAGCTAGCCAGGAGGGAGATAGTTTCCCTTGCCATTCCAGCACATTATTCTGATGTTTTGTGACCACAGGCTGTGGTGTTCTCAGTAATAGGGTCTTACCTTTTAGCTCTGGCAGGTAATCAAGTGTTTTGGCAATGGCCTACATTAATTTGGGGACCTCATGGGTGTCCCTGGCTAACAGCTCACTGTGGGAAACCCAGTTCTGGGCCTGGGATTTACTGGTCTGAGCTCATGGTTTTAATGTTAAGCTTTTTCCACCTTCTTTCCGGGTTATGCCCCATTTCCCTTTATTGATTTTTACATCTTATAGAATGCTAGTCAGAATGAGGATTTCTATGGAACCAATTCATGTTGTCTTAACCTTTGTGTGATTTCCTCCTTACCTTTCCTACCCCTTACTGTTCCAAGCCTCTCCTATCCCCTATATTCTGTCTCTCCCCTAGTCTGTCAAGTATCTGCTCCTCTCCTTCCACCCCATTTCTTCTCTCTCCTGGTCTCATGCTAGCTTTATGCCACAGTTACTGATGCTTACTACCATTTTCCCTCATCTCCAATTGATCCCAGTTAGGAACGTCATATGAGAGAGTACATGTGGTGTTTGTCTTTCTGTACCTACGTGATCTTGCTTAGAATGAGTTTCCTTCAAACTCCATCCATTTTCTTGCATATTTCATTATTTCATTTATGCCTTATCACTGAATAGAATTTCATTGTACATATGTGCCACATCGTCATTATCCATTCATCAGTTGATGGGCATCTGGGTTGATTCCAGTTCCTACCTATTATGAATAGAGTAGCAACTAACATGGCTGAGTAAATAACTCTGTAGTAAAGAGTTGAATTTCTAGGGTATATTCCAAGGAGTGGTATAGCTGGATCCAATGACAGATCTATTTTCATCTTTTTCAGGAGTCTCCATAGTGATTTCCATACTGTTTGTGCAAATTTGCACTCCCACTAACAGTGGGTAGGAGTTTCTCTTTTCCCATAACCTCACCAGTATTTGTTGTCATTTGACTTTTTGTTGCATGTTGTTCTGACTGGAGTGAGATGAAATCTTAGAAGTTGTTTTGATTTGCATTTCTCTGATAACTAAAGATGTTAAACATCTCTTTAAGTGGGTTATGGTATTTCTTTCTTTGTGAATTCTCTGTTCATTTCTCTACCCACATTTTTTATTTTAAAGATTTTATTTTTATTTATTTATTTATTTATTAGAGACAAAGAGGGAGAGGGAGAGAAAGAGAAAGAGTGTGTGAGAATGGGTACACCAGGGCCTCTGGCCACTGCAAACGAACTCCAGATGCATGTGCCACCATGTGCATCTGGCTTATGTGGGACCTGGAGAATTGAACCTAGGTCTTTAGGCTTCACAGGTATGTTCCTTAACCACTAATCCATCTCTCCAACCCTACCCAATTTTTAATTGGGTTATTTGATTTTTTTATTGTTTTGTGTATTTGTGTGTGTGCATGTGCGTGTGTGTGTGCATTCTTTGTAGAGTCTAGATATTGGACCTTTGTCAGAGGGTATAGCTGGCCAAGATTTTCTCCCATTCTGTAGGATAGATATTGATACTGCTTGATATTTTGATTGTGTGTACAGTAGCTTTGTCATTTTATGAGGTTTTACTGTCTGGGTGCTGATCTAATTCCCTGTGCTATTAGGGTTTTATTCAGGAAGTCTTTCCCTATGCCTATGTAGTAGAGGGTGCTTCTTGTTTTTCCTTCCATTTGTTTCAGAATTTTGGGTCTTATATTGAGATCCTTTTCCATTTAGAGTTGAGTTTTGTGCAGTTTTAGAGAAGTGGATCTAATTTCATTCTACATGTGGTTATTCAATTTCTCCAGCACCAATTGTTGAAGATGCTGTCTTTTCTCCAGTGTGTATTTTTGGACCCTTTGTCAAAAATAAGGTAGTTGTAGCTGCTTGAATTTAGAAATAGATATCCTATCCTACCCTACCCTACCCTACCCTACCCTACCCTACCCCCTACCCTGCCCTACCCTACCCTACCTTATCCTATCTTATCCTATCTTATCCCATCTTATCCCATCCTATCCCATCCTATCCCATCCTATCCCATCCTATCCCATCCTATCCCATTCTTCTCTTCCCTTCCCTTCCCTTCCCTTCCCTTCCCTTCCCTTCCCTTCCCTTCCCGTCCTTCCTTTCCTATCCTATCCTATCCTATCCTATCCTATCCTATCCTATCCTATCCTATCCTATCCTATCCTATCCTATCCTATCCTATCCTATCCTATCATTCCTATCCTATCCTATCCTATCCTGTCCTGTCCTGTCCTGTCCTGTCCTGTCCTGTCCTGTCCTGTCCTGTCCTGTCCTGTCCTGTCCTATCCTATCCTATCCTATCCTATCCTATCCTATCCTATCCTATCCTATCCTATCCTATCCTTCCTGTCCTATCTATCCTATCCTATCCTATCCTATCCTATCCTATCCTATCCTATCCTATCCTTCCTATCCTATCCTATCCTATCCTATCCTATCCTATCCTATCCTATTCTTCCTATCCTATCCTATCTATCCTATCCTATCCTATCCTATCCATCATTCCTTTCCTATCCCATCCTATCCTATCCTATCCTATCTATGTTATTCTATGTGTCTGTTTTATCCTATCCATGCTGTTTTATCCATCTTTGGTTTGTAGTGTATCCTTTCATTCAGATATGGTTATACCTATCAGATGTATGTCTTTTGTTGAGGAATTTTTCCATATGAGTTTATCCTATCCTTCCTTTTTTCCTATCCCATCCCATCCCATCCCATCCCAAAATCCCATCCCATCCCATTTTATCCCATCCCATCCCATCCCATCCCATCCCATCATGTATAATATCCTATCCTTTAGTAATCATTCATTTCCTATCCAATATTAATTCTATCCAATCCCATCCTATCCATGGGATCCTATCCTTCCCATCTATCTTGTATTCTCCTATCCAGTATCTTTTTTATCCTGTTATTCTGTGTGTCTGTTTTGTGCCTGTGCATGCTGTTTTATTTACTTTGGTTTGTAGTGTATCTTTAAATCAGATATGGTTATACCTCCAGATGTATGTCTTTTGTTGAGGAATTTTTCCATATGAGTTTTGAAACTATTTTTTGTATCTATGAAGAAAACTGCTGGGATTTTTATTGGAATTGCATTGAATCTGTATAATGCTTTTAGTAGGATGGCCATTTTCACAATATTAATTCTTCCAATCCATGAGCATGGGAGGACTTTCCATCTTCTTGTGTTCTCCTCAGTTTCTTTTTTTAGTGTTTTTATGCTTTCTTTGTGTAGGTCTTTCACTTCCTTGGTTAGTGATATTCCAAAGTATTCTTTTGTGGCTGTTAAAAATGTGATAGCATTAATTACCTCTTTTTTAGATATTTATCTTTGGCATATAGGAAGGCTACTAATTTTTGTGCATTGACTTTGTATCCTGCCACTTTACTGAAAGAATTTATCACCATTGGACTTTTTTTATGGAGTGTTTTGAGTCACTTATATATATGATCATCTCATTTGCAAATAGGGCTAGTTTGAGTTATTCCTTATGAATTTGTGTTTCTTTATTTGTTTCTATTGTCTAATTGCTTTAGCTAAAACTTCAAGTACTATGTTGAAAAGCAATGGTAAGAGTGGGCATTCCTGTCTTTTCCATACCTTAATGGTAACTCTTTGAGATTTTCCCCATTTAGTGTGATCTGGGCCTTAGGTGCATTATAAATAGCCTTTATTATGTTGAGATATGGTCCCTCCATTCCTAGTCTTTCCAGTGTTTTCATCAGGAGGGGGTGTTATATTTTGTCAAAGCCCTTTTATTCATCTATTAAAATTGTCATGTGATGTATTTAAATTTATTTATGTGGTGAATTACATTTATTGATTTTCGTATGTTGAACCATCCCTGCATCTCTGGGATGAAACCTACTTGATCTAGGTGGATGATGCTTTTGATGTGTTCTTCTATTTGGTTTCTAAGGATTTTATTGAGAATTTTGCCTGTAAGTTCATTAGGGATATGGGTCTATAATTTTCTATTCTTGTTACTTCTCTGTCTGGTTTAGGAATTAGAGTAATGCTGGCTGGCTTAAGAGAAGGAGTTTGGGAGCAGGCCCTCTTTTTCAGTTCTGTGAAATAACTTGAGAAGAAGTAGTTTTAGTTCTTGAATGAAGGTTTGGCAGCGTTCATCAGTGAATCCATCTGGACCTGTACTTTTTGTTGGGAGATTTTTAATTACTTTTTAAATTTTTGTTAGAAGTAATAGATTTATTCAGGAATTCTATCTGTTGATTTGAGTCTTCTCTTTTTATCTTTTGATCAATTTGTCCATTGGCTTACCAATCTTGTTTATTATTTTTTTTGAAGAACCAGCTTTTCATTTCATCAATTTTTAAAATTGTTTTCTTTATTTCCAATTTGATGATTTTTGATAATTTCTTTCTATCTGGTACTTTTGGGCTAGAAGTGTTCTTTTTTTCCTAGCACCTTCAAATGGATATTTAAGTTATTTATTTTAAATCTATTTTTGTAATATAGGCATTAGTGTTAGATCCTTCCTTCTTAGAACTGTGTCCCATAAGTTTTGGTATGTTGTGTTTTTGTTATTCAATTCTATATATTCATTGATTTTTCTTTTTGAGTTTTTTCAATAACCCATTCATTGTTTAATAGTGAGTTGTTCAGTATCCAGGAGTTGGTGTATTTTTGTTTTTACTGTTGTCATTGATTTCTAGCTTTAATGTATCATGGTCAGATATAATGCAGGGAATTAGGTCAGTTTTTCTGAATTTATGGAGAAATGCTTTATGCCCTAATATATGGTCTATTTTGGAGAAGGTTCTATGAGCTGCTGAAAAGAATGTGTATTCAGTAGGATTAGGGTGGAATGCTCTGTAGATGATTAAGTCCATTTTGTCTATGGTGTTGTTCAACTCTATTTTTTCTCTGTTTATTTTCTGCCTAGAGGATATGTCTTTTGATGGTAGTGGGATATTAAAGTCTCCTACCATTATTGTATTGAGATTTATATCTGCTTTGTTATGTAGTAGGTTTTGCTTTACAAAATTAGGTACCTCTGTGTTTGGTGCATATAAATTTATGGTTGTAATATTCTCTTGTTGAATTGTTCCTTTAATGAGTATGAAATGGCCTTCTTTATCGCTTTTGATTATTTTTGGCTTAAAGGCTATTTTGTCAGAAATCAGTATAGCCACTGCTACCTGTTTCTTATTTCTGTTTGATTAGAATATATTTTTTCCATCCCCTCACCCTGAGGTGGTGTTTTTCTTTAATTGTAAGGTGGGTTTCTTGTAGACAGCAAATGGATGAATCCAGCTTTCTAATCCAGCTTGTTAACCTGTGTCTTTTGATTGGGAAGTTAAGTACAGTAATGTCTATAGTTATAATTGTGAGGTGTAAGTTAATCCCTGTCATGTTGAAGGTTTTGTGGATTTTGGTGTTTTCTTGGTCTTTTCATGCTTTTATGTCCACTCTAGTTTTTGAAAATTTTATTTATTTATTTACTTATTTATTTATTTGAGAGAGAGAAAGAGGCGGGGGGGGGGAGGGAGAATGGGCATGCCAGGGCCTCCAGTCACTGCAAATGAATGCCCGATGCACAAGGGGGGATATCCCTCCTTGTGCATCTGGCTTATGTGGGCCCTGGAGAATTGAACCAGGTTTCTTTGGCTTTGCAGGCAAATGCCTTAACTGGTAAACCATCTCTCCAGCCCCCTCCATTCTATGATTTTGACTGTTTTTCTCTCTTCATGTGCATGTTTGTTCATCTCCTCCATGTGAAGTACTCCATGCAATATTCTCTGAAGGGCTGGCTTGATGTTCATGTAATCATACAGCTGGTTTATATCATGAAAGGTTTTTCTTTTACCTTCTAATGAAATAGATAATTTGCTGGGTATAATAGTTTGGATTAACAGCCATGGCTTTTTAGTCTTTGAAATACTCTGTTCTAAGATCTCTGGCTTTAAGAGTTTCCATTGAAAACTCTAAGGTAATTCTCATGGGTTTACCTCTGTATGTCAAAAGCTGTTTTTCTCTTATAGCTTTTAGTACCCTCTCCTCCTTTTCTGTTTAGTGTTTTGATTATTATGTGATGTGGGGGATTACTTCTTTGGTTCTATTTGGTGTTCTATGTATTTCTTAAATCTGGATTTCTCTATCTTTTGAGAGGTTGGGAAATTTTTTCCAATAATTTTGATGAAGATATTTTCTATGCCCTTTGCCTTTATTTCTTCCCCTTTCTATATGACTATGATCTGAATACTTTGTCTTTTTAAGGTGTCCCAAAGTTTCCTCATGTTCACATGCACTTTTATTTAACTTGGCATTGTTTTTGGAGTCCTGATAAAATTCTTCTGTCTTACCTTCAAGTTCCAAAATTGTGTCCTCCATCTTGTCTGTTCTGTTGGTGAGGCTTTGTTGGGGGCCTTTCAAGAGAGTTGTTGCATTTCTGTTTTCTGTTATGTTTTTCTTAAGCATTTCCATTTCCTGCTTGAATTCCATTTTCATTTTTTTGGTTTGACCTTTTTATTATCTTTTGGAGTTTATTCCTGAATTTTGATGTCCTTGTTTACCTTATGCCATTGGCCTATGAGCATGGTGAGTGTGGGATTGAAGGCTTTCCACTGGGTGCTCTTGAGCCCAAGTAGGGTCTACTTTGTGTGTACCACCTCCTGGCAAATCTGGGTAAGACCTTGAGCTTGCCTGGTTTCCAAGTTGAGCACTGTTCTTCCAGTACTTTTCTTTGCCTAGGTTTTGGAGTGAGATCAGCTCCAAACTTCTTGTGGCTTGAGCCAGTACTCAGTTGCCCTCTACTTCTGCCCTTCTCTAGATATTTTTTTTGGTGGGGGGAGGTCATAAAGTGCGTGGGAGAAGTAAAACCCAAGTTGTTTGGCTGCTCGCCACTGACCTTCACCTGTTTTTTTCTCTTCCCTGAAGCTGCTGAGAATGGTGTATATCCCTGGCCTTCAACCCAAGTTCTCAGCCCCTTCTCACAATGGCACCCTGCCCTGCTCACCATTGAGCTTCACCTGGTTTGTTCCCTCCCAGGCAGCTGTGGTAGAATGGGGTCTATCTCTGGCACTCAACCCTGGTGCTCAGCCCAGTCTCACAATGGTGCTCAGCCATATTGCATCATTTACTATGTATTCTTTGTTCTCTACATTGATTGTTTTAGTTATAACATGATGGGGGGAAGTTCTGGGTTTTAAAATATTATTTTTTGAATCTGGAAGGTCATTTCTTTCTCTAGATTTGGGAAGTTTTCTGATATGATTTTATTGAACATATTTTTATGCCTTTAGCCTGAAGTTCTCCTCCTTATTCAATCCCCATAGTTCATAAATTTTGTCTTTTAATATATGTTTTAATATATCTTGCATGCTGTGTTCATGTTTTCTTATTTTATCTTTATTGATGTCTGAATGTTTTAATTCACCTCATTTTCCATTCCAAATGTTTTATCTCCCACTTGATCAAGTCTATTGGTGAGGTTTGCTATTGAGCTTTTCATTTGGTTTAATGATACTTTTTCATTTATAAAATTATAATGTTATTTTTTAGCATTTTTATTATTTTATTTCTTATTTAATATCCTGTATTAATTTCTTATTTCACTATTTGCTTATTTGTATTATTTCTGACTTCATTTAGGAAAAATTTTTTCATTTTGATTTCATTAAACAGTCTCATCATTGCTTTTTAAAATTTCTTGTCTGGGATCTTGTTTAATTTACTTTCATTGGGAGCAATTACTTTGGAATTGATATTTTGTGGGGAGGGTCATACTACTTTGATTTTTTTTTAAAAATATTTCTTATGATACTACATTGAGACTTATGCCCATATGGTTATTTCACTGACTAGATTTTTAAAAATATTTTTATTTATGTATCTATTTGCAAGGAGAGAAAGAGAGAGAAGAGAAAGAGAGAGCACACACCAGGGTCTCCAGCCACTGAAAACAAACTCCAGATGCATGCACCACCTTGTGCATCTGGTTTACATGGGTACTGGAGAATCAAACCTGGGTCCTTAGGCTTTGCAAGCAAGTACCTTAACCACTAAGCCATCTCTCCATCCCCTGATTAGATTTTTTTATCAGTATTTTCTTTCAGTTAAAGAATTTGTAGTAATCAAATGGAAATAGTTTGTGTTGGGATTGAGGTATATATTTCAGAAGTTATCATGTATTTAGGGCACCTGGTCAGACCACTATACTACTCCAAGAGTAAAATATTAACTGCCGAAGCAACCAAGTTTCTGGATGGGCTCATTATACAAATATTGTACTAGCCAGTTAAAAACACTGGTCTATTTAACAGCGATTGAAATATACAAGAAGAAGAATATTATAGTGTGTACTAGGATATTAGCTGTTAAGATTAGTAATAGGATGGTTGTAAGTTTTGTAAGGATAGAGATTACTATTTGATCATAAAGAAAAAAAAATGAGGTGGAAAAATCACTTGGAGGGGCAAGTTGGGATGCTTGGGTTCACAGAGATTATTATAATTTTGAAAGGTTATAATTAGGAGGTAAAAAAATTGTAGGAAGAGAAAAAGGAAGAGGTCAGAATGAGAGGGTTAGTAGATGGGTTGTGTGTAGGAAATATAGTAAAGTATATAGTATTATTGTGGGTGGAGAAGCATGCAGAAAAATTATACAACATAACTGCAATACACAGACTAATGCAGAATTATTACAAAATAGTTAAAAGAGTGATGATGAAGAAAGTGAAAAAAATACAAAGTGTAATCAAAGTACATTAAATTAAAAATATTACGAGTCAATATGTCTTCCTTGATGGCATGGGCTTTGAATTGTTTTCCTACCTGTGATGTTTCATGTATCAAACTGCACTGATGGGGGAGGTACAATTTGCAATTCTAGTTCAAATTGGTTTGCTGGCCAGATTTGGAATACATTTTGCCCCGGTAAAGTTTCGAGCAGTTAGCTTTGGGTTGAGTTTCTGGCACAACTGCATTGGGTTGAGGAGTACAGCTCTTATTGCTTCCGTACTGCCTTCTCCAGTTCATCAGTGCTCTGTGGTGAGTCCTTGGTGAGTGTTCCCACTGCACTCTGTGGTAGCTTAGGCTGGGTAGCAATTCTTCCCCTGGGCTGTTTTGTGTGGCCAGTGTGTTTGGGCAGGGCGGTTGTAAACTGTTTTCTGGTAGTTTCCATTAATGTCAGCTGAAACGCCTGCTCTGCTTCAATTTCTTCAGTTCCCAGTGTTATCTGTCCACTATGTATCCAGTCCTTGATTCTCCAGTTATATGTTCTGCAGGGCCAGAAGAGGACAATCACTTCTCCAAAGGTTTCCACTGACCTTGCTGATCTATCTGTGTGGCTGGGCACTGGTTCCTCTCTTACCTTCTTCCCTGTGGAGATCTTAACTGGCTTGATAAATTTGCTTAGTGGTATTGTTTCTTGGGGGAATATGTTTTATTGTTTGTTACCCAGATTTCTTTCACTGAGTCACATCAGTGAGGATTCTAATCCATCATCACTCAAGAACTGTACACTGGTCTTCCTTTAATTCTATAGACATGGCTTCTTTTTGTACTTTTGAGCATATTTATAATGCTGTATTTAAAGTATTTGTCTAGTAAACCTCAAATCTGGGCATTTTCAGAAATAATTTCTCTTTTTCCTCACTCTGTGTAAGACATACTTTTCTGTTCTTTTGCAAATCACATAATTTTTGTTAACTGATCATTAAATATTGCATAATGAAAAGCAAATACTTTCTCTTCTAGAGTTTGTTGTTAGTCTTGTTGTTGCTGCTGTTTGTTTGCTTAACTTCCTGGAACTAATTCTACAAAGTACATTCTTTATCGTGTGAGCCCAATGAAGTCTACTTATTTAGCTTAATGGTTAGCTAATGATTGTATACAGATTTCCTTAAATGCTTTGAACTTCCCCACATTTCCCAGAAAATCTTTAATATTCCCTCCCTCCATCCTCTCTCTTTCTCTCTCTCTCTCAAACATAAGGTTATCTAGAGTAATGTTAAGGTGAGAGTAATGTGTAGTGAAGTGAGGATACAAATCATAATGACCAAACTGAGTGGATCTTGCTTTAATCCAACACATTGATCCACTGCTAACTCCCACATTAGTGATGTATTTGCTCTCTAGGTATACTCCAGGAGGCCAGAAAATCTGGCTTCGTATCTGTATGAGACAATACACTTGTGGATTTCTTCTACTTCAGATACAACTGATCTATAAGATGGCCTTTACATATTTGGGTTCTTCAAATGCATCTAAAAATACACCCATGCTGTAAGCCCCACTTCCAAGAGAGCTGTGCAATGAAGGTTTGCTGTCACTGGTGTCTTACATCTCAGGAGACTCAGCCATCTTAGGTGTTTACCTTCTCCTGTGGAATACACATGCTTATTGTCGATTAGATGATGCCCAGGGCTGAGGACTTCAGAAAAGATGGTAACATGTACTACAGATATGACAACGAGGTGCCAGAGTTCACTGTAGGAGCTCTTGGGTCGCTCAGCATGAGTTCAAAGCCTGGCTAGGCCACTATTGGCTGTGTGAGCCAAGGAAGTGTGTTGAGCTTCAATGTGTACATGCATGAGCATGCATACATGCGCTTTGTGTGTGTATATGTGTGTGTGTGGGTGTTTGAAAAGGGTTTTAATTATCCCAGACTGACCTCAAACTCATTATACAACAAAGGCTGACTTTGAACTTCTGATACTTTGGTCTCACCCTCCAAAATCTTCCAAATACCAGGATTACAGATTTGCACCCCATAACTGGTTTATGACATGCTGGGGGATTCAAACTAGGGCTTCATTCATGCCAGGCAATCATACTACCAAATAGGCTACATCCCCAACCCATCGTGGTGGCTTTACCACATGAGTAAAAAGAAGTGGATGCAACCTGCCTGCTGGGAAAGGACATCAAACTGCAGTGTTCAGTCAGCTCACAGCCCCATGGCCTCTCCTTGAAACTGCATGGGAACTGGTATCACCAGGGTGACCATGTAGAAAATTGTCTAGCTCAAGGGTACACAGAGATGCTGGAGAGGCCCCCAAACATCTGGAAGGATGGGAGTTGCCTATGAACAGAGCTTTGAGCATACTCCACTCACACTCAGACCCAGGAGCACTCTTTTGGGTCAGACTCCCAATAGTGGCCAGGACCTAGGAAGTCCATCTGTCTTTACCTTTTGTACTGTGGTGCCACTTTTGGACACCCCACTGTATCCTAACACAACCTCTCCCCCCTCCACAGATTTTATCTGCCACAATTCCCAGTGGGCATCACAAGAGCCAGTGCTTGACTGGATCCAGAGTAGGTGGAAACTAAGGTACATGTCGGGAACCGTTGGGCACTAAGTAACCAAAAGTGCCTCCATCTTGAATAGTGACTCCATTTTGTGATAAGTTGTCTGTTCTGGAAAGTCACCCATGCACAGAGAAAGGACAACGTAACCTACAGAGAATGAGGAAGTTGTTATCTTATGGCTTTGGGGCTGGGGTCTTATCCTGTGGAACATCTTATGGCTTTGGGGCTGAGACCTGGTCCTGTTGAAACATAATTATAGTAATACCTGAGCTGCTGACAAACTTCCCTGTTCTGCTGTATAAATGGCACCCTGAGATTAATAAAATTCACAGCTTGATCAGATCCTTGTCTTGCTGTCGGTTCCTTGTGTCTCTTGTCCCTTTCATTTCAGGTTCTCTAGGGTCCTTGCTCCCGTTGAAGCCCCGCTGGCCGGGGCAGGTACACACTCTGTTTTGTAGTTCTTTCTAGTCTGCACAGGACCTGCTTGAAAAGTGAACAGGTTCCGAGGCAGCATGACAGTCTACTCCACTGCAAAAACCCACAGAGCAATTACCAGCCATGTCCCCAGGCCTGCCAGCTGCCCCTGCTACCCATGCTGTTTATAGCCAGGAAGATCCCATCATGAGGGCTAGATGTGTGAACTCTTTAGGCATTTAGGGCTTTTGTGCTGCCCTGAGAGTATCCCATGAACACTGAGACAGTTATCAGACCTGTGGGGTAGGAAATGTCTTAATGCACTGGGGAGAGCAGAGGATAAGACATAGTAAAACTCTTTCATGCATCTGCTTCTTTACTACTATGGCCTCTGCCTGTCCTCTCCTGTGTCTTCTTTCCTAGAGGCACTGGATGTCTGTAACTAAGAAAAGTGACATCAGGGACTGCTAGGTCAGTGCTTAAGATAATGGCAGAAATCTCTGAAATCTTTAGGGAAGTTTGCTGATCTCAATGGAAGATCATATAATATTAGAAAGTTTTTGAGATGCAAGTTTGTTGTAGTTTTAGTGTTTGCTATTTTACACTTACAACCTTTCAAGTTACTCAAAGATAATTTAAAAAATGTTAGGGCTTAGAGAGATGACTTAGCAGTTAAGGTGCTTGTATGCAAAGCCAAAGGACCCAGGTTTGATTCTCCAGGACCCACATAAATCAGATGCACAAGGTGGTTTGCAGTGACTGAAGGCCTTGGCATGTCCATCCTCTCTCTCTCTCTCTGCTTCTTTGTCTCTCAAATAAATAAAAAAAAGTTACTTTCATGTTCCGAACAAAAATCAATTATTTCTTAATTTGTAAATATGCTTCTCTACCTTCCTTTGCCTTCCCATGCATGTTTTTGTTTCCAGCTATTGTTTCCATAGTATCCTGCTCTATACCCATTATAAGTTCAATAAAATTAATTTTACATGGACTTCAGTTAAGAATAAGGCACCTACCTGCTTTATCTGTGAAAGTAACCACTAGAGTTTTGGAGTATATCTGGTTGCTTTTCTAAATATGGGTTTTTGGCCTTCATTGTTTTTTCCATCTTAAATCCTAAAGTGTTATGTCCTGTGATAAGCAGTGAGTTATAGTATAACTAATGGAAAGCCCAGTGTCTTAGACTTTGTTGTCTAAAAAAATGAGCCCAGATAAAACTTGGTGCAAATATTGTTCCGAGAGGGTTTCTGATGACTGGGAGTTTTTGACCCAGTATGAACAAGGAGTGAGGCTCACATGCAGTTATCACCTTCAGCAACATGTGCCATTTTGTTTTTCCACTCCAAAGAAAGTGGTTAAACTTTCTCCCTTAGAGGGCTTTTGATTTTTTAACACTGACTCAGAGAAGAAGCAATCACCACTGCAAAGAAACCTTTCCATGAGAACTACTATTAGTAAACAGTCCTGCTGAAGTATGGAAGGTGTATGAAACATCTATGGATCCAATGAGCATGAATGAATGAGTGAGAAATGTCATAGCTTCATGACAAGAAGCATTTTTATCATGCCTTTTATAACATCTTTCCCAACTTTGGAATCATGGTGTTCATCAAGGCCTAGGGAATCAAAGGAGGTAAGCAGGCATTTGAATGCAACTCAATCTCCTGAAGAATCAGGTTTTATGGTATGATGGAAATTTGTGTTCTTCAGGGCAGAGATACTCTCCACAACATGCAGGTATACTTTCTGAAAACATCCCCCAGATCTCATGAGGCAACAACTGTGATGCTACCACATGATGTGAATCACCTTCAGACTGATCCTATCCCCACTTATTAGTTCATCACAGTTCTTACTTTATTCTCATTTTTTTCATTTCATGCTTTGCCGATATGAAAATCCTTCTAATTGTGGCCTTGCATTCTAACAATATTTAATTATTTGAATTTTTCAGCCTTTGTCTTTCTCACCAAATATATTAAAAACCTGTAAATAAAACAATTCTGACAATTTGAGGAGATGGTGGATAGATAATCTGATCCCAGAATAAAGAAAAATCAAGAAACAAACAAAAGGATTTTATACTTCCTTGCCCTGGGTTTCTTTGCTATACTTCCCTCATGTACACACTTTGTAGACTGGCAGTTATGGGTGGCTTCTTATTAGCAAGGGTATGAGAGTTATGTCACTCCCCAGGTTTATAGTCACCTTAAGAGTCAAGGTGCTTACAATGAAAAGAAGACGAACTTGATACACACACACACGTGTGTGTGTGTGTGTGTGTGTGTGTGTGTAAAAACCTCCATTGTTCCTAACCTCCACATTTGGAGTATATTCCCTTTCCTACAGTACAAATAAGGTTGGATTTTGGCAACTCATGGCTGAAATGAAGAGAACATGGAATGAGCAGATGACAAGATGAATGGATGAGGGATGAAAATATATATTTTTTAGAAAAATAGACAAATATACATCTTTTTGCTTTCAATATGCTTTGTATTAATTTATACATATACATAGCAGAAGCAGTTCACACAATTTTGGCACTATGTGCAATACTATAATAAGCTATTTTGATTTTATCAGCCCCTACTATATTGGCACAATAACATCTAAAATATTTTAGCAATATATTATCACATTTGTACTAGAGCTGCCAGAATACTCTGTTTTCCATGTTTGTAAACAAAAATAGGAACATTGCCACATAACACTGTGATTGGAAAAATACCTTCGTCTCAATTCCTCCCCTTACATTTGGTAAAGGAGACTTAAACTACGTTAGTATCCAAAATACATTCTCACAGGGGAAATATAATTTTCTCTGGGTGCACTAAATATGTAACCATACAAAATCAATTTATTTTCTTTCCACCACTAAATCACTTCTGAAAGGCAGTGGCATAAGATGACATAGAAGAGACTTGAAGTTGGGAGAGTTGCAGTGTAGCTCCTCATTCAGCACACGAATTGAACAATGGTAACTCTAATTACTGTTGCAAATTTAGGGGATTTTTGAAGGTTCTCATACTGGGACACAAAGAGAAATGTGGAAATACAGTAATGAGAAATTATGTTAGATTTTCTTCTTATTTTGTCAATAGCAGCAAAAAGAGATCAACTAAAAACTCATTTGTAATTAGCTACTCTGCATCTTTCGGGGAAACACTGAGAACTTAAACTTTGAAGCTGGGTGGAAGGCAGAATGGACTTATATGGAACCTTTTAATTACCAGTCGTAAACAAATGTCTCTTTTACTGCTAGATAGCACCCAAGGGCAAGAGGTGAGCTGCTTTATAAACCTTGGAGTGATTTACTTTATAAATCATGGAGTTTAATAAAATGGAAAACTCTCTTTACAGAGTGTTCTCTCCACTAAAGATTACATTTTTGGCAGCTTTTTTTGTTGTGTGTGAAAAATTTGGTGATGGATTCTTTGTGACCTCCCAATTTGTGAATGTCAACGACCAATAAACATTCAATATTAAGACCAATTCCTTACAGTAGTCAGGCCCTGCCCAGTGGACAGGATTATCCAAAAGCTAACTGAAAATGTAACGGTTCTAAAAAACTGACTTTCAATTTCTTTTTCATTCAAAGTATTAAATCTTCCTGCCATATGCAGGGTTATTTTCCCACATTCTTAGTCATCTTTCAATTTAAGAGCCACGTTGACTTGCAGAGGTCATATGATTTGTGTGGTTTACATTGTATGGATGGTAAATTGTGTAACATCATAATAGATTGAAATAAAAAACTTAAAAAATCAGATCCATAGCCAAATACAGAAATAGTCCAATTCAAAATCTAGAGTTAAAATTAAAAATATTGACAGTGGTTTTAATTTTTCAAAGGTATAAATGGCTCAAGATTAACAAGGAGCACCCTGTATCTGAACTTGTTCAATTTCGTTGCGTTTTTTTTTTCTTGGATACTTCGCTTGCACTACTATATTTGTATCTCAGTCCTGGATGAAGGATGGAGTTCACAGGTTGCAGTGGGAGACTCCATTCCTAGACTGTCTCCCAAAGCAATAGTACCAAGAAGAACTCTCTTCAGATTCACTATGGACAAATTCACTTAATAATTCTTCACAAATGATATGCTCAGCTCCTGGGAGGGTGAGGATCACTTTAAATGCATGGTCGATCTTCCCCCAGGAAATGAAGGCTCAGTGATCACAATGCTGGGTTTGCTTCACACTCAAGCGGATGATTCTTGTTCAATGGTATTCAAAGGGATGATTTCAGCACCCTCCACAACTTGGTTGTTGGCCCTAGGTGGTTCCCGATGGCAGATGTAAACCGGCAAGTCGATGTCACCAGCCTCAGCCGAGGCAGTGGCAGCCGGAGAAGCCTGAGGAGCAGTGCGGTTGGTCAGGGCCGTTCCCCAGTGCTGGAGCTTAAACTGAGTCCACTGGCGCTTCAGGGTGGTTTGCACCTAGAAGTCAGAAAAGGAACCATTTCACAGGGCTGTCGGAAGTGACCAGAGTAAGGTCCTGAGTGTGGCCCTTGCCGTTTATTAGAGGTTAGAGGTCAAATTGTAGATCTAATCTAAAGGGCGGGGTTTATGTTGAGGCTAAGGAACAAACTGCCAGGAAAAATTAGAATTTAGAATTTCAAGGTAAGTCATGCAACTAACTATCATGGGAAGCTATTTTGTCTATCATACATTCATATGAATGCGAAAGAAGATACAAGTAAGAGAAAAACCTATTGAAACCATAAAACCATAGGTACCATTAAGGCTGAATGTTTCTATAGTAAATACTCCCTGCTCCCCAGCCCCTGTATATAGTAGAGTCACTATCTCTTCTGGTAATTATTAGTATTTGTTTTATAATTTTAAAGCTTTTCAGGAGAAGACAAAGCTAAATAATTCATTGAAAAGCAAGTCAAGAGGATATGAAGCTTAGAGCTGATGAAGCTCACTGCACACAGCACAGCACCTGGAAGGCTCATGGTGGGGAGGCAGTCATTAGAGTAATCTAGCAATCTGGTAATCTGGAATACTAGACTTTCCCAACAAACCCCAGTGATAAGTGCTTATGTATAGCACTTTAGATGTAATTATATTTACGGGGCAAAGACAAAATTTTAAGTGCTAGGCAGTGAGGGGTGCCATGCAACAGAACTCTGCACTGACAAAAGCCATACACAGGCAAAGTCAGCTATCACTGACTGATTCACCGGGGCCATATTCCAAACACTGAGTTTGAACTGATTTATTTAAACCTCACAAGCCTTCTTGTAGAAGGCACCTTTGCTATCTTCACTTTACAGAGGAAAGGGATGAGATGATGCCATGTGTCCACAGTAAGAGAGCTGGAATGTGGCACAAAGTTACATGAGAATCTTAATTTTAGTTATACTTTCGAAGCCAGCAAATGTCTAGTTGAGGAAATTGGAAAGACACTGGTTCTGAATCTTTGAGGAGCAATGTCCATAGAAAAAGGAAACTGAGTTTTCATGGATCTAGCATCTCATAAATGCCAAGCCTGTCCTCAGAGCTAAAGATTTCACAGATTTTTAGAGGTAACAAAGACTGACAGATACAGATGTACAATATATTTTAAGTGCCCGGCAAGAAAAAGTCCCCTTGTAGTCCTAGGGGTAGAGGACAGAGTGTAGGTATAGAAACATGAATGACTTTGCATTTCCTCTTTATGGTGTAGAAATGGGAAAATGGGGAAAAGCAAGAAACTAAAGGAGCAGTTACTTTCTTAGGAAGACCTTATTATAGCACCTCTCGAAGGAAGATAAGTTCCCACACATAAAGTCTTTGTTTTCTCACACTACAGTTTGTAGTCTTTTTTTTTTTTTAATTTTTTTACTTTATTTATTTTTGGGGAGAGAGACAGAGAGAGACAGACAGAGAGAGAGGGAGAGGGAGACAGATAGAGATGGGTGCGCCAGCAGTCTCTCAGTTGCTGTGAACGAAATCCAGATGCGTGCACCCCCTTGTGGGCAAGTGCAGCATTGCGCCCTTGCATCACTTTGCATCTGGCTAAACGTGGGACCTAGAGATTGGAACCGGATTCTTCGGCTTAGCAGGTGGGCGCCTTAACCGCTAAGCATCTCTCCAGCCCCAGTTTGTAGTCTTAAGTGAGGACCTTCTGATGATCCTTCTTTGATCTACAAACTACTTTATCCACATCTCATGGACCATTGCAATGCACATGAAAAGAAGAGAAACTCTCCTAGGTTATCAATGCCAACTCCAAGCTATTCTTTGTTAACAAATTGTGTGGTTTTCAAAGCTGCAATCATCTTTCTGAGGTCCCTTAGGTACCACATAAATTTCTGATGTATTTGAATAACTGATGTCCACAAACTTAAAAGAATTATTACAGAAAATGCCTAATACATAAGTCTATTTATGGATATTACCTGATTCCTATCACCTGGACTCTCCTAATTCCCGTCTCCTTCTAGTTTGCTCAGAGCCTATAGAGGATCTTGTCCATGATGACAATCACTGGTAATATACTGATAATGAACCAAGATTCAAATTTCGATTTTACTATTGCACTGCTGACATATTAGCTGCCTAATCACTCCTAATACTCGGTATTTAGCTAGCCAAAGACCTTCTACAGTTCCATCTTAGGTATAGCTAGAAGAAACTGCCTACATGTGTGAGTGCCCTGCCTGTGTTTACTGTGGTAATGCAATATGTATTCAGAATGGCCAGGTGAAACTCAGCTGTCTGACCTCCATGAGTCTGTGACATTTGTCACAGCATACAATTTCTGCATTAGTATAAATGTCACACTTGTACCTTCTTCCAGTCACAGGATCTTAATGAAAATGGAAATGATTTTTTTTTTTTTTTTCAAAAACCGGAGCTAATATACTCAAATGAACTCAAGCCATTTCATTTATTGTAAGGACCCTAGAGTTTACTTTTCATGTCTGACACTTGCAATGATAGCATTGTAAATATTGTGGCATTTTTACAAGTCCATGCAATTCTCCTGTTTTTAAGGCTTACCCCTCCTAAGTCTTATTTTTATAGTAGCCTTATTTTGATTTTGTTTTAGATGAAAAACTTATTGTGCACAGCACCTGAAATAACTCAGAAGTTAAGGGTCTGCATTCACAAAGTATTCTCTAGTGTGGTACTCTATATGTGATGATGTAAGCCTTATTCATTTATTACTTTTAATAGCCAAAGAAAAAATTGGGGGGGGTGGAGTTTAATGGCTAGAAACAAAAGGATGTTTCATTTCTATCATAGACTTTTGGAATAGTGAATGCACAAAATACATTTTTGTCACATGAAGGAATGAGCTATTGTATGAAAGAATAAGATGTAATAATGAAAAGGGAAAAACAAAACCTTGTCTATGTTGGATTTGGAGATGGGAATCAGGTTACAGAGTAGGAAAATATTTTAGGGATTTACTGGATATTATATAACAAAGAAATAAAGAATAAAAATGCATTAGGGGGCTGGAGAGATGGCTTAGTGGTTAAGGTGCCTGCGTGCAAAGCCTAAGAATGCCTGTTCAAATCTCCAGGTCCCACATTTAGCCAGACACAAAAGTGATGCAAGCGCACAATGTTGCAAATGTGCACAAGGGGGCGCATGCGTCTGGAGTTTGTTCACTGTGGCTGAGAGGCCCTGGCATGTCCATTCTGTCTGTCTTTCTCAAATAAAAAAAATGCATTAGGTATCAATGTATAATGATTGGAAAAATGTGGTTACTAACAGGGTATGTTAAGATATGTTGATATCTTAACAAACTGCAATTTGTCTTGTATAGAATTATTCTTAATAGGATTTTCTTTAAAATGATTAAAATATATTTGCTTAAAAACTATGTGGTCCTTGAGAAAGTATACTCCAAATTTTCTAAGCTCTAGGGAGTAATCACATCTATAGATAATTCAATTGAATTTTTTTGGGGGGGAGACAGCTATTGCCACATGTTTGTTTGTGACATTGGGCAAGTCACATAATCTTTGTGGAGGGTAGACTTCTCACTTAAAAAATAAGGAAACCTTCCAATCTATTCCTTTGAAATCCTAAAGATTCATTAAAAGAAGTTTTGGGGTTATAGATCTCTACTAATGTTTTGTAAATTGAGCTCCCAGCAAGATTTTGTTAGGCGAAGCATAATCTGACTAAATCCCCAGAGAGCACTGTCTATATAGGTCTCTAAGGTATAATGATTCAAGCTTCCAGGTCATATTCTTTATGTTTGAAAATACTTTTGAGTCTTAGCTTTAGGACGACTTTCAAGATGTTGAACAGGCACCCTGACGGAGGCACCATGCAACTGGAAAATAGAGCAGTTGAACTAGTACAAAATGGCTGGATATTGGTTTTTCCCTAGCTAGGGTGTGTGTCTTACAAAAGGCCTTGTTTTCTATGGGAACACAAGATAGCTTTTACTATTGCCACTGATGGTGGGGACCAGCTCAGGATGCAGACCAAAGACATGAGAATGTAGTGACTGCTTGGGTCCTATGTTTACTGGTACTACATCTTCATCATAAGACTCAGCTGGGGTAGCAGAAAAAATGCAATCCCACTAGTCATGAAATGTTATGAGGTCAGTGGTAGATCTGTGTATGGAGGTTCTTTAGAAACTCTAAAATGCTGGCTTGACATAAATGAGTGATAGTATGAGTGAAATTCATGTGTACGTACCTCATTGTTGCAGAAGCAGTAGATAGTCGCCACGAAGAATCCCTAAAAATAGAAGAAAAATACAATTAAAGTTTTGCTTGTGTGTATTCTGCTGTTTTATGAACAATATATTTAGAGTGCCTGGAGAGGAACATTTCAGTATCACAATAGTGTGTTAAGGTTTGATGAAGCAAAAGGGCAGGAAAGAATAACCAGTCATATTCAGTGCTACACTATGAAAATATTTCCATTAGAAATGTGCTTTTCTGAGCTGGGCGTGGTGGCGCATGCCTTTAATCCCAGCACTCGGGAGGCAGAGGTAGGAGGATTGCCATGAGTTCGAGGCAACCCTGAGGCTACATAGTGAATTCCAGGTCAGCCTGAGCTTCAGTGAGACTCTACCTCAAAACAAAACAAAACTAAACTAAACTAAACTAAACGAAACAAACAAAACAAAAGAAATGTGCTTTTCTGCTGGAAACATAGATCCGTGATACAACATTTGCCTACCATGCATGAAGAGTGTGGGTTTTAATCTCTAGTGCCAAAAATAATTCCATTCTACATTCTACCAGTAGCTAAATGCATGTTCCTAGTTAGCAGTACTATTCCCATCCCAAGTTCATCTTTATAGTGAGAACATGGGCTAGGTTAAACTTAAGGGTCACAGTTACTACTCAGAATATTTCTTGTGCCCAACTCTCAATTATGGACCAAATTATAGCTTATGTTATTTAAACAATAGTCAAACTTTCCTTTTAAATCTAATTCATTTTGGCCTCCTTTTCACATTAAGTCTTGCCAGTGAGAAAATTAAACTAATTTGAAATTTGTAATTGATTAAAGAAAACTGGGGCTTGAGAGCAAATCTCCTTTGTCTGAGAAGCCTGTCATACTTATCCTGCTCTCAACATACTTAACAGTGACCTACAGTGGAGCTAGGACCTGGGTCAAAGCTTTGGAGTGAATGGAAGCAGAGCAGCCCTTCTCCTCCAGTGTTGTAGCTCAGACATCTCTGGTAGCTCACTCCATTCCCTTCTAGATGAGAGACCCAAGCACAGTTTTGCTTTTTAGTCCCTGAACTGTCATGAATGGATTCCTGACAAATAGAGGGTGGCAGATCAGGAGTCATGGGCAGCTCTGTGCAAGTAAATTATCTCATTATTCCAAAGTCATTTACCTATAAAATGGATCCCTGACAGTTACTTTGTGTGTAACTAGCGGCCTGGGTGGGGCTAGTAGAGGGTCCTAGGTCAGGAAAACAGAGCAGTTGTCTTAAAAAAACTGATGGTATTCAGCATTTTAGTTGGGCCTGTGAATTGAAAGTAGTGAGTTTTGAGATTTAATGTCATGGCTTTAGTGTCAGATAACTCACTTGCTGAATAAGCCACTGAGTAAACACGTTTGGTTTCCTTACCTGGAAATGAATCAGAGAGTGCATGAGGTAATCATATATCTTTCCAAGTGTCTTGTTGGAGGGCCTCCAGGGAAGGACAACAAACTGGATCCCCAGCAGGGGCACTAGAACCATGGTGGCCTTCACAGCCTTCAGGTACATGTGGGATTCAGCCTCATGGGTTTGTCTCATCTTGGTCACAAGCACCCGGACAATGTTGAGCAGAAAGAAGAAGTTGACCTGTGAAGATGGGAGATCACGAGGAAATCATGCAGAGTTTTAACATGTATGATTTCTACTAGACCAACTGACACAATGACAAAAGAATTCTGTATATAAAACAAAGGAAGCTGACATCTTCTGATTCACAAGTTACTTTTGGATGTGACGGTTAATTTTGAAAATAGAGGGTTTTTAAAAGCAATTTAATTGATAATTATATTTAATTGCACAGAATGATTTTTCTATCTGGAATAAAAATGGCCATTGGTCAAAAGAAAGGAAAAAGATTTTTAATAATACTTGAGACATGGTATAGTGTATTGTAAAACTTGAAAATGGGCTAGTGAGTACATTTACTTTGAAGAATGTTAACAGAAAATTAAATTACACTGCTGTGATAGTTAATTTTGATTGTGAACTTGATAGGATTTAGAATCACCCAGGAGACAAACTCTGAGTGTGTCTATGAGGACATTTCAATAGAGGTTTGACGTGAAAAGACATACTTTGAATGTGGGTGACATCAGTGCATGGGCTGTGGTCCTGGGATGAATGAACAGGAGCAAGTGAACTGAGCACCAGCATTCATCTCTCCTTCCTGACTGCAGATGCAATGTCACCAGGTGCCTCATGCTCCTGTCACCATTCCCTTACTACCATGTAAGAATGTCCTCTCAAAATGTGAACCAAAGTAAACATTTTTGTCCCAAGTTTCCTTTGTTAGGTATTTGTCATAGCAATGATAAGAATAACATATAGCTGGAGAGGCCAAGAAATGCAGACAGCATTCCACTGTAATTACTAATGGATGCTTCCTAGTGAAGAAGTATAATGTGGGCATGCATGATTTGAAGATGTTTTAATTTTGCTCACTATTACCTGAATAAACCACTATCTTTGAGATTCATGGGAAAGAAAATAAATATTAAAGCTGATTGTATAATATGGGCAGTATGTGGCAAACCAACTAGCTATGAAAATCTTAAGAAAATATGCTACATTGTTGTTATGTATGCAAATAATTTCCTCCATATATAAAAGGCCTTTTTTGAAGAATTTAATTGTTTTTCTTGAAGATAGAATGCCATTAAGTTAGCTTTAGTTTGAACTTAATACATGGGATATGTAGAAAAATAGTCACACATATCCCAATAAAGCAGTGGTACTGCTAATAATAAATTAGAAAAACAATTTTTACCACTAAAGCCGCCATGACAGGTCCGTGGATGATGTAAAGCAGATGGGTTTCCACACTCAGCCAGCAGCTAGAAAAAAGGGCAAGGGGCACTTCAATACAAATGCATCTTTACTTATGAATATATGAATACTGATGTATCTGTAATTATGAATGCATTAGCTTTAAAATCATCATGATACTTACTTGTCATCGTAGTAAAGAGCCCGGGTAATGGCATGGATGGTGGTGGGCACCAGCGGGAACCCTAAAAACATGTGAACAGTGCAAATCAAACTTGGTTCCGGGGTCATAAGCTATAACTAAAACTGCATGGAAAATGGGAGCATACTTGTAAAGAGAGTGGCAAATTTAGTGTTTCTGTCATGATATTCCCTTGATGTTTGTATCTTTGGTTAAGCCAAGTAAAAATGCCCCTGGTTTACAACAGCATGTGCTTTCAGAGGGTTTGGTTAAGAGCATCCAGAAAATTAAAAATCTTCCACGAATTACCCATGTAGTATAGTAGGTATAGGTATGTTATAAGGTGCATTGTGACTCATTAACATTGTTTTGTCTTTAATGATGCATTTAGTGATGCTGTGAACTGAAATAAGGAAGTCTTCAATTGTGTGTGAAGAGGGACGCTGGGACACCCTGAAGGGATGTAGCCTGAGACAATGAGTTAAGCAATATTGTCATGGCCATCATACTATTGTTCCTTAAAGCCTTTCTTGATGCTTACATGATTTCTTTTGGGTGTTGATTATTTGGTCTGTTTGCTTCATGTACGATGATCCTATTTTCTTTTAGTACAAGTGCTTCAGAGAAGTCAGCGTATTCCCTCCCATCCAAGTTCTGGCTACTGCTTATGTGGGCAGGTTATCACCTTTTTTTTTTCCCCCCAGACTACATTCAAAGCACTAGTAAAAAAAAAAATCACACCTTTGAACTCATTATCAGAAAAATATAGAAAATACCAGTGGAACCTCAAAATGGCAACTTTTAAAAATAAATTGTTTTTCTATAAATATTTTTGGAAGTTGTAATTTTCCTTGAAAAATATTCTCTTTTTACTAAGATGTATCTAGTGAAATAGAATACTGCTTGATTTGATTGAAACATATGTAGAAAGAGGTGTGTTTTATGACCAGGTTAAGAATGAGTCTCAGGAGAGAGTTAAATGAACATACTTTAAATTTAAGTTATATGTTTTTTTTTTTTTTTAAAGAGAAGGTCTCAAAATACTGAATCTTCAGCAAAGCATAACTTCAGTTCCTAAACCCATTAAAGATATAATTCAGTATGACCACTGATTGTTTAGCCTGAAATAATGTTAAGTCAGGCTATTTGTACAAAATATAATTGTGTTACTTCAGCAGTTCCAACATACAATTTCTTCATTTGGGTTCAGCAATAAAAACACATATTAGAATTTGGAATCCACCTTTTTACCTAACTGAATAGTAAGTGTGTTTCCTTGTTAGTTTACAGGGATATAGTTTTTTAGTCTTAATTTTATTTGTTTTCTTTTTACAGACAATGCTTGTCTAAAGCTCTAAGAGAAAACTGTTATTCTTAAAATGTATCATTTTAACTGTCTCTCAATTTTGTTCCTGGGGTTTAATTTTGGCATTGTGAGTTTTTAATAATAATGAGTGTGGTGGAATTTTGGAGTGTGTGCTTGTGTGTGTGTGTGTGTGTGTGTGTGTGTATACATGTACACACGTGTATATGTAGAAATGGAACTTAACTCTAGCATGCTAAAATCTTTGTTTGGTTGACTTTCTGTCTTCCCAAACATTTATCTTATAGATGTGCAAATCTTTCTCATTCTTTTCTTTTAAGTTTCATTTTATTGTGGTCAGAACACTAAAGGTGACATCTACTCTCAGCAGATTTTCATGTGTACAACATCATGTTATTAATTATAGATACAATGCTCATAGCAGATGTTTAGACATTTCATTTTGCATTACTGAAACTTTATGCCGCTTATTAGCAATGTTCCATTTGGTACATACATTGAGTGTAATAAATATTCTTTATGACTCTATTTAGGTCATTCTAATGTAGTTTGCGATGTTTGCCAATTAAGGAAGGTTAAAGCATCACATAAATATTTCACTTATTATCATAACTTCCTTTTTTGATATAGAAGAACAACTTGTTCCTTTTTTTCAGTTTTATGGTTTATATGTGTTAAGCCGATGTTTTCACTGAGCTGCACACAAAATGCCCATGAGTTTTATAACAAATTCACAATGCACCAGCATGGGAAGAACAACAGAAATTGCTCCTTCTAGGGTGTCTCATCTCAGCTGCATGTCACTGGCAAGAATAAATTTATAGCCACTATTTTCTCATGGAAAACTTTCTGAGCATGGCAGATAGTTTTGAAGAGTCAAAACTGGTACAAGGAAAATGCCATAAATTGTATGTCAATATGAAGAACTAAATTACCTCAGAAATAAATGTGTGTGTGTGTGTGTGTGTGTGTGTTTACATGTGTGTGCATGCAGTGAACCTGAAGTAAGTTTTCATTTTTTTAGGTCTTAAATTGGAAGGTGTTGGGGCCATGGCCAGTTATTACCACCATGATGATTAGAATTTTTATTGTGGGGATTAAAATGTATCCAGTTGGGTGCTGGAAGGATGGCTTAGCGGTTAAGCCATTTGCCTGCAAAGCCAAAGGACCCAGGTTTGAATCCCCAGGACCCACATTAGCCAGATGCACAAGGGGGCACACGCGTCTGGAGTTTGTTTGCAGTGGCTAGAGGCCCTGGAATGCCCATTCTCTCTCTCTCTCTCATTCTGCCTCTTTCCCTCTCTCAAATAAATAAATTAAAAAAAAAATCAGCTGTAGGAAATACTTACCCCAGCCAAGAAGGTAATACCAGCGCAGACGTTGTTCCTCAGTAAACACAGACATCACAATGAGTGTGTGCAGATAGATCCCTTCACAGAGCATCCAGAAGTAATTGCAGGCCATCATGTACTGGTGGAAGAAGTGCAGAATCTTGCAGCTTACCTGTTAGGAACAAATGAAGCTACTCAGTGGATGCATGGGTGAAGATGTGCCAGTGAAGGGAGTAGATGCAGATATGAGTAAACGTAGCTGCATTCAGCTCACAAGAGTCACCCTGAGCATGGCAGCATAGGCTCTCCACAAACCAAAGCGATAGGGATTAGGTCACAGGTCAACACGTGCTATTCACAAGCCAAAGCCACAGGGTAAAGGTCACAGGTATGATATGGAAATAGACACTCAGGACAATGAAAGAAAAGCCATAAAATATTCTTTTCTCCATCAAATGCCGAGAACTTACCTACATTAGACAGGTTCGTTTTCCTGCAAGGTATCTGAAACTAATTAAGTTTTTAAAGCATCCAACAATTATCCACATCACTTCTGCGGCCTCCCTCCCCTACCCCCAACAATGGCCCATGAGACAAATGACCTATGTGTGCTTCTGACTGATCTGTTAGTAATGTGTTCTTAGCAATCAAGAGGAAAAGACCAGTGGATGAGTTCTCATGTATGGACCTAGGGCCCAGATTGCGCCTAAGAAAACAGCATTGTGTTCTGTTTTAGGAATCACATGCCTGTCAGCCCTGCTCTGGGCACACGGATTGGGACTGCATCCTCACTGACTTTTCAAAGTAGAGTTAAATGAACTATATATTGCTGTCTGCATGGAAAAGTCATTAACTGCCTAACAGAATGCCTTAAATTATTTTATAGTCACTCTGGAGTGGGTTTCTTAGGTTAAATATCATTGACATTTTGGGCTAGATAATTTTTGTTGTTGTGAGGGGGCTGTTCTGAGCATGGTTGGGAGTTTAGCAGTAGTACTAGATGCCAATAGCATCCCCTATCACTCATGACAATGAAAAATGTTTCCAGAAATTGCCAAATGACCTCTTAGGAGCAAAATGTCCCTGGGGTTATCTAGCTGTGATAAGCTCTCAACAACCACCACAATGGCAATAAAACAGAGCACTGAAAACCTTCGGTAATAAGGAGTGGTTATTTTCCTGGCGATTATTTTACTAAATGTTCTGTTTATGTGTGTCCTCCTTGGGATGGTTTTGAGCCTGGCTGGATTTGTATTCTTTTCTTTTTTATTTTTTAATAAAGCAGTGTAGCCATGAAGTGACGTGCATCCCAACAGTGCCTTACTAGTCTTAAATTTCTATTTAACGCATATGAATAGTAATTCATTTACTGGGAACCTGATCTGCTGGGGCAACAAATATTTGTTATTTTTTAAATTAAAAACTTAAAAAAAACTTTTTTCACATGTGTGCATGGGCACCAGGACCTCTTGACACTTGTACCACTTTTTTTAAAGGTTGAGAAGAAATTTAATTTATTTATGAGAGAGAGAGAGAGAGAGAATGGGCATGCCAGGGCTTCTAGCCACTGCAAACTCTAGATACCATGTGCCACCTTGTGCATCGGGCTTATGTGGGTACTGGGGAATAGAACCTGGATCCTTAGGCTTTGCCACTAAGCCATCTCTTCAACCCAACACTTATACTTCTTTTTGCATCTGGCTTCCATGGATGGCTTGGGTATTGAACCCTGGGAAAGCAGGTTTTGCAAGCAAGTGCCTTTCACCACTGAGCCATCTTCTCAGCCCCAACATGAACTCTCATGTGCTTCTCTTCCTTTGAGGATTTATAAGAGAAAGTCAGTCGAGCCCATAGGAAGTGGTTATGTTTTCAAAGGTAGAGTCAGCCTCAGATTCTGACCAATATGGAGCAGTGGTGTTGATAATTCAAAAACATCAGGCAATTTAAAGAAATTTCTGTTTGGCTTGGGAAAGAACTGACATGTTGCTCCTGCATCCCTGCCCTCCTGATAATCTTCCTGAGCAGAATCATCTGATTTAATACTCTATCTGTAGTCTGGGGTTTGCTTAGTAAGTACTTGCTATAGCTACAAGATATGTTCTGTCAGAGATGACATAAAGACCCAGCCTTTTTTTTTTTTTAACTTCAAAATGGTGGCTAACCATTCATGTGAAAGCTATGCTTGCACTTCTGTGTTCAATTCTCAGCTACATCTAAGGGTTCCAAATAGCACGTTCAATGCTTGCGAGCAAGGGAGACTCCTTCCAGTAGGGAGGCAGATACAGAAATCAACAAATGTAGTCACGTACAATGACTTCTAAAGAAGGCGAATTTTTCTAACCAATTTAGAATGTTAAAAATCACTCTACAATTATTTTCTCATTGCAAAGCCTAGAGGAAGAAATGAGTCCAACTAGTGGGGTTGGTGTTATGAGCAGTGAATACACAACTCAATACTGGACAAGATCAGCAGAGTCTGCCAAAATGGAACCTATTATTCCACACTATCAGCAGGCACTCTGCTTGCCTAACTTCTGAATGTTGCAGGGCTATAATCCAGACTATCTTATAGTAAAAGAGGTGACTGTCAAATTACTTTTCCATTTCTTATGAAAATACTGAAGCAAAATGGGGAAGCTGCATTGTTTCTTTAGTTATTGAGAAACAAATAACTTGGAAACTTAGGGCAAAGAAACAGAATATCATATGTGTAGAAACATTAATAATGCAAAAATCACAAACCTTGTTTGAAATGGTCTAAGTAGTATCAACTCCATAATGCTAAGTTGCCTATTTTGTTTCTGCCACATCTTGTTTTACAATGGAAATAAACTTTGCTGAGTGAGCACCAGTGAGTCAGCATATTTACATTTTGAAATAGTTTTTCATTAGTACACTTTAGCATAAAGAGTATGTTGTCAGGTTTACTTGATTGAGAGCAAAATCAGTAATTCAATTTTAAAAATTTTATTTGTTGGAAAACATATTTTATAGACTTTACATGCAGCAAAGATCTGTCTGTGGCCTATGCTGATTAAATTTTCTTGCTAATTTTTAATTAAATTTTATTTAATCTGCATTGAGTGAACACCCAACTGCCATTGCATCTACATCTGATGAGCTTTTATGCTTCTGCTGACTCCTCCACCTGTAGTTTTAGGATTTGCATCCAGTAACATGTATAACAGAAGGTGAACAGCAGATGCTTATTCAACTTAATGAATATGGCTTTTGGTAGGGTTTACACTGCCACTCAATGAAAATATTCAACTGTTATGAATATTATTTCATCTAGAACCCAAACAGGAACTGCTTATTCAAAATCTGACAAATTCCAGGGTCTTTAAAAAATTTAAATCTAATAACATTGTTGGCCTTGCAAATGTTTGTAGAGATCTGGACATATCTGAAGGGGTCAGGTTGCTGACATCAATAGGAAACTTATAATATTGGGCTAAACTATGATTTCATATTAGTTGCATCTTGACTCTGTCATGTCTTTGTGAGTGACAATCAAGGGGACTCTTGAAGGTGGAGTCCATAAGGAATGCTAAATTTTGCTACTTATCCCTTGTATCTTTGGAAGAGTGGCAGTTTGTTTTTACACTTTTACATCAGTGGTCTTCAAATTGACATGCATATACACTACTGGGTGTGGTGGTTTGATTCAGGTGTCTCCCACAAACTTTGGGGTTCTGACTGCTAGGTTCCCAGCTGATGGTGATTTGGGAATTAATACCTCCTGGAGGCAGTGTATTGTTGGAGGCAGGCTTATGGGTGTTAAAACCAGCTTTCTCTTGCCAGTGTTTGGCACACTCTCCTGTTGCTGTTGTCCACCTGACGTTGGCCAGGAGGTGATGTCCACCCTCTGCTCATACCATAGTTCTCCCCTGCCATTGTGGAGCTTCCCCACGAGTCTGTAAGCCAAAATAAACCCCTTTTTCCCCCACAAGCTGATCTTGGTTGGGTGATTTCTGCCACCCATGTGAACCTGACTTCAACACTGGGTATATGCAAAAACTTTCTTAGAGGAATGTTAATACTCAATTAGTTCATTTCACAAAGAAAGGCATAATCCTGTTCCAAATTTTACGAAGGTTTGTTACTCAACACAGGTGTAAAACAACAGGCTTTCATGATTGATAACGGTATCCTGAACCTAACTTAGAGTGTTCTAGTTTTCTCTGCTAATACATATATCTGGTAAAGTAAATAAGTTTAACACAGTGTATTCTAGTTTGGTGGCATATTCTGAAATTAGAATATGGGCAGTAGGAATTATGACAATTTTCATCTCTGCCTTTCGTTTAGGATTTCTTGTTTTATTCATTCATAACCTTCATTATGGTTAAAATTGCTACTTTATAATTTCTGTCTAATAATTTTAATATTAAGATTAAGTCATGGTCTACATAAATATAATTTTCTTTCTTACTGTAGCCCAGGCTGTCCTAAAGTTCAGGGCAATCCTCCTGCCTTAGTTCTTGGAGTGTTGTGATTACAAGTGTGGGTTGCTGTACCTCATATTTTCACTTGACAACTGGTGATTCTTTTTACATTTTTTGCATGTCTGCTAATTTTAAATTATAATTCTAAATATTATAAATGTTGAGATGCTGTCAAGTGTGTATTATCTTACATTCTTCTGAAGTTTTCTTATTTTTGTTTACTTTAGTAGGCATGTAACTACATCCAAAGTGCAAATTCCCCATAATATTAGTTCCTTAAATCTAAATTCAGTTATTTGGGGCTTAATGATACTCTTGGATTCCTTTACACATACCAAGTTATGGAGTCAGTCTAAGTTTAAATGTAAGAATATACACAAATCTGAAGTTACCCTGCTTTCTGAGTCAACATTCTTTTTTGGAGGAGCTGTAGTTGCCCTAATAAGTCTAATTCTGTGCCAAATGGAAGCTACTCAACCTTCACCATTTTGTCTTGTCAGTTAGTAATATGCTATCTGTAACACAGTGAGAATTGTTAATGTTAAGCTAAGCATAAATCAAATTTTACAGAAACAAGTTTTTCTTATAAAGTTAATTTTGACATGTAAATAAACACCAGAGTCAATGCTAGAGAATATCCCATGCCATTACCACATCCTGACATTATTGTCCCTAAATTGCTCCCAGCAAATCCATCATATACTTTCATTTCCAATCTACTTTTCCATAGGCCATTGAAATAGGACTTCCAATGTTATTGGACCTATCAGTGACCTTTCATATCACAAACTCTGCTCTGTCAGTCACCTCCCTCACTTCCCTATACTCTGCTTGGCACCTCCTTCCCTTGGCTGGGCAGGAGGAGTTTATTCCCACCTCAAGGCAATCTTCCTGTTGCCTAAGACAAAACTCTGTCATAGTTTGTGTCTCAACTGTCTTAAGCAAATGAGGGTTAGAAGAAACTCATTTTTTTTTTTTTTTTTTTTAACATGGGACTCATTTGACATGTGATACAGAAAATGTGGTAAGATTGTTTCAGATTTTGAGGTACGTAATGTTCAGGTTCCCAGTAAAATCCAATCTTCCTGTATTGTCCCTCTTAGATACAGATAGAAAGTTCAGAGAGACAGTTCTTTCTAGAAAAATGACAAGTATTTCATCAGCTTCCTTTAGATACACTAATGTTAATGCTTTTAATTCCACCTTCGAACTCTAGACAATGCTCATTGAATGAACAGATAGAACAAGGAAATGAAATTTTAGGTATTATGAAAACAACATGTTTAAATGAGAATGGGCAATTTTATGTCACTCAGTAAATTGAACATCTGTTCATCCCTTATTGATGCCACGTATTGTTTTGAACTTAACTTAAGAAAACACATAAATACAGTGATGTGAAGGAGTAAGATTCTTGTCTGAGGTCATACAGGCAGGAATGTGCCAAACCACAAGCTTCTGAGGGAAGAAAGTGGCCAGAATGATGAAGAAGGGGCCATGAACCCAGAGGTTCACCACTGAGAAGTAAGGACATTCTGTTTTATTTTCTCCCCTTAAAACAAAATAAAATCTGATAAGAATAGTGCAATTTGGGATAAGGTGGACTTTTTTTTTTTTTTTTTTTTTCGAGGTAGGGTCTCACTCTGACCCAGGCTGACCTGGAATTCACTATGTAGTCTCAGGGTGGCCTCGAACTCACAGCAATCCTCCTACCTCTGCCTCCCTAGTGCTGGGATTAAAATCATGCTCTACCAATGCCCAGCATGGACTTTTTATCCAAGTAACTTTTCTAGTATATTCTTTTTGGAATTGGATAGAAAAATCTTTGTGCCTCTTTACTACCGATTCAGTGACTTGAGAGTTAGGTCAAATGGATAAACATAACTTATTTCTCTAGCTTTTTTTTTTTTTTTTTTTTTTTTTTTTTAGTTTGTCGAGATAGGGTCTCACTCTAGCCCAGGCTGACCTGGAATTCACTATGTAGCTTCAGAGTGGTCTTGAGCTCACAGCAATCTTCCTACCTCTGCCTCCCTAGTGCTGGGATTAAAGGCATGTGCCACCAAGCCTGGCTCTTCTCTGACTTTACGTTTACTTAGGAGAGAAAATGCCATTGAAAATCAAATATTACTTTTTTGTTTAAAGGATGCACCTGCTTGAATCACAGGTAAAAAAAAAAAAAGGAGTATTGATGGATATGCTTTTCTTTAACGTAAGAATATGGTTCTAGTTTTCATGTTATATTTATAACATATAGGATAAGCATGTAATGTATAATATATACAATAAGCACTTATAGATTGATAATGTCTGGTAACATTCATTTTCTAAGAGCTAGATCTATTCCTCCTTTCTCATCTCTACATGACTTGGCTAAGGAGAACGTTGATGTAATACTTTCTAGATTGGGATTGTCAATGTTTCAAGAAAGATGAAATATTTCAAGTTGTACATTTAAAGTAATTTAAAATATACCATTCTGCATATGATTTTTTGTTTTTCATTTTTAAAAGCCACATTTTAAAAAATAGGTAAAAGATATAAATCTCAAATGTGTGGTTGCAAGACATAAGAAGATGTTTCTGTGTAAGGTTTGGGTCATCCCTAAAGTTTGAGGGGAGTGTCATAGATTGATTTTTCCCTTCATAGTATGAATTCAGTTTAGCTTTAGGATGAAAACGAGTTTTGAGTGACCACTCAGCCCTTGACTGATTGGATGAAATTCCTTGTTCATAGTGCTTTATTTTTTTTCCCTAGGAAATTTGTGCTTAAATACTGAAAATTAGAAAGCTTGTACTGACTGGGAGATTCAGGTTTTTTATTTTATTTTCTATGTCATGAAAATCAACTTATTCCTTTTCCTTAATGTGTGTAGGAGGCTCAACCTTACTCCTGTATACCATCAGAAGACTTCTGTTAATTTCTCTGCCCCCCAAACTCTCACTGAGAAAAACAGCATTACAATGGCAAAACCAGGTTATAGACACCTGCTTCGTTTTACGTTGGTACAAGTTCTAGGCAACAGAAGAGCTACAAGGTAGACCTGGGCTGACTTGGTGGCTAGGAGTGGCCTGTGTGCTGTGACTGGAAAAATGCCTTGGCATATCTATCCATAAACAATGCTATGAAAGTGATAATATCCAGAAAAGATAACTAATGAGTACATTAATAATAATTAATAGAGCAAGATATTGGTTGGAAAAGTGAAGCATGTGTATATAGGGATTTAGTGACAAGATGAGAGCTAACACAAGCCTTGTGAGCAATTGCTTACAATATAATACCATAGGGAATTCTACAAGCTTTATATATTAGAATTTCAGAACAACTTCTTAAAACAAAGCAGGGTGATTTTGTTATTTTTGTTTGATGGATAAGATGCACCTGAAGTAGTTCTATAATTTAGTAGTAGTATGGTAGAAGCCTATATTTTTAGACTATTTCAAGATCTCACAATGGGTGGCAACCCCCTTTGTACTAACCATTGGGGTGAGCTGTGCATATGAGCTATGAGAGAATTTCAAAATACAGATAGGAGAAAGTCAACTTTTGAAGTTATAGTACTTCAGGATTTGAACACCAAATTCCAGGTCAAAGAGGTTGGTCAACACCAGATGTTCCATTTCCTAGCCTACTCTTTTTGCACAGCAACTTTCTGTCTTTCTACACTCAACGGAGAGTGAAAAGCCAAAAATCTGGCTGTGTTGACATATACATAGTGAGGTGCTCTACTTCTATTTTAAGCTATAGTGTGTATGTCCAACTACAAAAAGTCATTGTAATGCCTGAGTCCATTTCTTTGAGTCCATACCTTCCTGAGGAAATAAAGGCAATCAAGAGTACCATCTGATATAGAGAAAAGATGAGATTGAGGAGCTAGGTGTATGCCTTAATCCTATCTATGTATTCACAATATGTGGGGACACTGGCCTTCACTGAACTTTCAATTCCTAACTCTAAAAATGAGGTAATATCTATCCACTTCTCACTAGGATGTGGTGAGAATCAAATTAAATGAAATTAACTTCATTTCAATCAGTTGGCATTATAAAAGAAAAGTCCTCAAGGAAACCCCAATTGGTTTCATTATTCTTCAGGTAAGGCAGGACTTTGTCCCCAGGAGCAGATGCTATGGTTTTAAAAGATGAATCACAATGCCTCTCTGGATATATTTATACTGCAAAAATGATTAACACTGTGGATCCATTAGAAGCCAAATTATGCTGCTTTCCCATGCTATGCCACTGTTATGCAGGATGCATGCTCTGGGCAGATTTCACGCATTTTTGTCACTAGGTTGGCAGAACTGTCAAATGCCAGATTTGAAAGATGAGGCTATCTACAAATGCTTGAATAACATAGTTAAACAGAGAAACAGAAATTAACATATCCTCTGGCCATCCCTGCATGCTAGACAGCTTTTGCTTCTCCTTCCAGATGTCCTTTGCACCCCATTCCCTCGGCCCTCACATCAGAGAAACAGATCTATGTGTGTCCACCAAGTCTTCTTTGCACTCCAGTTTTTGGAGTTGGCTCAGTTAAATCGGAACACTTAGCAGAAACTTTTGAGAGATGAGAATGAATGAATTAGGGGAATTGATTCCCCTTCCATTTTGTGGGTTTGTTCCAGGCTCGTTGTAGGGAGATAGAAGTCCTGCGTTTCTGAAGATCAACCCTCACCATACCACTTCTCTGCCTTTAGGTTCCTTCATGTTTCCCTCCTCCTGTTCACTCAGGGAGAGGGGTGGTGACAGTTCCCAGTGCATTGTCCACACATTTGTATTAGGATGAAGCATATGAATCTGTCAATTTTTCAGAACAAAAATGATCAAATATTATCAATTTCATATGCAATGTAATCATCACATCATTAAACTGGTTTTGAACTGACCCCATGGCTACTGAACTTCACGTCATGTGAACAGCAGCTATCCAGTCTTGATTCTAATGTGTGACCACATTTGGAAACCACTGTGAGAAACACTAAGAAATAAAGAGAATGTTGAAGACATACATGAATCACTGTGACAAGCCTGAAGAAGAATGGTTCTTAGGAATGGAGTCAAATGATTTCGGCTTCCCAGTAATGTTTTACACAGATGGAGGACAATCACTGGATGCACTCATTATGATGGTATGCATGGGTATGAATAGCATGAATGCATGTCCCATTGCCCCTGCATTCTTTTGCATTCCCTTGCCAGTATAATTCTTTTCAAAGCATATAGACATAGAACATATTTATGTGACTCACTTGAGTAAAAGTACAGGTGCTTACATCTGAGTCATCTGCCAAGGACCATCCTGGCACCAGAACGGTGAGGGGATCAATATCTAGGCCCACCTGTAACCATTAGTGGCAAATGGGGGTCACTGGGAAGCAAGGCTTTAGGGTGCCTAGTATCGTCTATGTTCACACACAAAAAAACATTCAGTACATTTCCCGTAGAAATTATTAATTTACTGGGTAGCCATAAAAACATATGGTTAGTTGTACAATTCTTACTTAAGTATGATTTTATGATCGCTGGTACTTTACTGTAACATGCAATGGTTACTTACAAGAACTGTATAGACCTAATATACCTAACTTAGCAAAACCCAACCATAGAAATAACTGTGATTATACATGTGAATAGCTGCTTGCATCAACCATTGACACCATATTTACTATTTACAGGTGCTATTCTCTTTAAAATAAAATAAAAAGAAAAGCCGTGCAGTGCTTACCGGATCCCTGCGCACCAGGTCTCCATTGGGGATGACTTCCACCAGGTGGATGATAATAATCATGGAATTCAGAATGTAAGTAAGGAACATGTGTTTGTGCAGAGTCACCCGTTGGCAACTAAGGCTCCTAAAAAGAGCAACATAAAGCATTAAGTAAGTATTGCCCAAATGTTAAAACTTCTTGAAGAGGATTTTGGCAATATTTTTCATATTTTCTTTAGTAATGAATGAGAAGGCCTATGAAAATAAAGAGGTGGGTCCCATTTTTAAGATTAATTACTATGTTTCTGCCTGACTTTCAAATGATACCTTTAAATACTTTTCTAGTCATGGTATCTCATAATTTTTGGTCCTTAGATGCCTTCCTATTGTAACTGGCAGAGTATGTGATAAAATTACTTTTAAATGTCTAAATATGCTGTAGAATCAATTAAGAGAAAACTTATGAGAGGAAAAAGGATGGGAATTTGCTACTCACTGTTTTGAGAATGCAGAAAACAGTGACACTGTTTCCTGATGTAGGAAGTCAGAACCAAGCTGCCCGGGCCAAAGGAACAGTGTTCACGTCCCGGAGTGTTCCACTGGCTAGCAACCTCCTGCCTTCCTTTTTCCACCTTTTCTTTGAACACCATCTTAGAGCTCCAATTCCAACTGGAATTCTTTCCATGCTCTTCTGCTGGTGGAGCTCAGATGCAAGCAAAGAATTCCAAGTAGGTTTTAATTTGATTTAATTATGAGGCATGTCGTGCCTTGGATCTGATGACAGGAGCCAAGGTGTGTGTGTGGCTCCTGCTTGGCTAGTAATTTCCTGCCTTTTGTGCACTAAGCAATTGTTTGGGTTTAAATTCCTTTTCTTTCTACTTCAAAACTTGTACACGTGTACTAATGTGAATGTTCATCTACAAAAGGTCAAGTTTGAATATACTCTTCCACCTTTTTTTATGCAGTGACAGTCCTGATTCATGCCTATAACAAAACGAGGGTGACTATAGATAATTAATAATTTTCCATTTACCATTTTAAGCAAATTAAAATGTTAATATGATGCGTTCACCATTGAAAGCTTAAAGTACAGTTAATGAGTTAAAATAACTAACTATAAGTTAAAGTAACCATTCCTAAAACATATTCATAGGGTAGAATTAGAATCCAGGAAAAGATGAAATATGAGATTTATCTGGGCTGCTTGTAATGCTTTGCTTTATTTTCAACTCAAAGGAAAATGAGTTATCAATTATCTACAGTGAAAATCATATTTAAGTGACCACAACCTCATAGGGAATATCTGCAACCCCACTGAGGAGTGTCCCCAATGGAATGGGGGCAGGGACGAGGGGAAAGAGGGTACAACATGTGATGTATCCATACAGAGTATGTTAATAATAATAAAGATGATAAACCTATCACTATTCTAAAGATGTCATCATGTCATTTAATGGGCAGACATAATAACCTGCAGAGCATCATGAATATTTTTATTTTAAGATCTCTGGCATTGATTTTCCACATATATATATATATATATATATATATATTTTTTTTTTTTTTTTTTTTTTTGGTCTTTCAAGGTAGGGTCTCACACCAGCCCAGGCTGACCTGTAATTCACTATTTATTTTCAGGGTGGCCTCGAATTCTCTACCTCTGCCTCCCAAGTGCTGGGATTAAAGGCGTGCCCCACCATGCCTGGCTTCCATATTTTTTTATATTTATATGAAACAGATCTAGACAGAAAGGGGCCAATAGAAATAGAGTGAGTGAGTAAGGATGCATCAGGGCTTCCTACCCTGGGCAAACAACTCTAGAGGCATGTGCCACTTTGTGTATCTGACTTTATGTGGGTCCTGGGAATTGAACTTGGGTAATCCAGCTTTTCAAGCAAGCACCTTTAACTGCTGAGTCATTGCTCCAGTCCTGATTTTCTATAATCTAAACCACTGAAACTTTTCCTCTACATTGAAGGTGACATGGTTTTAGTTTCCTTATTGAAGATAACAAGGGTTTTGTGTACGTGTTTAATTTTCCAGTGGTGCAGGAAGCATGATTCCTATGTGTTTCACATTAAATGGCACTGCCCTTTACTTTTCTTACATACTCAGAATAAGATCATGTTAAGATTAAGGGAATATTTTTTTTTATTTCATTTTTTGGTTTTTCAAGGTAGGGTCTCTCTCTGGCCCAGGCTGACCTGGAATTAACTATATAGTCTCAGGGTAGCCTCAAACTCTTGGTGATCCTCCTACCTCTGCCTCCCGAGTGCTGGGATTAAAGGCGTGTGCCACCACGCCCGGCTAAGGGAATATTTTAATGGTCTCATTCTAAATAATATCCAAGATTTTTAGTGAAATATGAGCCATTCTATAGCCTCCTGTATATTCATTAACTTTTAATTCCCCTGTAGCCCTCTTAATCCTGCTAGTTTGAGAATGCCTGTAGGATCGTTCCTTTTAATAGACCCTTTAAGGCAAATAGGAAGAGTCCTGGGAGCTCAGAGTGAGATTTCAATGGGATGATTATGAGTGGGACATCAGCTGTCAAGTAGATCTGGATTACTTCTCATTTTGGTTTCATGAAAAATTTATGAAATTGACTCAGTTTTGCAAAATAACCCTTGAAATGCCGAATTAAGCCAGAGACTGAAGATTTTTTTTTGTTGTTGTTCAAGCCCCATATAAATGATGCAATTTAAGGTAACAATTATAAAAACCTTCATTGGTATAATACAGCAAAAATATTAAAAGTGATGGTGATTGAAAAAAATTATGATAATTTTACTAGTGAAAAGATAAAAGTCTAGTGATAAGAATTATTTTCTACTTTCACAATTATGTTTGATATTTCTAAAATGCAAATATTAGAAAAATTTAGAAGAGCCAGGAACATACTTAAATCTTAAGGAAACTAATGACCTTAAACTTTTAGTTTGGGATTTTAAAGAAATGATTGAAAACAAGTATAAAAATTTTACATGACTTCTTTGGATAGGGATATTTGCCATGTCAGTATTTGTGTTCTATATATTTCATTCATTTTTTGTGGCTGCTACAGAAGCAGCTACTTAACATCTGTCATCTCATTATCAGCTTCAGGATACACATCAGTAACACTTGTTTCTCCTTCACGGGTTTAAGTTACTGTTTTGATGGATTCTTGGAATTGAGAGGCAGCAGGACAAAGTTGGTGCTTCCTACATGATCTGCCTGGCATTATCTGAATGGTGGGATGAGAATAATTTTGCCTTTGGGATGACAATTGTTTCTTTGCCCATGCACTGCATTTATAATCATACATTTTTAATGGGTTAATATAAAGTGATAGATAAAAAGATTCTACTTTTCTTTGACTCACACTCATTCATTTATTTATTTATAGTTTGCAAATAGTGAGGGGGGGAGGGATAGAGAGAGAAAGCAAGAAAGGGAAAAAGAGAGAGATAAAAAGAGAAATGGGCACACCAGAGCCTCTTACCACTGCAAAAAAAAAATGTCCAAATGCATGTACCACTTTGTGGATCTGGCTTTACTTTGTACATATGGCTTTATGTGGGTGTTGGGGAACTGAACCCAGGCAATCAAGTTTTGCAAGCAAGAACCTTAAACCACTGAGCAATCTTTGCAGCCCTCTTATACATGTTTAAATGACTAGAGAAAGAGGAAATTAAGAAATGTTCCCTTGTCATTTACCTTTAAAGTCCAGACTATGTTTATCAGTTTGCATGATTAAAATTTAGAGGAACTTTCTTTCAATTATCTTGTGGTTATATTGCAAAGAACTTTTAAAAGTAGGTTCATAGCAGCATAGTTTGTAATCAAAGTTGTACGAGTCATGATGATATATTTATTCACTGTGGAGAACAGCCATTGAAAAATGAATAGACATTCCAAAATTAATCATGTTATGTGATTACTCTGTTGTGTTCTGATCGTTATAATTGAAAATACTCTCTAATTTCAGTAATTAATTCTTCATGTCTTGTTGCTTTATCAGTCTTTTATAGAAGGAGCTATTGCTTACTTATATCATTATTTGTTACATACTAAAAATTGTCATTCCGTTATACTTCCATATTATGAGACAGGTTTTAAAAGGATCAAGGGAAGTGTTGGTGCTAAGCATGTGTTTACAGCTGATTATTCTCCATTTGATTGAATTTTCTCTAGTACTCTCAAGAAATACTTTTACACCAAGTTAAGATTCTACTTTTCTATATATGAATCACTTTATATTATTTAATTAGCAATCACTGTATATTTGTGTGGAGAATTATTTGAGATCCCAAGAAGGAGCTTTTCTTTATCATTTGTGTTCTATCACCACAACTATTATTACCATCTATAGGAATGTCAATGATAGCAATGATAATTATATTAAATACTTATTTTCACTTAGTGTCAGATCATTCCTATCTAATGTCTTCAGTTCCTAATATACATTCTGAACTGTGGTGCCTCTATCAAGTGTGTGGATATATATATATAATCCCACTTTGTACCTACATTTGTAAAGATACTTCAAAAATACAGTTTATATATAAGTTTCAGGTGCCTTATTTTCATAAAGGCTTGGTATTATGAAAACGTACATAAGCATTTTAAAATTAAATATACAGTTAGTTGAAAAGCTCCTATATAGTCATATAAAGATGTCAAGATGCCTTAAAGTATTCAAAATATTTCTTATATTTTCTTTCTAACTTTATTGTTCACATAATAAACCTAAAAGATTATTTGAATTGGATTTTGCAAAGACATGCTGTTGTTTCCATTTACTATTTACAACAAGCCTAACATTTCTCTAAATTTTATTCTAGATCTTTATCTGAGTCTTATCAAATAGCCATGGTATAGATTATTTCACCTATTTTGCATCTGGAGTTTGCTATTATCTAAATTAGTACAATGACAGTAGGAATCTCTGATAAGGGAGTTTTCTGCATGAACAAAATGAGCAGCTCCTCTGGCAACCAGGAATTCTATAGAGTTTCCATATCACATATTTATCTGCTTACTCATCAGATATTTAGATGCATAATTTAACAGATACTTCCCACCTCTTTAGAGTACCAACATTTTTCCTAGTAAGTCTTATTTTGTATAATGTGATGTAGAAAAGTCCAAATTGTATACTAAGGATAGTGTAAACATTTACATGGAAGAAGCTTCCATGCTATTGTAGGGTTAAAATTCTTATAAAAGGGTACTGCTTTTGATTTAGAGACATTACTAAATGTAGAAAATGTCTAAATATTATCATATGTTTCTCACATGTACTATGAAGTCATTCCTAAATTACAGAGTCAACATATATAATTCTCCACTATTGTGAAGATGTAGCTATGTTAGCTTGGTCCCTTTACCATAGATAATACCATCAAGTATACAGGCACATTCTTAGAATAGAAAACCTTGCTGCTATCTTGTTATGATGTCTTAGAAGATAACTGTTGTCCATAATGGCTAACAAGGGCAAATGCTAGATAATGAATCATTTTTCAGAAATGGATATTAATCTTGGTTGAATAAGGCAAGGCCACAAGAGAGACTCAAGACATACCCTACCTTCCCAATGAACTTTCATGATCTCACCATCCCCATTTCTCTTCTCCTTAAAACCACTTATAGTATAGCTTATCCTTAGGCAAGTACATTTGACCTTGTGGCCATGGTCTCTATTTGTGGACTAGGAGTGAAACAAGTTGGAGGATCCTTTCTCCTCAATACTTAGATATGTTAAATGTGGTGTTTTCCACATGACCACAGTGTCCTTGTAGTGTCACAAAATTGTTTTTCTATGGGATGGAGGAATATTGTCCATGAGAATGATCATGGATCCATTTTGATTTTCTCAAGAAGAGTTGAAAATATTTTCAACTCACTCCATTTTTTTTGCAACTTCATGACTCCCAATGGTACCTGTTTCCTGTGATTTGCAGAACACTGTGTTACAGCCCCATTCTTTCTGTATTTACCACTTACTTATATAACTTAGAGAGGGAAATAAAAATGGGCTCTGAAAATGTACTTACCTGAAACACACAAAGATCCCCAGGGAAATCACCAAAGTGCAAATCGACAAAGAATGACCCACAAGAGCCAGGTAGTACAGAACATATGCATTCTAGAACAGAAGAGTTAGAAAAAACACCTTCAAACAAACGAATAAATGATTGCAAAATGCCCCCTTGAATACAGATAACTCCATTGAGGAGGTCCCTCAGTGGAATGGCAGCAGATCTTTTGTAGTTATGCAGTCATTTCCTGTGCAAATAATGTCATTGTTATCCAAGAATAAAATTTGAAATAGTACTTACCTGCAGTTTGTCAGGAGTGAAAGCGTTACACATAGTATAGTTGGACCAGGTTCGATTGCTGTCAGGGTGTTTAAACCACTCCCCATTTTCATCACAGTATTTTGTAACGCTTTCTGTTAGTGAAAGAGAACAGTGATTATATTAATATTTCCAAGTACCAAGTAGGAAAAAAATAGTATAAAATTTAAAAGCCGTTCCAAAAAGTTAATCATTTGATAGAGTTTGAATGTATAGACTGCATGGGCTATTTCATTTCTATGCCAGTTAATTTTGATAGGAGGTTTGAAGTGGGGGCCCTTACATGCCTCTTGGTCAAATGTTGCATTTTACAACTATAGCATCATTCTCTTCTGAATTTCTATACTGATATTCACTCTTACACTACATATCTGTCTTTCACCAAACACTTTTTCCTAAAAGAATCTTCTAATATTTTATTAAGGTATTTTGTGCATCATTAGGATGAAGATTTTTTTTTCCTGAAGAATTTAAGTGTGTTAAATATAGACATTTTCTTATATCCAACATGTTTTTAATCACAGATTTATTTAATATAATGCCAATCAAAGGGACTAGTTAGTTCTATTCAAATGATTGCAGAAAGCTAAAATCAGTGATCATTTTACCATAAGCCATTATGAGATATAAAATATCTTTCAAGATTTTACATAGACACAATACTTTGCAAAAGTATTGTAAAGTTTGGAAAAGGCAGAATGTTATTATACTAACTTTGTGAAAATTTATCTATGCATACAAATAGAGTGTGTAACTTTGTATTTTCACAGGTTTTTTTCTAAAATCTTATAAATGTAGACTTTTTGGGGGGGGGGTTGAGGTAGGGTCTTGCTCTAGCCTAGGCTGACCTGGAATTCACTCTGTAGTCTCAGGGTGGCCTTGAACTCATGGCGATCCTCCTACCTCTGTCTCCCGAGGGCTGGGATTAAAGGCATGCGCCACCACGCCCAGCTTAAATGTAGACATTTTTAAGATAAGCTTTTCTTTTGATGTGGATTTAGGTAAGAGGGTTCCATTTAACAACCAGATAGAAAACTGTATCTATGCCTTGAAATCTTTATTTTGCTACTCAAAACTCTTCCTGTTGCTGAATATTCATAGCTACTTTCACAAGAGCCCACAGTGACTTTGGAACTGGCCTCATCGTCTCAATGGCAGGACAGCTCTTCATGCCAATGAAGTTACCTCTAGTGCAGTTACCAAGTCAAGATGAATGAAGCATCATTTATCGGGGACAGTCAAGAAAAGCCTGAAGGGTCATCATAACATAGCATTTAGCTAAAGCTTACAGGATGTGTTTTGTGCTAGGGTACTGTACTTCATATCCTTTCTTCATATCCCCAGTAATTACACTTTGATTATCGCCACCTTGCTGGTGTAGGACTTTGAATTCAACACAAATGAGATCTTCCCGTGAAGGAAGCCTCCCCTCCCAAACATAGTCTCAGAGATGGAGAAACATTAAATGAAAACAAAAGCCCCCCACCTGTTGGGTCAAAGTCTGGAAAGTAATCTGGGCAGAACTGGTGGGCCAGCACTCCAGCCGGAGTGTCATCCCAGCACATCCATCCATCCCAGGTGCGGTTGCAGTAAGGACCTGGCAATTTAGAAATGCACTGATGTCAAACCATGTGATGTTAACTAAAAGAGATGTTTCATTCAAAGACAATCTCATATCCCACCATTCCATTCAAGACTACTCAGATTTCAAATGAGCCAGACTGAATTTCCTAAATAAAATCATAAATAGTTTTAGCATATCTGAGAACAAATTATCTTATGGGATGACAAAGTTGTAGTTTTACTTTGTAAGTGGTTCCAAAGTTAAGCTTGTCACAAAGCAAGCAGTCTCCAAAGCTCCATCAGATTCTACTGCCCATGCATTTAATGTGAGGCAAACCAAGGTATAGTTTAGTTAATCAAATGAGTTTTGAGGTATGTTGTAAGTTTTAAGTTCCCTAAGATTTCTTTAATATACAACTGAGAAGTTGGATTTTGAATACTAAGTCTTGTAGCTCTTGTAACGTATGCTAAGTTTTACTGCTATCATCAGTATAAGGAATTGAAGAATAATTCAGCAAGAGCATTATTTGACAAAATACGTGACACTAACCAATATCTCAAAATTTTGAAATCTATTTCAAGGATGAGAATATTCTCAAAGAATAGATTCTTATGAAGCTTATCAGTATGTTGCATCTAATAATTTTTTTCTTTAAACGTCTCTTTTATTTTCTTATAAACAATGAGGTCTAAAAATCAACAAGAAGTAAATGGATTTAAAACAGGGACATTTTACACTTCTACTTTATTACTTTTTAATTTTTATTAATTAGAAACTTTGCTATGTAGACAAAACATGTGTTGGAACCACCATTCCCCTTTTCCTTGCCTCTATTTCATTGAGGGCCCTCCTCAGTGGGTATGGTAGTTTGAATACATGGCCCCCAATATATTCAGGTTTTTTTTTTTTTTTTGGAGAGAGACACAGAGAGAGAGAGACAGAGAGAGAGAGAGAGGGAGAGGGAGACAGAGAATGGGCGTGCCAGCAGCCTTTCAGCCTCTGTGAACGAACTCCAGATGCGTGCACTCCCTCGTGGGCAAGTGCGGCATTGCGCCCTTGTGTCACTTTTAATTTTTTTTTTTTATTTATTTTTTTGAGAGAGAGACAGAGAGAGACAGAGAGGGAGAGGGAGACAGAGATGGGCGCACCAGCAGTCTCTCAGCTGCTGTGAATGAAATCCAGATGCGTGCGCCCCCTTGTGGGCAAGTGCAGCATTGCGCCCTTGCATCACTTCATCTGGCTAAACGTGGGACCTGGAGATTGGAACCGCTGGACATTGGAACCAGCGTTCTTAGGCTTAGCAGGCAGGTGCCTTAGCCGCTAAGCCATCTCTCCAGCCCTCCTTGTGTCACTTTTGCATCTGGCTAAACGTGGGACCTGGAGATTGGAACCAGTGTTCTTAGGCTTAGCAGGCAGGCGCCTTAACCGCTAAGCCATCTCTCCAGTCCTATATTCAATTTTTTATTAGCTTGTAGTTTGGATCTGCAGCCACCTGGCTGGAGGAGGTGTCACTGGGCGGATCTTAAGGTGTGGTGGTGGGTTTGAAATTCCAATGTAAAGATATGCAAAGTGCCTACTTGCACCTGGAGTTCCTGAAGTGTGCTGTGTGGCTTTTGGGGCTTGTGGCTTCTCTCTTTCTGCTTGGACCTATGAAAGCAGGCTAGCTTCTTGTGCCATTATGGAATTTCACTAAATCCCTTCCTCCATGACTGTGTCTGGCCTGGAAGTTCATCGCAGCGAACCTGAAGCTGTCTGCTATAGTGGGATTACTGGTATTCACTATGGGGTTACAGGTTATGAAAGCAGCAGTCAGTCATTGTGGATGAGGCAATGCCTTTGGATACTTCTTTCCACCCTGTGGCTGTAAGTCTTTCCACCCCTGCTTCCACAATGTAAACCAGGGGATTTACTCTGGGTGGTTTGTTTGTTCTTAGAGCAAAATGCTTTATTTGGGAGGCCAGGTTTAAATGAGTTGAGAACACAGCCTGAAAGGAAGGTGAACACAGCTTGAAGGATGTTGAGAGATAACTAAACATTCTCAGAACTGTGGAATCCTTATCAGGATTTAAGTTTGCATAGACAATTCAGCATATCTTATTCTAAAAGTCTCCACTGGGATATGGAAATATTAAAAGCAATAGCATTAACAACATAATAAAGGAAAGAACTTTACTAACTACTGATGGACCATATAGGTCTTGTGTATTTCCTCCAAATCTTCCCTTTAAAAATATTTCCAGAAAGGCATATAGGATCTCTTATGAAAGTAAATACAATATTATCCCCGGATGAAGGCTTGCCTTTAAAAATATAAATAGCTTTGAAATATCTTGATCTTCCTAATCATTAACCTTCAAGGGGTTACCCTGTGTAATTCTATTCTTAATCCAAGGAACATGGAATGGTTCAAGCTTTCCATTAGATGTGCACTTGCAAACAGTTAATGAAGCACATATTATGGCTGCAATCCAAAATGTTTCCCATAAGCTCACATTTTGAGTGCTTATGCCCTAACTGGTGGCATTTCTTTAGGAGGCTGTGGAGTCTTTAGGACATGGAGCCTAGCTGGTTGACAGCTACTACCTACTAATGGTAGGCCTTTGAAAGTTATAAGTGGCCCCTGATCCTAATATCTCTCTGTTTCTTGGACTACTGCCATGTGAACAGCCACTATCTCATGCTTCCACCACAACATACTGTGCTACTCCATCATGTTCTCCACACTGTGATGGATTGAAATCACCTGTAGCTATAAGCCAGGATAAATCTTTCTTTCTGAAAGTGTGTCTATAAGGCAACTAATCACAACAAAGCAAAAGTAATACAAAATATAAAAGGCCTTATTTCTCTAGAAATAAAGTATGGACTAATACAATGTATAATTTGGTAACTATAAAAATTCACCAAGATGGATGGTTCCTTGATATTATGGCTTTATATGTAAAAGGTTCCCCTCAGTTTGGATTTGGATATTTGGTCCTCTCCTGCTGGTATTGTTTTGTAGAACAGCATTTAGGTGGTGGAGCCTACCTAGAGACAAGTAGATCACTTACGGAGTGAGCCTTGAGGTTTATAACCCAATCCTGCTTCCAACCCTTGTCTCTCTCTCTCTCAGCTGGGATGACAGGAAGTGAGGTGCACCAGTCACATGCTCCTCCTGCCATGCTTGCCTGCTGCTAGGCCTTCCCTGCCATGGTGGACTGATAGCCTGTTAAACTGTCAGCCAAAATACATCCTTCTTTCTTTAAGTAGCTTTGCATTGGGTTACAGTGATAAGAAAAGTAATCAATATGATTGATATTTTAAAAAATTAAATCTATCATATACCATAAAGATTTACCTCTATCAGGGAATTCAAAAGAATCAACTTCAGGGTCTGAAGAAAATTTTTAAAATTTATTTTTAACATAATGACTATTGCACAAAATTTCAAACCTCCTAAGGTGATTAAAACTAGACTGCAGTCAGCCTGTGAAACTACCAGCCTTTAAAAAATTCCTTTAATTTCTCTTTTCCTCTAAATGAATGGTTTCTACTTTGGGTAAAGTTGTGTCTAGTCCTTTTTAATTCATAATTTAAAAAAAACATGGAAACATCTACAGATAGGAAGCTGTGCATCTGTCTTTCACTTTATTTGATTTTTTTGGTTTAAAAGAAAATGCTAAAAATAACAGATACAATTTCAAAACATAATTTTAAAACAAAATATCTGTGGTAACACAGTATATTTCACCATTTTTTCCCCTTGACAACTATGATTGCATTGGGATGTTCAAGATTGTTTCAGGTCTTATTAAATCTTTTCAAGTATTTTGAGGACAGAGAAGAGAATTCATAAAGATGAGCCTGTGCCTGGTGAACACATCTTCTTCTTTTTTGTTTTTCTCTCAGTCTTCTACAGCTAATGGAAAATTATTGGCCCTGAAAATATTTGGACAATTATTCTAAAGAAGGTTATAGATAAACATTGTTTGTCTAGGCAATATCTTTTTCTTCTCCAGAGAATTGGGGGTAGCAGAAGAAAAGCAATACCAGAGATTGCCAACCAACTGACTGGGAAGAAAAGATATGCCTAACTAGCCTAAGCAAGACCGGGTTTTGACAGGCTCTCCCTAAGGCAACTTCTTTGCCCACCACTTTCTACTTCCCATTCCTGTCATTTGCCATTTTCCCTCCTTTACTCTGTATTATTCCTGGTTACTAGGTGTAAATATTGAGTTATTGTGGTGATTTTTTTCATGAGAGCAGATATTAGCCAAAAATAAATTAGATGAGGTTGAGAAAGACAGGCATATCAGCCATATGAAATGCATAGACACAGTATAATATGGAAATGCTGCTATATTAAATTCAAATTATTCAATGTATGTTTCCCATGGCAGAAAGTAGATCCTTAAGGATATTTCAAACATAGGTTCCCATGTGCCTTTGTCTTTACCGTCTCCTTCATATGGAGGTAACTGTTCCATCCGGTGGTAGCATTTGTACTGGGCATCCATCAGCTTCTGGCGTCCAACCATGTACAGAAATGGCTCCTCTGGATCATCGGTTGGTAAGGTGAAATTTGAAATGGAAGGAAGAGTTGGAGCTGGTTGCTGTGTTAAAAAAACAGTAAATAATTACTTATAGAGAGTAGGGGTAGGTAAGCATATAAATAAAAAGTGATAATCAAAAAGTTTGCAAACATTTATTTTGTCTTTTATTTTGGACTCAATATAGAATATATTTGTTTTATAACTAAAAGGTATTATATTTCATATGCACAGTCTATCAATTTCATATTTGCATTATCATTCATTTATATTGTAAATGTATTGTACTCACACACATGCACACATTTCCTTATCATCTAGTATTGTTTTAATTTTATTATCATTGCAAAGTTTCCATAGAAACAAAGAAAATAACCTGATTTCTAAAGAAAATCTCCATAGTAAATGAGCTTCACCTTCTTTGGAACTCTTAAGAATCATGGATCGTGTAATTAAAAATGAACATAATACAATAAATATACTTTTTTATTGGCTACTTTCTGCTAAATTTTATTCAGGTTTGGATTGTGTACATAGCCAGAAATTTGCCTCATTTATCCCATGGAACAAAAGAATGTTTTTTCCCCCCTCTGATAATTGATTTTAAGCTCCTTAAGTTGGTTTCATTAGCACATGATCTACATATAGAAGTTTATTTTCAGTGAGAAAAAAAAAGCAGTTATTTCTATTAGCACCTCAGCATTTTCACTTCAGGTGAAGACATTCATGTTTTCAGTTTTGGTTAATCAGCACCTTCTTCATAGGTCTGTGTTAAAGCAGAGCATCTGTGTGTTTTCTAATGTCCATTCACATAGGGTTCAACTGCTGACCAATTTTTAGTGTTATGCACATCTGTGACTGTTGCAAATAACTACACTGAATAAAAGCTTTTTGTGTGTGTGTTTGTTTTTTGAGAAGACCTCCACACCAGCATATATCAACTTTTTTATGAAGTTAGAACACTTCTCTATCAAAGCTGTTAAAATGCATATTTACTTGTACTTATTTGTTAAATAATTGTGAGATTGAAGTTTTACAACATGTATTCATGGCATAAGTAGTCTTTTCCTCTCTTCTAAATTCCTTGTCATCTCTAAATCTCCTCCTCATACTGTACACGTATGCTATTGGCAGTGGACGCTCACTGTTTTCCAGTATATGTCCTATGTGACAGTATATCACTAATGTTAAGTGGTAAGTACAAAATAACCTATATTCAGAGTGGGGAAACAGTATGGAGCAAAAATAGGGAAGATTGTAGGCATAAAGTAGGATTTGAGTTGGATCTTGAGTGTTTATGGTGTCATATTATGTAGACAGGAGAAAGAAGTGGTGAGGACGGAAGGCAAGGAACACACAGATTTGTAGAAACTAGTATGATGCTATAGGGGGCCATTCTACCAGAGGGAAACTTATTTGAAGGCTAATAAAAAGGTCAATGAATCAAATAATGTAGATCTTTGAAAGAACCCTCTTCCCCCCCCAAAGTCTTACATTATTTCTTTGTGCAGGTTATGCTCATGTATAAAATGAGAATAGTATTGATATCACTTCCTTTTTATGGATACTGATAAAAATAAACAGAAAAGGAAACAAAGTGCCAGCATATAAAAGGCTCAGTAAATGTGTGTGATATGATCAAATTGTGATAATAAAATAGGTATTCTGCAAGTTTTTTTATTCATAAAGGTTGTGGAAGCAGAATTCTAGTAAAATTCATGTGTCAGGCATAGCTGTCTAGACACTAAGGCTGGGGAGGTACACTAGGACTTGAGGGTTTGAACCCAGTCATCCCCAAATAGAAAGGGAAAGCTCAGCTCTCAAGTAGTAAAGGTATGAAGGCTTATCTGAATATAAGGAATGGAAAGCAATAATTGTCAAAGAGCCCAGACATTTAGCCATATATCACTAACTAGACACTTCTTATGAATGAAGTGGACAGTATCGGTTGAACATGTAGATTACTCCTAATTTTCATGCATCTTGAATTTGTGACCTCAGAGAAATTAATGGACCCAGTAAAATGATTAAAAATGTACAAACCCTTTAACTATATAATTGAACACAATTCTGTTGTCATATGACTCTTTCTTATTGATTTTCAGATTCACTCACAAGGAAATATTCACTGGCCTTGATAAGCCAAACCCTACGCTAGGTGCTGAGGATGCAGTGCTGAATGAAGCAAGTATGAATCCTGCTCCTGTGGAGCTTACAGTCTATCAAGAAACACCCGCACTATGAAACCTTCTCCTGATGCCATGGACTGTGACCAATAAAGAGTTAGCTCTCATAAAATTCTCAGATATTTTATTAGAAATTACAGTATGTTTGTATAACATATTTTAAAAGACATACCTTAAGAGGATTTCCTATATAGGTTTCTTTTTTTGTATTAAATTTGTCCATATTTGTATCAATGTATATGTGCATGTTTTAACAATTCAACTTAATATCATTGAACCATCAAAGAAGAGAAGGATCACAGTGCCCTGACCATAGGGATATTCCTGGCTTATATATCTATTTTAGATACTTCTTTCAGTGTTTTATTCTTAGAATCTTCAGTTGGTAGGAATATTATAACTTAATCTATTAATTTCTGGCCCATTTTACTATCTTCTGATTAGATTAGAAGACAGAATGTCCATGACTTCACATCAGCTGTCATTGTCTGCATAATATTGGGCCCATAAACATTCTATCATGGATGGCAGAGAAGGTGTTTGGCTTCCATCATTCCCTGAGGAGTTATTGGCATTTAATGGTTGCTGAGGAAGTAGGAAGCATTTTCCTCAGTGGTGTAACCACTAGTAAGCTGCTCATACTTTGATCAATCGTCTCCAACCCATGTCTATGCAGGCAATGCTGATTCAATTCAGTGGGTCTCTCTCACACACACATATGACAAAAAATACAATAAAGTAGGAGAGGGACTAGTTGGCAAGATGAAAGGGTTGGGTAGAAGGGGGATCACAAGGGGGAACAGAGAAGGTAATGGGAGGGGATTATGCTCAAATTACATTATATGCATGCATAAACTTACAAAAATTAAATTACAAAAATTAAATATAGAATACCATATATATCATATATCATATATATATATATATATATATATATAGTTTATATCTATCCATACATATATCTTATCTGTCTTTTTAGAAATTAGGAACTATTTTCCTTAAGGGTCATATTCTTTCTAGAGTAACATTCTGATTCTTTTCTTATATAATTAACAACCCATTAGGAATGTTCTTGTACTCGTTGGACATCCATATAAGTCATAGGGAAGTATAATGTACAATGATATTAGGTGGAAAAAATTCTACACTTGTATCTTCAATTACATCTTTATTGGATTCAACACAATTTCAATATCAGTAACAGTGGAGATCACATCTGAGTAAGAGTAGGTATAGTTCACTGGATAGCAGTAGCTTCAACCTTATCATTCTTGCAATATTGAAACAACCTCCAGTGAACTTGGTTTGGATCCTGGTTCAGTAGAGATTGTTTCAACACTGAAGGAATGAAACCTCAGAAGCTCTGTTGTCAGATGAGCCACAGCTCTGTGAGTCTCCTGGCCTGGTCCATGAAGGTGGATTGATTCCCAGTGGTAGTGGAAGGTCTCAATGACTTTCTTCCTACAATAACTTATACAATGGGGAATTTTAATTATAGATAGATGAATGGATTGATAGAGATAGATAAACATACATAAATACAGAGAGAAATATATACATATATTTCCAATTATGAAGTTAGTACTGCTTTAAAACAACAAATGTAAATTTCATAAAGTTACATACATCAAACCTTTTTAATAATCTCATGCAAATAAAATTGCTAGTGAGGTAGTACTATTTTCAGCAACAAAAAGGAAAAACAAAACCAGTAGTGATTTCATAAACCAGTTAAACAATGTGAAAGATGTAAAAGTATTGTACTTATTCTAAGTGTTATGCCTATACTATTTGAGACTCAAATCAATATGCTTCTATGAAGTTCAAAATGGAACATGAAGGGCATTAGTGCTTGATTGAATATAGACTAGTGTTCAAAGTTTTACATATAAACCATTCTACGATTATTAAAAAACAGCCACTGTACATTACCTACCTCTTAATTGTTGTCTCATATAGCAGTTTAGCTGTCGCATATGTGATGTCACTCTAAAATGTTCAAGTAAATGGCATTGCACATACGACTACCAAGCTGCCATCAACAGCAGATGACAAATCACTGGATCTTTTGGACATTAAATACTTTTGGTGCCTCTCACATGCCACACTCTGTTCTCGGTTCTGAAAATTCAGCAATGTGCAAGACTAGCATGGTTTCTGCTTTCATGGACTTTACATTCTACAAATCTTAATCTGCACTAATCATGAAGTCCAGATGAAATTCTAGATGAAATTCTTATGCTATTTTCTCTTATTGCCACATGCTAAACCAATTCCTGCTTTGATATAAAACAACCAGTCTACATTTGGGTTATAGATTGTTTCTAGAAGTACATAGAACAATTACAGAGCTTAATGTTGAAACACAGTCCACTTCTCCAATGCTGGTTCTAGTTTACTTGATCCATGCTACCATGCTGAAGGGGACATTGCATTTGGATTGTCTCTGGCAGAAATGCTCAAAAACAAATATGTGTTCATCAGAAAGTTTTAAATGTCTAAGAAGATAGAAATATTAACTACTCTGCTTTGATCATTACATACTATATCCAAATATCAAATTATTACATTGTATCAAAGACATTAAAAACTTAAAGTAATTATATAAGGAATATAAATCCACATTTAACAAATTGACATAAGGAATAAGATTTCTGTGACACTATCCTTAACATTGGTAATATATATGTTACAATTATTTGAAGTTTTTAGCAATGCTTTTCAAAAATAATTGAGGATAAAATATAATGTTGAAAGATACTATCCCTGGTTTTTCCTGGTAGGCTCAGATGCTTACTGGATGTCTTATGTATTTTCTTGGAGAATGTAGGTAGATTAACAAATGACAAAAATAAAAAAGAAATACACTTGAAATAAAAAACCAGGTAGATGCAATTCAGTTGTTTTAAAAGTGCTGACTTGCCCAGGACCCATGATTCAATTTCATATTGCAAAACACAAAAATATTTTTTGAGAAAATTCTCAACTTTCTAGGTTATTTCCAAGATACTATAGAAATATTTCAAACTACAGCTAAATTTTTATAAACAAATGGAACTCAAATTATTGGATAAATCATGGCACTAACCAAAGTTAGTACAAATTCAAAGGAAAATTTTGGTGATGTATTTGGTGAAGAAAAATTATGGTTTTGAGGAACTTGGTCATGGCTTCTGGAAGATAATGCCTACTCTTGCAAATGCCAACTCAATCACACTCAAACATCCCTTCTCACTTCACATTTTCAATGAACATAGCGTAGAATAACTTTATTTTGCTTACGTTCAGAAGAATGAACAGTGCTGCGACCCGGAGTGTTAAACCGAGCTTCATTTTGGCTGATGAAGACCCCTCTTTGTCCTAGAAAAATATAAGTAATAAAGATTTAAACTAAATCTAGTTCTAGTAACTTTTTTGTAATATTCTTCTCTTTGACTTAAAGAGGATTAGTGTTTTCTGACACCCTGAGTACAATATGTGTAAAAATGTAAATAAAATACATGTAAAAATTCATGACACCCTTAATAATATACATGATTACATTAATAATGTATACATGAATAATATACAAGAATGGAATGCCTGTGACATAATTGCAGTTACATGTTCCATTGTCCCTCCTGTCAGCCATATTGCACATCAAGACTACTTTGCATATCAAGACTATAATACAGAAATATGAAGGGCTGGAGAGATAGCTTAGCAGTTAAGGCATTTTCCTGAAAAGCCAAAGGACCTTGGTTCAATTCCCCAGGATCCATGTAAGCCAGATGCCCAAGGTGTTGCATGTGTCTGGAGTTTGTTTGCAGTGGCTGGAGGCCCTGGTGCACCCATTCTGTGTGTGTGTGTGTCTGCCTCTTTCATTCTCGCTCTCTCAAATAAATAAATAATTTAAAAAAAGAAATATGAAGAAATGAAGAGCAATCCTTATCAAGTTCAGTATCACATGTCATGAATGCAACTAATAAAAACTGCAGTGGAGACATATACAAAGATTTCGCCTCACAAGACATGAACTAAAGAAATCTGTGGTTTGTGAAGGGTATTTTTAACCACAAATCAACTCAAAGTAGTTAAGTAGAGCCCTCAATACATATTTTTATCCTACAAATGTTTTACTAAACTTCAGGTTTCTGTTGAGAATAAACTTTTTCCTCAGCAAGGCATGAGTACATCACTGAAGAACTCACCATTCCTGCTCAAGGGTACAACAGTTAGAACAGGCTGCTTTGCCACATTCTCATGGCTCTGCAGGTAATGCCACACAGAGAAAGAAAATAAGGGTGATATATCTATCTATCTATCTATCTATCTATCTATCTATCTATCCATCCATCCAACTATCTATCATCTATCTATCTAATATATATATTACTTTTTTACCAGTGAGATTTATATGGAAACTATATTTCAAGTAAGGGTGAGTGGGGTTATGATTGTATCTCCAATGGCCACATTACCTCTTAATTTGTAAGTCACACACGTCATTGTGTGACTTACAAATTTTACTTTGCTATCTAAAATGTGTGCCTAATGTTCTTGCCCCTGAAACAATAACTTCTGTTCAATTTACATATTGTTACAATAAATGGAGACTTTTAAAGTATAATTTTCATATGACATCCTATGTGCTTTTCATTATTCATTATTATGATTTATTTTAAGTCCATTCAGTCAATTAAACACACAAATACATGCATTGTATACTAAAACACAATAGGGAATGAGGATGTAGGAGCATGATGAGATATAAATCATGTTAGAGGACTGAGAGTCTAGGAAGGATAGGGAGTAAAATGGGTATGGATATAAACTAGAGACAGAAAATAACTAAAAGTTCATTAGCATTGTGAAATTACAAATACAGGTAATTTCTAATTGGGATAAACAAGGAAAGGCATATATTTTGAGGTATAATTTGAAAACAAAATGGAGTTTTGAAAAGCAAAGACTTACTAGAAAGATAAACTAAAAACAAGTTGTAGAGACTGGAAAAAAAGAGTAAGTAAAATAAGTACAATAGTTTTGCTTGATAATAAAGCCTCTCAAAGTAGAAATAAAGTTAGAAGAAGCTTCGGAAATTTATTAGATAAATCCTCTTGTCACTTTGCATACATGCCGTGCATATACATCTCTCTATGTTTATGCCACCCAACAACCTTATCTGATGCTGAGATCACACAAAATTACTTGATAGAAGATGGTTATATATCTCTGGCACCTCACTCCAGAACTTAAGAAAGGTTACTACTCTTTTTGATAACTGTGGTTATTTATATGGCAATAAATTAAATAAAACATAGAACTCTATATACCACCATACCAATAAATGAGAATTATTATTTATTTCTTCAGTTTCTCATTTTTCCCACAATTCCTAATGTACTAGATGAAGGCTTGCACAATTATTCATGAGCTGTCTGAATGAGAAATTAGGGTTCATCTTTGATATCATTCACTTTTCCATCCCTTACCTCTAGTCTGGGAGTCTCTGGATCCTTTTGGTATCTTTTCCAATATGCCCACTCTCCCCACCCTCTGTCATCACCCTTCATACCAGTTTCAGTTCTGAAGGTCTTTCACCCATTTTCTATGTTCAAATGAGTGTAAGATGATCCGCTTTAAGCAATTCTTTTTTTTTGGAGAGAGATAGAGAGAGACAGAGAGAGGGAGAGGAAGACAGATAGAGATGGGCATGCCAGCAGTCTCTCAGCTGCTGTGAACGAAATCCAGATGCTTGCGCCCCCTTTTGGGCAGGTACGGCATTGCGCCCTTGCATTGCTTTGCATGTGGCTAAACGTGGGACCTGGAGATTGGAACCGGGTTCTTAGGCTTAGCCACTAAGCCATCTCTCCAGCCCTAGCTATGGAAACTCTTATGAAGACATGACTGAGTTAAATATGTTGTGACTCGTCCTGAAAATTCATGGTCACAGAAACTGATGAGGGAAAAGTGCTCTCCTTTCTTATATGGGAAACTTCCTGGGTAGCATTTTATTGGATGATGCAAGTTATAAACTCTTTGAAGCCAAATTATTAAAAATCTATACAGAGTTCAATGCACATACACAAATCAGCTCTATGAATACAAATGGGATTTTAAAATGGATACACTAAGGTGCAGCTTTATATAACATCTCATTTTAGCCTCATGTACATCCTATTACAAGGTATGACTTCTTTCATTAGCCAATGCAATTGTGAGGAATTCTACAATCCAAATATTCCAAACTTCTCAACATCCCTCAAATGGAAGCACCCTAACTAAATCTCCATCCTAAATTCCAACTAGAAGGTTATGTTCCAAATTGCTGCCCTGCCTCACATAAAGGACTTTCCTAGTTGGCATAATTCTGCAGCAAGACCTGGAAGCCTGGTATAGATGGGATGGTAATCACCCCATCCAGAGTTCTTCCTCTTGCCCTCTTTGGTTTTTCCTAATCACTTCCAGGAAGTCTGTATAGCTATCATTTTGAGGATATCTTAAGACAGAGGGTACTTAGAATGAACAAATAAATTAAATAAAAAGACATCCTAGAGTGTTCTTTGAGTATTTAACAAACATTATTATTGACCCATCTACCAAGCAGGATCTCCAGTTCTGTTGTATCAATGCTTACTAGCTGGGAATCACCGAAGTTCTTATGTGATTTCTTTGATTCTCCTATAATCTCATGGTGCATTGTACATTTACCTTTTATATTTACATTTGCAGAAATGGAGGTGAGCTGGAATGAGGCACAGAGCATTTACTGGATTTATAAATTCACTCATGAAATATTTACTGAGTCTGAAGCAGTACTTGACTTTACGGAGTCTTTATACATTGCAGAGAATAGTCAAATGGGAGCTACTTTCATGCATATCCTTAATAAGCACATCTCCCAACCCTCTCACCGTTTATTGGATTCCACACAATGATATTTCATTTAGAGCCTTACAGGGGACCAGCTCAGTTCTATATTTCAAATTCCAGTAGCACATCTTTATTCATAGGAAAAACATCATCCAATATAATATAATCATTACAAACTTTCATTTCCTTGCTATTAAATTATTAAGCATCCATTTCCAGGAAATTTGAACCACTTGGAAATTATCCCTTTTGCCTGGTTGTGTAAGTAGTTCCAAAATGTTTTGTAAAATTAACTGAATTTCATTGAAAAACAGAGATTAAGTGAGATTAATGACATCAGGCATGGGCAGCCAAGTGGGATCTCCCAACGTCAAACATGGTGATACAAATAGTTTTCATCATAACAGTTGTTTCCTACCATGGTCCAAAAAGCTAGTATTCAAAGCTCTAATCTAAAGGACTATTATCTGAAGTTATAGTATCAATTTCAATATGACAATTTAAATTTTCAGAAGTAAGTATCTTATTTTATTAGGGAAAGTTTGGTCTTTGTGAGGAACTTGCCATGTGCTTTACTTTGCTAGTTTTTAAAAATTAAGTATATAAAGAAGTTACAGACATGAAACAAAACTTATCCAAACATGACTTAATTATGAACTGCAAAGAAGTAATTTTAGTTAATGTAATTTTTGTTTGTAAATATAAGTGAGATAATAACTCAGAAGTATATGCTAAGTTCAGTTAGTTCAATGTGTTCAGGGACAGTCAAGGAAACTTAGGTTCACAGGTAGTGTCCATTCATATTTTCCTACTATTTGGCCCATACTCCTCTGACATCTCCTTGCCTCCCTCTGGTGGTGGCAAGCATTCAGTGTAGGAGCTAATGCCATCAGTGCAGAAAGAGGGCTAAAATTTATGAAAATGAGTTGAAATGGGGTAGATGAGTTGAGTAAGCATTAATCTGAATGGAAAATGCATCTTTTTCTAACAGGGTCCCTAGTCACCAATGGTTCCCCCAAGTGCACATTAACTTTTATATAATTTGATTGCTTCTCTGCTGTGATAAGTGGACAGTGGTGCTAAAGAGTAGGCCTTCCTGGGACCTGAACTACCTGTTCAGATAGGTGATAGAGGGTAGTACCTTTCCCTTATTTTCTACTTCCAATATAGGAATGTTCTGATATCCTTTGTAAGATACAGGTGGAGGCTAATGTATAGCAAAACAATCTATATATCATATGGTCTTGTTATCCTAGTTGACTGATACACAAAACTATATATAATAATCTTTTGCCAGATTAAAATGTATCACAATGGGCTGGAGAGCTGGCTTAGAAATTAAGGCTTTACTTGTGAAGCCTAAGGACCTAGGTTTGATTCCCCAGACCCCATGTAAGCCAGATGCACATGGTGGCTCATGCATCTGGAGTTCGTTCATGGTAGCTAGAGGGCCTGGTGTGCCCAATCTCTCCTTCTCTTTCCCTCTCTCTAGTAAATAAATAAAAATAAAATATTTTAAAATGTATTAAAATGGACTCTTTTGTTAGAGAGACTGATGGGGGAAAGCTAAATGAACTTGCACTGAATGTATCCTAAGAATCAGGTAATTCATATATATTGCATCATCTTCATATCAAATGTTAATAGGTATTTTATCTCCATTTTGGGTACAAATTGGTTTATATATAAAGGAAACAATGTCATCAAGTAACTTGACTAAGAACTTTCAGTGAACAAGAGGCAAATACAAACTGAAATAGTTTTTTTTTTTATCAGTCTAGTCTCATTTCCAAATCTTTACTTTTCTAGATCAATGGATATTTAAGATAAATGTTATGTACTAATAGTTTTAAAATGTTACCAGTGATTTTCCTCTCTAATGTATATGCTCCTTCATGATAATGCAAAGTTTTTCTTTAGAAGATAATACAGAAGTTTGTCTCTTAAATTGAAAATATTCTATTTGAAGATTATTAAATATCTCATCCTTTTACTTGGTGAATATATTTATTTGATATCATTATGGTATTCTATCTTTTTAAGCAAAAGTTTTTATACTTATTTATATAATGATGAAAATTCCCTTAGATTCTTTTTATAAGCATACTTGTTGACAAGTCTGGGCTAATGAGTACTCTTAGTTCTTATTAGTTGCACATTTTAATCACTAGCAAATTCAATAGGGATTAAATCTAAAACACAGTAAGAGACTCATTACTCTTTTTTTTTTTTGGAGAGAGAGAGAGAGAGAGAGAGAGAGAGACAGACAGACAGAGAATGGGTGCACCAGTGGCCTCTCAGCTGATGTGAACAAACTCCACATGCATGCGTCCCCTTATGGGCAAGTGCACATTGTGCCCTTGTGTCACTTTGTATCTGGGATCTGGAGAATCGAACGGGTGTTCTTAGGCTTAGCAGGCAGGTGCCTTAACTGCTAAGTGATCTCTCCAGCCCTTATTACTCATTTTTTATAAACTGAGCAACTGTATTTCCTAAGGTCAGTTGTAGTGACTAATGGGCAGGTCTTCCTGGGATCTGAACTACCTGTTCAGATAGGTGATAGAGAGTACAACTTTATCCTAGTCTCTATTTTCAATACAGGAAAGTTCTGATATCCTTTGGAAGAAATAGGGGAGCCTAATGTATAGCAATGACTAAATAATGTATGTAAACTAGTAATCACACTTAGGGATGATTATTACTTAAAACTGAAATATAAATTATTTAGATTTTCTTTTAAGTTAACTTTACTGAAGAAAATTTTATGAATACTTCAATGTAACTTTTAATGTTGCTCCTGTGGAACTTTGTGAATTCTAGAGTTGGCCAACAAGGTGACATTGGGCTAGGTTATAGATAATACATATCTAAATTCTATATTATTCAGACAATATTCAATTTAAAAATATAATACTCTATAATTTTCTTTCTAGAAGAATCAAATTAAGAGTATATAAACCAAAGACATAATTTAGACAAAATCTTTAATTTATCAAAGATATTCTTAACCTTCCTGCCCTCAGTGTGAGTGGGGAGGCCAGTGCTTACAGACCTTAATCCCAGAGTACTCCTATATCAGACAGCTATGGAAAATACATCTAGCCAAATGCTTCCAGATGGTCTCTATCAACTACTAATTTGCACTCATGTTAAATAAGCACTGACAAGATAAGTGTTGAAATAATTTAGAAAGGCATAAGAAGAGAATACCATTAAAACAATTCATAATTTAAAGGAATTTTCAAAATAAAAAATACTTTTATGTGTAATTTCCTTATATTGAAACAAGTTAATACTTTGCTAAATGCTATGGAGGTTCACAGATCATGTCACTTGGTTAACTGCAATTCAATTATAGTATGTCTCTTAACAGAACATGATGACGCTTATGTGTATGTAGCCAGCATTCAGGGTTTATGAGGAACAGCAAACATCACTGTAAAGCATACTGTACCAATTATTCCACTCTCAACCCAGTACACAGGTATACACCTTTGACAGAAGAGTAAGCCACTTAATCCCATGGTTGAGGATATTTACAAAAAGTGGAAACAAAAATCAAATGAACATTTCGGAACTCTGCCTAAAAGTTATTTTCTTGATTTACATTTTAGGGCTATAGCAAAGTAATATTTAAATTAAATTAAAATTTAATGTTTATTGAGCAACAAAACAATATAAGGCCTATTTAAAAGGATGAACAGAGGTTGATTGTCATGCATGTGAGTCTTATGGCAAGGTACATCCTACTATTCTTATGCAGGACTGGAAAAAGATGCCACAGCAGTGCATTTATGAAGAGGGATGATATTATCTTATCCATGCACCACATTTTTTCCTTAAATCACCATATATAGTGATGTTTTGATCAAGTGATGCCACTACTGAACATATATCAAGAGGAAATGAAAATAATATTTGGAAGAGACACTGTACTCTCCATATTCACTTTAGCACTACTCACAAAAGCCATGAATGGAAACGATCTAAGTGTTCATGAATGAATGAATGAAATATGGCACTTAAATACAATTGAATACTATTCATCTTAAAAAGCATGAAATCTTATTTATGACAATGTGGATGGAATGTTAGATTGTTTTGTTAAGTGAATATGCGGCACAGAAAGACAAACACTGCATGATTTTACTCATATGTGAAATATAAAATAGTTGATCTTATACAAGTTGAGAGCAGAATGGTGGTTTCTAGAGCCAAGAGACAGTAGGAGGGAGGGGCAGAGAGAAATTGAGGAAAAGCTAATTGTTAATAAGATACAGCTAGAGAAGAGCAAAAAGTTCTTGTGTGTTGTGCACACTAGGACAGCACAAATAGAAATCATGTATGGGTATTTCAAAATCTAGAAGAAAGGAGTTTGAATGTTCTTACCTAAAAAGTATAAATACTTGAGGAAAGAGATATGTTTGACCCAATCAAGTATTTCACAATGCATACACATATATTAGAACATTATATAGCATTATGTTAGTACATATACTTTCATTTATATATCACTTAAAAATTAATGATTTTATATTATAATATATATTTACATGGATTTTTGTGAGAAATGGATGTTAAAGTACTATGAATATCCACATAGTTTCAGTTTTTGTAAACACACATTTTATATACATAGGAGAAAAGGCTTGAAGACTAAAATAAAATTAATTTTGAATGTTGATGCAATAGCACTATTAGATTACACCTCCTTTAATTCAAAAGACTTTCCATATAGGTACTATTATTGCTATTAGAATTTTGTACACATGGAAAGTGAGTCTAGCAGAGTTAGTTAGATTTTAGATTTTCTATATAGCAAATAAGTTAACTCCATAATTTAAATGAATAAATAAGTTTGATAAAGTTAGATAGGAGGTATGGGACAGCAGAAGCTCCTTCTATGTGGGGAGTATTACCTGCATGACTTTCTCTGGTCAAAGCCTCATGTTTTTATGCCAAAGAGTGATTTTTTTCCAATGGAGCCTGATCATAATAGAGCATTTCAAGCCCTGCTCAGACATGGTGAGATGGACATAGCTACTTACATCTCATTGACCTGAGAAAGTCTCAATGGCATGATGAAAGCTAACTATCAGGAATAATCTGTTACTTGGGAAATTATTTAAAATAGAGAGGGAAAGGAAGGAGGGAGAGAGGGAGGGAGAGAGAGAGAGAGAAGAGAGAGAGAGAAGAGAAGAGAAGAGAAGAGAAGAGAAGAGAAGAGAAGAGATAGGAGAGACTAGAAAGTCACATGAACATCCCCAGCAGGGTAATGAGAACAATGCTGGTATATATGGTACTTTAAAATCAACAACATATCACTAACATCTATCTGTGTAAATATTCTAATAAAGAAATTGGAAACAATGAAAAGAGGAAAGAAAAAGGATGAAATGAACACTGTTGCTCTTGTTCTGTGTTTTATTTGCCATCCCTGTTAGGAAGGCTCCCTGTGGTATAGTTTGAGTTCATAATATGAAAATAAGCTGAAGTGGGGAGCAGGGAGAGTTAGACCTACCTCCCCTTAATTGCTGGGCTCTGTTTTCAGGTAAGTGGAATTATCCTTTAAAGGTTTGACAATTATCCTCAATAAGGGTAACTCACATATTAACAGAAAGACACTTAAACCAATAGGGACACTGTTTCAGGGAGAACCACTCTCTATAATTAAAGCTTCATTCATGATACCAGTAGCAAGTTGCAATAAAAAAATGAATTAGTACTAATTAGCAATAGATTTAAGACAGAATGTCTGATGGGCTTTCTAATTACATCTCTTAAAAGTGCCCCGGTGGTGATTAGGTGTTAAAAATGTAGTTCACAGATGTAATTATAAAACTGTAAAGGGAAGTCAATCTCAGTGGCCAATGAAGAATAGCCACAATACATCATAAAATATTCCCAGAAAAAACAAAATCAAAGGCAGGACATGCTCAGTAATATTATAGAAAATTGCACCACAAATTTCTCATTTTAATTCTTATCGCTGTTTTGCTTCTTTAGGATTTTCCCTAGCACTGAAAAACAACAAATTCTACCTTATATATCACATTGGTTCCCTAACATACACTATCACTGTAATATTACAAGTGTAGCCAGACATAGTCAAATTTTGCAACATTTGCCCTTGAAATAAAGAAACACTTGACTCTATGTGATAAGTTATAATGTCTAATCTCAGCACTAGTTTGTATTTGGAGAATGACAGCAGAAAGTTTTCAAACTCAATATGACCCATATTTAGTATTGTCTTCTCTTTCTTCCACTTTTTATAACATATAATGTCTTCCATATTGGAATATACTCAAATAGTGCTTACAAATAAGGTAGGTCTCTATGTCTGTCATCATCCTTTATATTTTAAGATGTAAGAAGATAAATGGCCAAAATGGTAAGTGTCCTCAACTGCTATTTATTTTCTTTTTTTTTCCCCTCCCTTAGGCAAATTTAGTAAAACAAAGAGATTTTGGTCTCCTGAACAAAATATCTTCACACTACAAGAATAAGGTAAAACATGTCAGTTATTCCTCCATGGCATTCTCTATGGGAAACAGTATTACCACCTCAATGATGAGTTGACCATCATCTAAAGACGAAATACCACATAACACTTTGCCACTCTGAGTGAAAGAAGAATCTTTCCATTTATTTCTCTTCCTTCATGAATGTTGTTGCCCTGAGCTATAACATTGCTAGAGGGTATCAGGGAGATGTCTCTTGTCTCTCTACTACGCATGGCATAAACCCTCTACCCAGACTATTCAATAAAATCATGTACCAATGTTGGTAGAAGTTCTGAGTAATTTCAAGAGCACTTTGAAAAGACCTGTTTTCCATGCATCTTTGTATAATGTTTAGATGAAGCTTGACATGTCCAAGGGAAGAATTCAGTTCACTACATGGATGTTTGCACATTTCCCTCTAAAATGTTTTGATTTTCCCGTTCATTGAACTGGTTGGCAATTAACTTTAGTCAAAGTGGGAAGAGTATAATGTGGAAATTTGAAATGGCATTGAATTAGTGATGGATTCAGGAAAGTTACAAGAGATTAGCTACGATAGTACTACCATTGGAAAATTATTCAACTAAAAGACATAAAAACTATTATTTTCTTTATAATTTAACATAAGTAATCCTCTATCAATCATTACTCTGAATTTCCTGATATTAACATATTATTTGAGTATCTATGAATTCTAACAATCCTATGTATGAATCTCTTCCTTTGAAATATAGAATTCTCTCATTAAGAGCTTATTTAAATATTTTGCAGCCTAAAGATATAATTGTTTTTCTCCTCATATACATTAAAATCAGTTTTTGTTTTAAAGGCAAGATAATTTTTCAATTACATAATAAATTATAAATCTATTTTAAAAATATAATTGGAGGGCCAAAGTTGTATTCTAATGTAATCAAAATATTAAATGGTTTTCTGCCTATGTGCAAAGAAAATTCTAAGTGAATTTTTTTCATTGTTGAAGTAGCTATCTCTTTTATATTTCAAAAGATTAGATGAAAGATATGTGTACAAATAACTACTACTTTATGGAAAGTATGGGTATTTTCATACAATGGAATTTGGAACTTTATTTCCAAGTAGTCTTTTCATTTCTTAAAGGAAACAGATACCTTACACAAGTATAAGAAGTTTGAAGTATATCAGTTTTAAAATGTGTGCCTGTAAGGATACAATACCTAAAACAAAGCTAATTCATCTAACATTAATCTCTGCTTGACTTAGATTAAAAAATGTACTTCAAAAGTTTGTATTAAAGTCTTAATAAATAATAACAGGTTAGCACTTTAAAAAATAAATTGCTATATCTTATTAGCCCATAAATCTGTTCATGTCCATGAACAGATAAGTAGATAAACAAAATGTGGCATATATACACAAGGACATATTATTTAGTCTTAAAATAAAGGGTCTTCTGAAATGTGCTATAATACAGATGAATGTTGAGGACATTGTGAAGTGAAATAAACAAGTCATAAAAGGCCAAATACTGCATGATCTCAGTTACAGGAGATATTTACAGTGAAGCTCATAGTCGACGGTGAAGAAAGAATGGGAACTTACTGTTTGATTGTTATAGAGTATCAGTTTTGCAAGGTGAAAAGAATGCTGAAGATAGATGTTCCTGTACGTAATGGCTCTAGATTTATGCTTAAAAGTGGTTAAGATGATCTTGGTACTATTGTATACCTTACTATAATGAACGTTTACTAATAATATAAAGAAATATACCAAAAAAACACCACTAAATCACTGACATTATTTAGAGTTCATTCTTATTTTATTTATTTTCTTATTTTTGAGAGAGAGAGAGAGAGAATTGGCACATGATGGCCTCAGCCACTGCAATTGAATACCAGATGCTTTCGCCACCTACTGAGCATGTAAGACCTTGTGCTTGCCTCACCTTTGTGCCTCTGGCTTACATGGAATCTGGAGACTCGAACATAAGCTTTGCAGGCAAGTGCCTTAAATGCTAAGCCATCTCTCTAGCCCTAGAATTCATTCTTGAAACAGTCAGGACAGATAGAGTAAGTGGTTAGGGGGTGGTAAGGATAAACAACTTGTGAGAAGAAGGATTGTGGCAAGATTACACTGATTGAGGTGGGAAGATTTACTATAAGAACCACAAACTCTCTAACTTTGAATAGCTATCATTCTACCAAGATGGGGAATAATGGAGAGAGAACTGGCTATTAAGCCCTGTCATACTCATCTTTGAGGGATGGAGGAAGGAGGAAACAGAAAAGACTTTCTCATGGGAAAATGTATGACAGAGTAACCTTGTGTTCTGCATACTAGTCAAGACCATAGGATCTAAAGGATATTGCACACTTCTCTATCTCTTTATTGGGAAAGACTGCCTCCTCCCTTAGATGGTAATTGCCAGACACCAAAGCTCCATTTAAGGCACTGCTTAGAGAGGGCAGATGACTAAACTCATTAGGGAATTGATGGATAAAAATCCTGAAGATGCCCATTCATGGGCAGCTCCAGAATGTGGCCACCAGCCATATACATGGATTCAGAGCTGTTTATAATTGTGATAGTTCTTTTCTTTTCCTTTTAGACATCATTTATAGATCCCTTCACAGCAGATCAATAAGAACATCTGCTCTGAGCCACCCATCATCAAACACTGAAGTTCCTATCTTTGAATTTCTTCACTATGGTGTTTTTCTATTAAAGCATATCAGTGATGAGTGCCAAAATCTTCATAAAAATAAAAAAAATTATTTAAAAAAATGGAATCATAAACTAATACAGAGTTAAAATTCTCAACAGATACAAAAGCCAGATTTCTCTTCTGGATTTCTTGTTCTTTCCTTTGATATTTTCTCTCTACTATTTTTCCTTATCACCACTATTTGCCCTTTTAACTTTCTTCCATGGGGAAACAGGGTGGATGCTATGGGCGTTCCTTCTGAATCTCCCTACATAAACACCTAAATTGTCTCTTCCACATGTTTATTCCCTAAAAACCCCAATTTCTATTGAATGAATAGCATGTACTATGCTGTGTTTTCCACATGAATGCGTGTTTTTTGCTTCCCACTTGCTTATGACTCTGTTATAGCCTTGTTCCTAGATCCCAACTTACCTTAAATAAAGTTGTGATTTCTCCATAAATCATTTAATAATTCATAATTTATCTTTCTTGAGTCCATATTAATTCTTTATTAATGGTAGGACATAATACAAAACTTGGGGTTCAGAAATTCTGGGGCACCTCTCCTAAATCCCCAAATTCTGCATCAACAGAAGTTCTGATAGTCTTTAGGAAGGGAATTTACCTAGCAAGGTCAGGCAGGGAAACTTCCCTGGATGGTCTGAGATGAAGACCCTGGTATGATCTGAGATTAGCTGTGGTATCTGAATTTATTAAACAGAAGGAGAAACAGGAGCTAGTACTGAAAACTACATATAAAGTAAAGAATATGATACTGATGATTGCAAGTGATTTACAGGCTCAAATTTATGGAGCTGAATCTTGGATTAAATATGGATGATAGTGACTGGTAGGGTGGGATTTATTTAGGAGGCACTGGAGGAGAATCAGAATTTGTTGAGAGCCTCATAAGTTGAGGACATGAAGTGGCTTGTACTATAGATCAATTCCATGGTATAGCATTCATATTCCCCTGGGGATACATGCTTCTCAGTTACAGTTAAGGCTACATTCTCAATTCATAATAAATTGAAGAGCAGTCATGAAGGTCTTGTTTCATGTCACTGTGCTTCTGTAAGGTCCTTCAAGCAAATTGAAAAAACAGGGATGTCTACACTAGAGAAGATAATTGCTAAGTGGCCCTATAGGAAACAACAGGATGCTGTTATCACATGATGAAAAATATCCTGATGGTTTAACTGTTTCTGAAGCACTTAATAGCTGTCTATTTTGTAGTATTTTGTAGTCATTTTCAGTTGGTGTTTGTGGGACATAAGACCTGAAGAGCCCAAACTTCTTAATTTATTTTCCTAAGCATGAACTTCTCCACATAGTGGCTAATAATCAGGAAAGAGTGCTGCCCCAAATTAGTTCAGGGTCAAAGTAATTTTGACTCAAGGAGTGAGAAATTGATTAAAAATGGACACATGAAGCTGCTTTAAGTGAGTTGCTTCTTGGATGAGAAAACATTAAAAGCATTCAAGAGGATTCCAACCAGCTGGCAGAGCATTGACCAGAAGGGAGAGCAGTAATTCAGAACAGTGAAAGGCAGGAAGCACACTGGGCAAGGCAGGCCCATAGGGACCTCTGGTATGGAGACGCGGGAGTAGAAACAGCCTTAAAATTAAATCAGGTGCGAAGAAAGAGTGGCAGAGAAAGGAAACTGTCTTACTGCACTACTATTGTGTCAGGTCCAAAATCAAGATGTTTTCATATAATTATTCATATAACCCAATTGTCTCACTTTTCTTCTATAATAAATCAACTCTCCTAGTTTAGTTAAACCCAAAACCTCTGCTTGACTCTCACAAAATCCTATGAAATTATATACACTAAATACCTTTAAAACCCATATTGCCTTTTGCTATGTATTCAGGAAGCACAAATATTGGCATGAGAGCACTTTAATACATATATGGGGTATTTACCCAAAACAAATGCCATGTGTTTCATCAACAGAAGAGAAAAGGAAGTCAAGGGGAAAATGTAATATATTTTCCAGTTGCCACACACAAAAATGAGTGGAAAATCTTAAAACACATTTCAATTAAAGCATCAAATGTGGTTACATTTTGATGCAATTTCATAAAATTAAACTTGAATTCTGCTTCTGCTGACATTGAATTTTGTGTGGCAATAAACAAGTGGCAAATGATGACTGTAAATAGGAATTAAATAGTCTAGTGGGCAGAGTCATTGAATTATCTGGAATTAGCATGTGGGAAATGAATGCTTAGGCAAAGGTGCAAAGACCTGGCCAGAGGCCCTAGTTAGGACCTATTTGTTATGATAATAGCTGTGTACTGTTGATGGTCTTTATTTTCCTGACCTCAGTTAACTCTCTCAAGGATACCAAGAGCGAAGGTCTGTAGGTGAAAAGGTGGTAAAGGCAGGATTCAAATCATGGTACTTAGTGACTCTGGAGTAACTTCCAACTTCTATAAATCATGGTCAGAAATGGAAACTTGGATTTCTCTTTCCTATTTCCTTGCAAAAAATTAAATAAACTAGGAACACAGTGCAGATATAACTTGTAGAGACTTTTCTACCTCTCACGAAGTGGGTAAGAGGAGTACTTGGGGGGGGGATTAATTTCAAATAGTCTGAACTAATGCCAAAATAGGCTATATAAGAGATTGAATTAATTAATTAAAATTAACAAAAAAAAAACCCTAGGGTTAGATATTGTATGGATATGTAATCCTTTCATTTGCCCCTCAGGTCTTCTGTGGCATGAGGTACAAACAAATCCGCACTCGCTGTGTACATCTTATTTTCGCATTCAACAGAAATGTGTTTGTAGTTTGGGCTAAAAAACAACATGGACAGTGATCATGGGCAAATAGACCATAAAAGCTGCTGCTACAAGATAAAAGACAATGGACTATCTAAAAAGCATATGAGTTTCATTTACAGATAAAACATACACTTTTCTAAATAAGTCTTTGAGCTTTAGGTAAACAAGCATTACAGAACATTGTGATAAATAAGGAGTGAGACACACATGGCATGGTGCTGTCAGGTTCTGGGTTCAAGATAGAGGAACTGAGACATACTGTTTGTTTCTTGGACCCAAGACCTTATTTTAATTTATTAAAAGGAGAAACTGTTGGGATCTGAAGCTATAAGGAGAGAAAGAGGTGCTTTAAAAGAGGAGCGTTGTCAAGATGGACAGGAGAGGAGAGCAGAGGAGAAGAAAAGAAGAGAGAGTTTTAAGGAAGAGGGAAGGTGCACTGATATGACAGACGTGGAAGCTGTGGAAAAGTGACATTTTCATCTTTGTAGCTTAGATGTACTCACTTACCATAACATGAGGTGGTACCACAATCCCAGATGTGGTGTAAACATGGCCATGCTGGAGGAAGGATAAAGTGGGATGGAGAGGAGAGGGCACTGGGACTCTTACAGTTGCGAGATTTTCACTTCTATATGGTGCAACATCTTCCCAATTGAGTACTTTCTGACATATGATTAAAAGATTATCAACTTGTACTTTGATAAGGGGTGCATATTAATTTTTATTTTAATTTCTTATTTGACTGAGAGAGAGAAAGATGGAGAGAGAGAGAGAGAGAGAGAGAATGGGCATGCCAGGGCTTCAGCTGCTGCAAATGAACTCCAGAAGTATGCACACCCTTGTGCACATGTGCAACGTTGTATGCTTGTGTCACTGTGTGTTTGGCTTATATGGGACTTGGAGATTCGAACATGAGTTCTTAGGCTTTGCAGGCAAGTGCCTTAACCACTAAGCCATAGCTCCAGCCCAGGAATGCATATTCAAGGTGATTTAAAAATTCATTGGGGGTTGACCTGAGGGTTATTTAATTAATAACACTTGAATCAAGGACTCTATTCCAGCTACATTTTTAATTTAAGGACTTGACATTTCCAATAACCTAACTTTGGCATAAAATGGAGAGGTGAAGAGAATTTTCATCTTCTCTTTCAATATATGTATTAATTTATTACATGCCATATGACAGATAATTCCTAAATATGATAATCATATTGGCCCATCATTTTCAGTAGCCAAATTGGTAATTACATGTCAAGTTTAATCTACTCTAAATTATGTTCAATTATTCCAGCAAGAGTAAGGCTGAAAAAATATTGTTTTCACAACAAGATATCTATGTAGTAAAATTTAAAAATAAAAATGTTTTCTACTATGAGACCACATGAATTAGGAAATGAGAAGTGTTTTAACTGCTTTTGTCACTGCATTAAGCAAAACCAACATTAATATGCTGTTGAGTTCAAAATTTATTAATAATTCCTTTATCTCAGCATTCATATGCATTTTATTCTTTAATATTATAAAAATAAGATACTTTCTAATGTGACTTTATGTAATAAATCTCTAATGTGGGGTCTGAAGAGATGGCTCAGCAGTTAAAGGCGCTTGCTTGCAAAGCCTAATGGCCAGGGTTTGATTCCCCCGAACCAACATAAAGCTAGATGTACAAAGTGGTGCATGTGAACTGGAGTTTGTTTACAGTGGCAGGAGACCCTGGTTCACCCATTCTCTCTCTCTTTCTCTCTCTATTTGACTCTTTCTGCTCTCAAATAAATAAATAATAATATATTAAATCTCTAATGTGTTTGGACTGACATGCTTACCCCTATTGGAAACAAAGCCAATGAATTTCTAACTCTCAGCCATGAGGAGATAGTAAGAAACAGTATTAAAAAAAAAACAATAAAAATCTGGCATTTTTCATTTTGTGCACCCCCATTATATACCCAATGTTGTTGAAAGGAGATAAAATGGTTCAGTGCACGAGCTATAGTGACATACTATGCCAAGGACTGTGTTAGCACTACAAATGCAACTGAGTGAGAAAGACACAAGCAACTCCCACTCAGAACTATATGTGATATAAGGATACAGGGGAAGCACATAGGAAGTTATAACACTTTTGTTTGAGAGAGAAAAGTTCTATATCCTAGGAGTACACTTAGCATCTTTATTCTGCTAAGTTGCCCTCTACATTATAAACTTTTGCTACTTTTATGAGGGTCAACATATGGAAACAAAGTCCCTTTCACTTCCAAAATACTTTGAAAACTAATAAAGAAAAAAGTAATTCTCTCTTTTCTCAAATCTCATTACTATCTAAAAACTATTTACTGCATTAATAAGCCAGTGTTAATGAAATAGAACATAAACTCAGAAGACTAATACTAAAGCAAGACATAATATTTCAAGCATGATTGACTGTAGGATTGTCAACAAAGTCTTCTTGGAGGAACGTTCTGGACATGATATTCACCCTGTCTCAGGTGCCCATAAATTAGCTCTGATTTGTCATGAATTTTATTGCTTCAAATATGGCAGCTCTGATATATAACTCATCTGACATGATAAACATTCTTTGTGATGTGCACACCCTCCATTGAGAGATGTGGTCTCTATTCTCTCTTCTTGAACCTGGGAACACTAAAGGATTGTGCATAGCTTTCTAGACTTAGCTATAAAAAATAAGCTGATTTCCACTTGGCTCCCTCTTTTTCTTAGCCCAGCTACCACCTGTAGTTTGGCAGTGTAAGTATCAACTGCCACAGATATGATGACAAAGCTTTCAGATGATCCTCACCCCCTCCCTATCTGTAAGGCTACCAGCTGATGGTCCAAATATCATAAAACAAAGTCCAGTTGTTCCTGCTGTGCCCTGTCTAAATTCTGACCCATAGAAGTTGTGAGAGACAATAAATCATTATTGTTTTAAGTTACTAAATAGCTATTGATCACATTAATTCTATGTAACTACTAAAACATGAGCTTCCATTAAAGGTTAAAGAAAAACATTTGGGTTTGTTTTTAGCTTTGCCACTGTCATAGTTAATACTGATTGCTAACTTGATAGGATGTAGGCTCACCTAGGAGATAAATCTCAAGAGCATGATTGTAAGGGAGTTTCTAGATTAGGCTCAATGAAACCAGAAGACCCACCCTAACTATGAGAGGTAACATTCCATGGGCTAGGGTCTTGGACTGAATGAAAAGGAGAAAGAAGGCTTAGTACAAGCATTAATCACTTTCTGCTTCCTCACTGTACATTGAATATGAACAGCTGCTTCCTAGTCCTACTGCCATGTCTTCCCTGTCATGATGAGCTTTATGCCTCAGAAATGAACACCAGAATGAACCCTTCTTCCCTCAGGCTGCTTCTTGTCATGTATTGAGTCTTAGAAATGAGAAAAATGACTATATCCACTAATGAAATGTTTTAGTCTAGTGTAACTAGCCTGGGAAACTGAACTTGGTCCCTTCCAGCTATAGACTTTGTGATTGTGTGATGGGCTACTCTAAACGAGGCAGCCTTACTAGCCATGCACTAAATTCTTGTGCTCCTTAGTTATGAGAAAGCGAATAAAGTGGAATTGATAACTTATTCATTCTAGCTAGATTTGCACATTTATAACATCCTCAAACACAATTAATGGCTGCATGTAAGGTAAGTAGTTTTGCTTGTGATTTTCATTCTTTAAACAAAACAGGCAATTGCTATGACTTACCTCTTTAACTATAGGTGTAAAACCATTATAAAAATATTAAAAGTCACCCAAATAATATGGAGAGGTAAATGCAAATTGGGGCCATGGTAGGTATTCAGTACTATTTGGTGACTGGAAATTAGGGCTTCTCAGCCGTCAGAGCACAGTAGAAAGAAGCCTGGAGAACTCTACAGTACACTGGTGCTGTGGCTCCACTTAAGATTTTGAGGGAGAAGGTGTGCCTCAGGTGTTGCTAAGGAAACATCTTAAGTTCCCGGGAAGCAGTCTGGCTAGATGTAACTCTTTGTTATCATCTTGCCTTATACTTTCTTTGAGATCTTTACCCAAGGAAAAAAAACAATAGCAGGAAAACATTTGCACATTGTTATATTTCTTTTCTTTCTTTTTTTATTGACAACTTCTATACTTACAGACAATAAACCATGCTATTTCCCTCCCCTCCCACCATTCCCCTTCAGAACTCCACTCTCCATCATGTCCCTTCCTTCTCTCCATTAGTCTCTCTTTTAATTTGATGTCATCATCTCTTTCTCCTATTGTGAGGGTCTTGTGAAGGTATTGCTAGGCATTGCGAGGTCATGGATATCGAGGCCATTTTCTGTCTGGACAGTTGCATTGTAAGGAGTCATACCCTTCCTCTTTGGCTCTGACTCTTCCCACCCCCTCTTCCACAATGGCCCCTGAGACTTGGAAACAAAGTGATCCTTAACTGAAAATAGGTAACAGTTACTCAGAAGTAAAAGAAAACAACAACTGTAATTCTAATTTCTTGATCATAATAAATGGAAGTTTTATGTTAAAATGCTATATGCAGAAATGAACTATAATATAAGACAACTCCAAGCTGGGAGGCTGACTCAGCTGAAACACAATGAAGACAGAAGCCAGGTAAGCAAATGCGCATCTCAGGGGAACTAGCCCATCTGCCCAGGAAAGATGAAGATAATCTTTAGAAATTAAATTGAATGTTTTCACTTGAGAGATGACCTAGTTTTGGTGAAAGAGAATGAAATTTTGGTTCTGGGGATTGGACTCTGCCTTTGAGAGATGGGTGATCACTGAGGGCAGAGTCAGGCACCATACCACGCTGGTTCAGATCAAAGCAGCTCACAGAGGTACATATTAAGATTCCCACACAAAATGCTTTTCTCTTTTCTTTTCTTTTTCTTGTTTTTCTGAGGTCTTTTCTTGTTTTTCTGAGGTAGGGTCTCACTCTAGCTCAGGCTGACCTGAAATTCACTGTGTAGTTTCAGGGTGGCCTCGATCTCATGGCAATCCTCCTACCTCTGCCTCCCGAGTGCTGGGATTAAAGGCATGAGCCACCACGCCCAGCCAAAATGCTTTTCTTTTTTTTTATTATTTATTTTTATTTATATTATTATGATTTTACATTCATAGTGTTGGCTCCCTTATCCTCCTCCCTGTCCTCCCTCCAAAATGCTTTTCTTAAGTCACATAACTTGTCCTCAACAATATTGGTTTTTAGACAAGAAATGATGAAGTCTTACCTTCCACATTACTGAAAATCTAATTTGGGGAGTCATTCACTCAGAGAGTCACTGGCAGCTCAGACACTCAATTTTAGAAATCTATTGTTATTTGGGAAAGAGAAGATCTTAATAGGGTATTTGAGAGCTGCCAGACTTTCTAATCTCAAAGTATATAAATAAACAAAGCTTGAGTTCTATTGGGACCTTTTAGTATACAGGACAAAAATCAAAACAAAATGAGAAAACTTTTAAGACAACTCAGCAAAAATACCAATTTTTAAATCAACCTTTTTCAAAGTAGAAACTAGCTTCATTTTCTCTCTGAAGACTTTGGCCAAAATAGCACTTGTTTTGGAAATTAACTTTCTATGAAATTTAGAAGTTTCTAGTTTATTTGCTCCATGAAATGTATTCAATCAATGAATCATATTTATTCTGGAAATATTGCTGTTCTTTTGACTTAGACAAAAATCAAGTAAATTTTATGTATGATTTCTTTTTGTTGTTGTTTTTGAGACAGGGTCTCACTCTAGCCCAGGCTGACTTAGAACTTGCTCTGAAGCCCAGGCTGGCCTGGATTCATGGCTATTCTCCTTCCATTTAGCATCCTGAGTGCAGACATTACAGACATGAGCTTTCATACCTAGGGTCATCATTAATTTTATTTTTTACAAAATATTTATTTATTTATTTATTTGCATATCCACGTGTGTGTGCATGAGTGTCAGGGTCACTTGCCACTGCAAACAAATGCCAGGTGCATGTGCCACTTTTTTGCATCTGGCTTTATGTGGGTTTGGGGGAGTTGAACCCAACCTGACAGGTTGCAAGTAAGAGCCTTTAACTGCTGGGCCATCTCTCCAGCCCTCATCATTAATTTTAAAGTTTATTTATAATCAATGAAATATTACATTTATAATGCTTAAAATTTCTTATACAATTTGGAATAGACTATATGCAAAAATAAATAACAAAAAAAATGAACTTTTCTAAAGACTTTGAGGTTTTTTTCCTATGAAGTTCCTGGTTATGAGCAAAGACATTTGATAAAAGTAAGTAGAGAGAAACTAAGAGTGGTGGACTCTCAGTAATTATTTATATTGATTACAGCTTATATAGAATGTGATTTACAGAACAGTAGAATGACTATAGTTTAAAAAATATCATTTTTTTGTCTAGTATGAAAGAGCACTCAAATTCTTGGAGATCTGGTATGTGGAGGCTTCATATCATTAACATTTAGCAGCTATTCTGTTTGTGATACACAGAGTCTTTATTGTATTGAGGAAGTGAGTACATTACAAAGAGGTGAAGACACTTACATGAGGTCTTTCATGCAGCCAATGGTTGAGTCTAAATTTGAAACCAACTTTCTGGTTCTACAGCCTACATTTTTAAATTTTTTCTGGTATCTCACACTAGTTTCCTCTTGATAGAAATGCCTCTCTTTTATTACCGCAATATGTAACATAAGAATTCCAGAGCCAAATATCTGTATATGTGTATGTGTATATGTATATACATATACACACACACACACATATAGTATTCTGTATTCTATAGTATTGTGTGTGTGTGTGTATTCTGTAAAACTTCATGGAATTAGTACTCATGAGGCAAGTATAAACATGACTGGGGAAAGGGTACCCTGTGCTTAAATAAATTCAGTCAGAAATCTTACATATTTAAGGTAATAATGCTTTGGAGAGATATGCCTAACAATAATAGTAAATAGTATATTTTTATTTTTTTAGACATTTTGTTAAATACTAGAGTTAGAACTTCTATTTTTCTCGCAGAATAGCTAGTTTAAAAGCTATTTCTTCTGTTGTTTATATTGAAAATTTTAATTCTTAATATGGTGTGTACATATATGATATATGTACATTATATTCTTAACATCTGTACAAATATAAAAATAGTATTTCGGAGAATAGTGCTTTTCATTAAAACCACTAAAACTTGACACATGTCATTGTGAAATGATTAAGTTTGAATCCCTGCTATGCTATTGACAAGTTACATGACCTTCGGAGCATCAGTAAACATTTTTTAGACTCCATTTTCTCATGGGGATGATACTATCTTGCAGTGTAATGTGAACTTAAAGGAGAAGAGCTCTATGGAGCACTTTACATACAATACACATTTAATATCAACCATTTGGGTTGATTATAACCTGGGTCTGCTCCATTTCTCTTCCAGAACAACAAAGTAGTCTCTAGAGGAACTGATAAGGTAGGCACCAGGCCCAGAAACAGAGAAATAGAAAGTCTAGAAATCCTAAAGTATTAAGATAATAATGTTTATTTCTTAGTACAGTAAGAGTATTAGGAAAGAGTCACACATTTATGATGTTCATTCTGTACATACTATTCTCTATATGATCTTTTTTCATTATAAAGAATCAGCTTCTAGGTTATTTTTAAATTATTCTATTCAAATGGTCTTTTTAAAATTTTTTTTATTTTTTTATTTTTTGAGATCGAGATGGTCTCACTCTGGCCCAGGCTGACCTGGAATTAATTATATATTCTCTGGGTGGCCTCGAGCTCAGGGCGATCCTCCTACCTCTGCCTCCCAAGTGCTGAGTGCTTGGATTAAAGGCATGTGCCACCACACCCAGCTTCAAATGGTCTTTAAAAAATAAATCTTAAGTATTTTGGCCAGAGTTTTCTCTGTGTCCTGTGAATAATTTTAATGGTTTGAAACTAGTTTATCACTTACAATGATGATATGGCTTATACGATAAAAAAATAACAACAGAAATAGTATACTATTGACATTATGCATCAGCCATGTCAAAGTGCTTAGTCATGTCATCTCATTTAATCCTCACAATAATGGGTGAGTCCAGGTCTTGTTATCACTACATTTTATAGACAAAATAAGCACAAAGAGATTAAGAAGAGAGAAATTGACATGGAAGATTCTGGGAGCATTATATTACATTATGGATGAAACTAAACAAAGATTTTATATAACAAGGAAATAAAATTGAGGGCAGATAACAAATTCCAGATAAGCATTGTTCTGAAGGTTGCCTCTAGCCATAGATGCTCACTGTGCCAGGCCTGTGGCATGAGAGAAAATTCTGCTTCTTCAGCTTAATATGCAGGGTAACAATGAAAAGAAAATAGGATTTAGCCTTCCTGTCTCCCTTCTTGAACTTCTGTGGAAATATTCTTTGACTCCATCACCCATGAGTAGATAATTAGCTCTGTGTCTGGGTAGATGCAGAAAGCATTTTCAACAGGGGCCTAAGTTCATATGAAGTATTTATAACTAAAATTAGAAGGAGATGTAAAGATTGTAGATAATTATTGGAGTCACAACTAATAATATTCAAGTGATATTGACTCTTAGCCTTATGCTAACTTTTCCACCTATGGTGCTCATATTATCTTGGGCTAATCAATACACCAATCTATTTGTCATCTTTAACATGAAAAGGTTTTATTAGTTGACATTGAAGGTTCCTTGAAACTTGCCATTCTCCAGTTGTTATACTGGCTTAAAAAACTTGATTCTAGCCAGGCATGGTGGCACATGCCTTTAATCCCAGCACTTGGGAGGCAGAGGTAGGAGGATCGCCAAGAGTTCAAGGCCACCCTGAGACTACATAGTGAATTCGAGGTCAGCCTGGACCAGAGTGAGACCCTACTCGCAAAACCAAAAACAAAACAAAACAAAAAAAACAAAACAAAACAAAAAAAACACTTGATTCTAATCTTATGTGGTGTTCTGATCTTTAATATATTTTAAGATCAAGGTTCTTATCAAGTTGCACCTGACCTTTACCAAAGGCCCCCCTCTTGCCTTGCTCATTACAAATGAAATATATGAGAGTTTATTTGCCCTGAAAACAGGAAAAATGATGCTGACATCTTACACATCTAACCTGCTATTTTCTGTCTGCAGATGGAGTTATTTATGTTTGGATTCTGGTCTTAGGAAAGAACTGGTGATCCAAGTAGTGGCCCAGACTAAGAGGACACCCTCCCCCCCGCTTTTTTTAAAGGAGATTTATATCCAATTCCCACATGATGAGAATAAACTGTTAAGTCTTTGTGTCAATGAAAGGATGAAACTCTTTGTTGCGTTATAATGAGATTTTAATTTCAAAGGTCCAAGGCTTCTGCCAAATAGTTATTTGTGTTTGCTTGCATTGGTGTTGGTCTCCTAATCTAAGAAGAATAGATAATGAACACCAGGAGAGACCAGGAAGGTCCAGCAGGGTTCATATGAAGACCCTCACCTGTGCACATTTCTAAATCTTGAAAATTTTACACTCTGCTTTGCAATTGGTCTCACATCTATGATATCAACTCTATAGGAATGCAAACAGTGTAAACAGTAGATGTGAATCTATTCACCTTAGCGATCATGAAAATGACACTTAGAAAAGAGAAACTTGTTCATGGTCTACCACATGTTTGCAAACATGTCAAAGAGCTTAAGAAATTTTGCCATTATAAACCAATCTACAAGTGCTAATGAAGATTAGAACTCACATATTTCCAGTTGAAAGTACACTTTCTACTCTGTGCTTTAGGCTCTGTGTTGTGCTTAAGGCACCTTGAGATTTAGTTTTCAAGTCCTTGGGACTGGTCACATATAGTTTATAGTTTAATAATGTGTATTTAGCAGCGAAAGAAATAAACATAGTGAATAAACTATTTCTCATTTGCTAGTCTTAATTTGGATACAAATGCAGTCCCAGTAAAATTTTCCTTTCTTGCCATTTTGAGTTCATCTCTTTTTTTGGAAACTTGTGAATATAATTTTCTTTTGATATTTTTGTGACAAATATACTTTTTATTATCAGGGAGAACATGGCTTTTTTTCCTCCTCTTTTCATCTTTTTTTTTTTTTTTTTAGACAACACAAAAGATTAGAGCAGGGCAAGAAAATTTCTATAAACAATTCTATAAACATTCATATTTAAAGAATAAGTGAGGCCGGGCATGGTGGTGCACGCCTTTAATCCCAGCACTTGGGAGGCAGGGGTAGGAGGATCGCCACAAGTTCAAGGCCACCCTGAGACTACATAGTGAATTCCAAGTCAGCCTGAGCTAGAGTGAAACCCTACCTCGAAAAACCAAAAAAAAAAAAAAAAAAAAAAAAAAAAAAAAAAGAGTAAGTGAAACACACACAAAAACAGCCACATTAAAATTTCCTAAGGTCAAATTTCCATGGCATTAATATTTGTCCCCTTAGGACTTGGTCTGATTAATGCTTCTGGTTGGGCCTATATTTAGTGTTGGCTTAGACAGAAACTGATAAAGAGGACTTAAACAATTTTGTTGAAAGTGTGAAAATGGAATGTTTGGCTTTACATTTGCAGAAAACCTTGCTCTGCAATTTCTATTGTGGCAATGCTGTGCTCTAGATCTGCGGGCCACAGACTATGGAAGAGTAAAGGTCTTCATACTAGCTGTATGCATTCATGAATGAATGAACATTTTTACATGTGATAAATATTTAAGTTTTTTATATAGTTGAAAGATAAAGGCACAATCTGAAGATCCACAAAAGCTGTAGGTTTTTTTTGTGATTTTTTTAAAAACTTAATTATAATCACTTATCCTTCATATAACAGGCATGTTTTTATTTGCCTTCTTTACTTCTAGTATCATGTGTGATTATCTTGTATCTGAGAGTTCATATAACTTTGACTAAAATGCAGGTTCAAAGCACAGTTTTAAAGTTTATACAGAACATTTTATATTAGTATTTGCTCAACTAATGAATGGATGAGTGGACAGAGGTCTGGCTCACATTAGTGGTTACCATCTCAATTTTCAACAGTCACTGGAAAAATAATGCAATAAAATAAATGTTTTTAGACAATGGCAAATTCTCCTTTATGTTTAGAATAATATCAGGATTTCTGAACTTCTATATGGTAAATACAATTCTTATTTCTTTATTACTCTTCCTTTTATTTACTTATTTATTTTTTCAAGATAGGGTCTCACTCTAGTCCAGGCTGATCTGGAATTCACTCTGTAGTCTCAGGGTAGCCTCGAACTCACAGTGATCCTCCTGCCTCTGCCTCCGGAGTGCTGGGATTAAAGGTGTGCACCACCTTTATTACTCTTTATCGGTACCCCTGTGTTTTATAGCGTGATCTCTCATGTTAGTTTGCTACCAAAATTGAACAAACATTCAATAGCACGTGCTTCGTATATTATTTGTATCTTAACAAGCTAAGTTCTGAAAAGAGCTCTATTTCATTCATATTATTCTTGGTTAATTATGGTGCAGGTCGACATAATCATCTCTTATTATGGAAATGAGGCAACACACTGAGAGGTTAAGGGATCTACATAGGAAGTCCCTGCAGACAGAGGTTGTGAATTTATAAATCTAAATATTCACAGTTTCTTGGATTTCTAAATCAAAATAATTAGACTGTCTCATCCCTGACTGCTAGATGATTGGGAGACACAGCAGGCTAACCAGTGTTCTGTCCTCATTGCAGAAACTATATCCATTATGTGACCACTTTCACCTTGTAATTCAACTTTAATGCCACAGCATATAAAAGTGTTGACTTGATATAATTTTATTGGATGAATATAATCTATCAGACAGGAGGCCTATAATTTCCTTAACGTAAAAGTGCTTAAGAGCGTTCACAAGTGGCACATTTTAAAATTCATTAGAGCTCTTTGACATGTTATCCTGTTAACAAGGTTCTAGAGAGTGCAGATGGCAATTAGTCACACAGGTGTTGGTGGTTAACTTTTGTGATTGAGGAAGCCAGCACTGTCCATGCAGAAAAGAAAATAGAAACCATCTAAATCTATGGAGTCAGACAGTATTATTAGACACTCTTCAGAGCATCTCCTGTCAAGTTTAAAACCTTTGTCCACTTTTTAAACTTTATGAATATCTGGTAGAGAACCTAATCCAAAGAGACTTGAGTGTTCTTCATTTACTCTGGTGATTTCCAAATGATTCTAGGCCAGCAGGATGGGCAACACTTGGGAACTTGCTAGAAATGAAAAGTCTTTGACTTTTCTCAAGATGTGCAGAACCAGAAACTGGTGGTAAAACCATAGCTCTCCAGATGATTCTAATGAAAGAAAAACATCAGAATTTTTCTTGCAAGTTATTAGGATATACTTGAAGAAAAAGTCTCTCCAGACAGAATATAGTGGAACATACAAGTTAAATTATCAGTGTAGCTTATATTATATTTAAATTAGAGGTGTTTAATTCATACTTTTAATCTCTTCATTAATGTGGTTGAATTAAGAATTAAGAATCAGCTGGTAAATGAGACTTCATTCTATTTAGAAGTATTTGCTTTAGAAAGCAGAAGTAATTAAGAGTGGGGACCTGGGCTGAGTAATGGTTAAAGTCTTTGCACTTGAACAGGTACCCATACTCTAAATTATTGTCCATGAGGTCATATGTCAGTCTTTTATGCCTTATGATTTTAGGACTACTTCTCTAAAATGTATGTTACCTTATATATCACAATTGTGCATTATGTATGTATATCACAAAGTTGTGCAGAAAGTGAAAACCATTTTGAGAGATGGTAAAATTAGCAAACTGTCAATCTGTAGTGGCCATATAAAAATGTTCATTTCCTTTGAATTTATCTTTACATGCTCATTGAGCTGACTTTATAATTCCACGGGAATACAAATATATGTTATCCTATAATTATATTTAGATTTAATCCCTTATTTCTTTAATTTTTATTCAATTCTTATGCCAGTTTTCATGTCACCAAGGCTGAGTATGAATGCCACTAGGAATGGAAGCAAAAACAAAAAGAGAAATCTTATAGCTTAGAGGTATGAGGGACACAGACAAAGTCTCCATATGACAAATTCTGGACACAGAGAAGAAGGAGGTCACCCATAGGTTTGCATAGGGAACCCAGGTCAGAGTAAGGGACTGTGGGCAGTCATTCTCTGCCATGGATAACTCATGTTGCAGTGGCATGAAGCCAAGCAGTATGTGCAAAGGGAAGACCAAGAAAGTGTTTGCTGGCTTCCTGTGGTCTTACCACGTTTTCAGAGAGCTGGGGGAGGGCACAGTGGTGTTGCCTTCAGGTTGCTTAAGCTGCCCTAGGATCCTTCTACCAAAATCCGAGTTGCTAAGGCAACTGTTGGTACTAATGAAAGACTGATTAGTTTTGTGGGATTTGAGGTGCAGTTAGTTCACGCTTGGACTTGGTGAGGTTTTAGTCCAGTGAAAATGTTGCATGACTACATTAAGTAGGTAGAAGAGGCAGCAGTGAGTATGAAGGGCCGCTTACTGCCCTCCTATATGGATGGCAGAGAAATCAAAGTCCTGCATGTTTATGGCCACTTTATCATTGGAAAACTTGTAATTAAAAGTATTTTGTGCTAATTCTCATATTCTGTAATAATATTACCATATGATAAAGATGTGTTTGAATTGAGATCCAGTAAGAAAGAAAACCTTAATTTAAATTTTCCTGCTATAATTATTTACTATTTTGATCTTTAGGTAACTAAATGTAGTTATCTTCTTACACTTAGAGAAGAATTAGAGACAAATTTAGTATCCCAGAGCAATTTATATAATTGTCCACTAAACTCTCCTTTTTCTCATTCATTTGAAATGCTTTGTATTCTGCATTTTGCCCAACTGTCCAATTAAAATAAAATACACTCAAAGCTGAGCGTGGTGGTGCACGCCTTTAATCCCAGCATTTGTGAGGCAGAGGTAGGAGGATTGCCATGAGTTCAAGGCCACCCTGAGACTACAAAGTTAATTTCAGGTCAGCCTGGGCCAGAGTGGTGAGACCCTACCTCAAAACAAACACTCGAATGTTAAGACAGCTACAAAGAACAGATGTACATCATTATCATATAGTATAGAATCAGAATGAGAAACATTCAGATTCCTTTACAAGTCAACTTAACTCAACATCACTTCTCTTATTTGTAATCACCCAGGAAAGGTTCAGTTGAAACTGTCAGTATTGGCAGCAAAAATTCACTTTCATTAAGAAAAATAACAAGTAATTTGACATCAAAACTCATTGTAGCCTTATAATGACAGCAACAATTCAGACACTTCTTCAGTTTATAACTTGTAACATGTGATTGCCATGCAGATTCACTCTGCTCAGCTGAACAATAGACACAAATTGGATTATAAGCTCCAAAGTGACAAAATAAAATTATAGCTTTATAAAAGAAACACTGAACTGAGCTCTGATATTTTTCAAAATCAAAGAGCAAGAGAATTACAATGAAGTGCTTGAAGCTAAAGGAAGATACATTTATCCCTATTTGTTATTAATGGTTCTATTGTTTTCCCTATTGATGGCTTCTTTATAATTATAGCACTTGTTTATATGTTAGAGGATTATACCTTTAAAACGTTAATAGAAAGTTATACTAAGCCAAACACGGACTGTATGACAAACAAAAACAAATGGCAGACTGGAGATTGGGAAATTTACAACAAAACTAAGGCCAGTCATGGCAATTATACCAGTTAACACAGTTGGAATATGTTCTCCAATTAAATTCCAATAGCTTTTCATTTTGCTTGAAAATCCTACTGCACTTTGGCAATCCCCATTAGAAATCAAATGAAATGACATAGAAATGAAAAAGAAAATTAAGGAAGAATTTTGATTTTATAGCAAATAAAGTGGAAGAAGAATTTAAAGAATTGAAATGAGATGTATAAACTCTATTCCTGAGATAAGACTGGTTATCACAACAGTTTGAAATAAATGAAATACTTCCAGATAAATAGTCAAACATGATATATTTGTTGCATTAACTTACACCGCTCATTCATTGTGAGGTCATTTGAAATTTTTATGTGGACATTTCATCTCATTGTCAGCTCCTTTAGAGGTCTAAATTTTAATTGATATTTTCATATTAATTTTAGTCATTTTGGGAAAAATACCCTATTAAGTTTGATGGGAAACAATTTATCACTTATAATTTGGCCAATATTTGTCTTTATAAACTTTTTATGATTGTATTTTCATTTTAAAGCATAGATTTTGAGCATTTGTGGCCACACACTCGTTTGGCACTCTGTGATTCCCTCTCATGCCCCTTTCTCCTCTCAGAAAGGTCTAAGCATCCTCAAGCATCTTTCTCTCACTTTGCTTTTAAGAGCCTTTTAGTTGGAAGTTGGGACGTCACTCATCACCAGTCTTGGCTACTGTGAAGCTTAAATGGCCATTTCTTTAAAGGCAGACTTGGCGAGGCAAATCTTCCCACAGCCGTCCTCCAACTGCTAAGCAGCAAAGATATTTATGTCACTGAGAGTCTCCACACCTGCGGCCAGTGATTTCATGCTGCTTAGGGCTCATTTCATGCCGACCGCAGGAAAGGCTGCACTGCAGCTTTCCCAGGCTGACCATGAACTCATTTTTCCTGCAAGCGGTCCCGCACTCTCCCCGCATGCGACACCCTGCGGCCACCCGCGCTTCTCCCTTTGTGCTTCTGCATGGACAAGGTTGGATCTGCTGCGTGTTAAATTGGCAGAACGGAGAAAATAAGATTACTAATGAGATTATGCTGGTCTACTTTGTAAACCTACAGGTCCTGTACAAATGTCACTCTTCATGGTATCAGGAATAAAGGCACATTTTTGGCCCTTTAATAAAAATAGGACTTTCACGTATGTTGTTCCCTTTCAGGTCACATAGATGAAACAGTTCTATCCTCTTGTTCCGGGTCAGACGGCCGGTTTTGTTAAATTGAAACTTAGAAGAATGGTTTTGATGGTGCATATTAAAGGAATTTGAACCAATAAAATTTGCCTCTAGATGTCTAATGTTAAATTTTTTTTTGATGAAGTAGTTAAGTTTAACAGGAATATGCCCTTATCCTAGTGTGGGCATTGGATTCAATTGAGAAATTCTGGTCAGAAGACCTTGCCAAGGAAATGATGGAAGCGCCACCATTGGGCAGCTGATGCTTGGCTGGGATCCTGAGAACATGCTTTAAAGTGACCCTGTACTGGCAAGAGGTATAGTGATGACTTCATGGGACTTCTGAGTCTGGAATTTCTTTGCTTCTATTACTAATTATTTTTGCTGGGTTCTCAACACAGTGTTTTTAAGTTTTTAAAAACATAAACAGAAATAACTGTCAACTTCTTGAAGCCTCCCTGTAGCTTCGCTGCCACCATGGAAGTGACCTCATGTCACCCCTCTTGACATCTGACAGGACTGAGGATTGGAATGAAAGCAAGAAGCTTCTCGCTGCACTCCATGCTTGGGTTTCTTTTGGACAAAGTGAGTTGTCCTTTCCTCTGCCCCAGCAACTAAGGGTAGGAACTAAAACTGTAAAACAATGGCAAAACGCACTTCTAAATACATTGATTGTATAGACCTGTATTTTTTTTTTTAAAAAAAGCTATGAATGAACAAGCTCAGAAAATGCTAATATGCAAGCAAATGTTTTTATAAACTTTTAAAATAATCACTTTGGAAAAATTAATATTATATTAGTAGGATATCATCAGCCCACTAATTCTACCAAGACCCTGGCAGATAAAGCCCATCCATCCTGGGTTTCCCAGGAAAGTCCTAGCTCACTCCTATAATTTTAATGTCCATGTTATTTATGTATCACCCTTTATATAAATAAGAACCATGAAAATATACTATAATTATTCCTCTTTTTCATACAAGGAACTGATTTATAGAAAGGTAAATCATTCCGATTCTCCTAACGTAGAAGGAGGCTGTGACAATCAGGTAATCAGCTTCATAGCCTAAAATGGTGGATCCTCAAGATTTGTCCTAAAATTGGGTCTGTGAATAACTTCTAAATCACAAAATGTTCTCAGCTTGGAGAAGACATTACTGTGCATACTTGCATAGATATATAGTGCTGGATTTTATTGTTTTTCAACTTCTGGATGAATAAAACTCTTTAGGATGTATATGGAGAAACAAATGGGGGAGTATTAAAAACTGTGTTTTAAAAATGTCAGCTATCACTCTTTTTAAAATAAATATTTTATTTATTTATTTTTTTGAGAGAGAGAGAGAAAGAATGAATGAATGAATGAATGAATGAATATGGGCATGCCAGGACCTCTAGCCACTGCAAATGAAATCCAGACACGTGTATCACTTTGTGCATCTGTTCTTACTTGGGTACTGGAGAATATAACTTGGGTCCTTGGGCTTCAGAGGCCTTAAGCACTAAGGCATTACTCCAGCTCAGTTATTACTCTTATATTTTTTTTAAAACATATTTTATTTGTTTAACAGGGAGAGAGAGAAAGAGAAAGGGAGAGAAGGACAATGAATATGGACATGCCAGGGCTTCCCATCTCTGCAAACAAACTCCAGACTCAAGATGCATGCACCACTTTGTATATCTGGCTTTACTTGGGTACTGGGGCATCAAAATTGGGCCTGCAAGCTTTGCAGCATGTGCCTTTAATCTCTGAGCCATCTCTCTAGCCCTTATTTTACCTTTTGATACTTAAACTTTCAAGGCCTTATTATTGAGGGATCATAATATTTTTCTGGATTTTTTAATGTGTTTTTGCCCACAATAGCAACATTAATACTATTCTCCTAAAAAAAAAAAAAAAAAAACTTATAGCAGGGCTAGTTGAACTACTCTGTTGTATAGGCAGGAATGCAAGTAAGATTAGTTCTCTCCTAAAAGTTACACAGGTTTGTAGAGAGTTTGAATTCAGAACAAAGGTGCTCCCCTCAATAGTTTATCCAAAGCAATAATCATCCATGACATGTGGAAGATCACTTTTGAGTATCCAAAGCAAATCATTGGTACCAGAATACTATTGTGAGAGAGCCAGCTATTTCTTTTATCTTTTCTGTCCTTTTGCATCAAGGGTTTTCAGATATGCCATTTCATTAAAGAGCTCAGAACAGTGGATGAGGGGATCTTTTTCCAAGAAAAGTGAGTTTTTGGAATTGTCCTGATGTCTGATCCTGGAAACAAAGGGCTACTTGAAGGCCATGCACCACAAGATCCAGCATGGTAGTCTTTGTGCACTTCCTAACTCAGTGGTCTTCACAAGGGCCTACACATAGCCCTGACTGAGCAAACACTAGAAAAATGGAGGGTGTATGAATAATTTTGACTGTCAATTTCCTAACAATATTTCTCAATCTCTGTATGTATTCTTTTAAAAAATATTTATATTTATTTGAAAGTAGAGGTGGGGGGAGCTAGAAAGAGAGAGAATGAATGGGCACACCACAACCACTGGCCACTGCAAACCAACTCTAGATGCATGTACCACTTTGTGTATCTGGCTTTATGTGGGTCCTGCAGAACTGAACCAGAGGCCATCAAGCTTTGCAAGTTTCTTTAACTGCCATGCCATCTCTTCAGCCTTGTATGTATGCTTTCTTAGGACTGAAATAATATTCTTAGATCTTTTCATAGGAAAAAACAACCTTCCCTATTCCCTAGCCCCCTTATGTAAATACCTATCTCTTATTGTAGACAAAACCCAAAGCCCATCTCTGACTCATCATTAGTCCTGAATACTATATCCTCTGGGGTATACAAAACCTTCTCAGCTTCAAGAACTGGTTGTGTTAGCAAAAAGAATGACTAATAACTGGCTAAGGAATGTTTTTTGAAGATCAGGTAATCCCTGATTCTTTGCTAAGGAAGATCTAAAAGAGTCGGTAAGCTGAAAAATAATGAGACAATTTCTAATTTATGATCAATCATCATGTATTATATGACTATAAGGAAAAATTCAAAGAGTCAAGGGGCATTATTAACAAAAGTTATCCTCCATCACATCTGCTTTTAGACATAAACATCTAAGTCAGATGAAACTGAAAATTTATGAAAGGATTAATGTTGAATGTTGCATATTTCTAACCATATATATTCTTTGTCCATGGGTACACGAGAAAATAAGACAGAAAAAAAACACCCACAAGCAAACATTATAGTAAACAAAACATTTGTTTGTTAATAAAGCTTCACATTATGTTCTCAGCAATTATTAAAATCGAGACATATTTATGTTGCATTGGTTAACTGTTATAAGAAAAATTTAATCCAGCAGGTATTATTTGTATGTATATGTGTGCACTCAAATATTTTATTCTTGAGACTATTAAGATTAAATTTGTATGCTTTTCCTTTTCAAAGAATTTTGACAATGTTAATTAAAAACAGTTCAAGAAAAAATTATTTTCAAGTAAGAAAAAGTACCTCACTGGGTTTAAGTTATTTATTTTCAGGATGAGAAAGGAAGAAAGCATATGACAAAACTAAACTGTAAAATTTCCAGTTGTTAAATTTCCATCAGCTAGATGGTCATTTAAGCTTTGTGTGACTGCATTTCTCATGTTTACAATGGAGGGTTTGGATGAAAGCCATTTGTTATTTTAGCTGAGGAACTGTTAATTCAGATGGAATCTTAGAAACTGAGTGAAGGAAGAGCAAGGACGCTTAGGCCTCCTGTTATAATTAAAGGCATCTCTTGTTTTTCAATGGTTCTCATGATCATTACATCTATGTCCCCTTTCCCACTAAGGAAAGTGGATAGTGGAAGGGAGGGAAGGAAAGAGAGGGAGAGAGAGAGAGATGAGAATTAGAGAAAGAGGGAGAAAGAAGAGAGATCTGATCGAATATGAGCCTCTCAACTACTGAGTTTTCTAGTTTGATTCTTGAGCACTATTAAATTATGAATTGTTTATAATATATAGCAGTTTTGGAAGCTGACATCAATGACATAATGACAACTGCTCTGGGAGTTAACAATGAAGTTATTCATTATTTTGCATAGAAAGTCATCCAGGAGAATAACTGTAGGGTAAGATTTGTGGTTAGAACAAGTACAAAAATGAAAACTAATAAGGTTATATAAGAATTAGCTCACTCCACCTAACTAAACTAAAGGCTTGATAAAGTCCTTAGTAGAGTTGATAGGAAATGAAAAGCCAATATAGTTCTACATATTTGTAACTACCCTAATGTAAAGTCAGTGAGAAGTGTTTAGATATTATTATGATAATAAGAATATTCAGGAGGGGTTACCTAAAAACTAGCTAACATGACCATATGCTGCTATAGGATATTTATTGATGTAGGCCAGTAATGATATCAACGTGGCATTGATTAAGTTTATGATAGAATTATTAAAACACATGGAAATACCAAGCTAACATATATTTTGGAGAGTCAGAATGATAACAGAATTAAATGCAATGATTTGCTTCAGAGTAGAATAGTTCACCAGTGACTGTACTTTTGCTAGATATCATAGTATGCTAAAATGTGATGTGGAATGTATCCTTTGTATTTTTTTCCCAGTGCTGAATACTTAATCAATGACATGCTTTTAGAAGTCACAATTATTGTAAACAAGCAGTTATGTTTGGACTAAATATACACATACAAGAGAATGAGATGTGAGGAATGGGATCATTGTCAAAAGAATGAATTTGAGATGGCAAACCACCTACAAGAGATATTCAAATAACTGGAATGTATTCTTGCTTTTGTCTAAATTATTGTGGCTATGACCTTCCCATTGTCTGCTTAGCTGCTAGTACAGTTCAGTTGCAAAGGAGAGACCAATGTTTTCAACAACCTAATGCCAGTTATATTAATTGTGCAAATTTCATTTCTCCAACATTTATTAAAAATATTTGTAATAGTAAAAACATTTTAAATTTGTACTTGCTTTTATTTATTTCTGAGGAAAAAAAATAAATGCAAAAGCATAAAATAAATCTTTGAAAGAGGAGGGCATAATAAACAGGATAAAAAATTAACACATAATCCCCAAAGAAGACACATAAATTCAAAATTATTTAATCCCAAGATATAGTTCCAAAACTGAACTTAATATTCTAAGGTCTGTTTAAATATTATATAAAATATAAATCCATCCTGAGATTTTTCAGCCAAGTTTAAAAATATTTCTTTGAACACAAAAGTCATAACCAGAGTGTGAACACTGTGCCACCTACTGGACAATTTGTCAACTCCTAAGAAATGTGTTCTGAGCTTGAAGTACATACTTCAGCCGTAAGGCTTCAGCACAGATAAATCTAGGAATATATACAGCCCAAACTTCCTCAGCTCTTTTTTTACAATGTTATCCCTATTTATTTTTATCAAAGCCTTTTCTGCTTAGAATCAGCTCTAAGATGTTCAAATGACAAGAACAATAACAGTACAACTTCCTTCTATGGGATTTTTAATGTCAAATGCTTTGGAGGAATTCTCATAGATATAGTCAAAAGCATTGTTTGTAGGCATTTAGGCAAAAGTGAAGAGGATTGGGATAAAAAGTTGTAGGAATTTCCTATTTACTGTGCCTGAACCTTTGTGACAACACATTCAGGACAATATTTGGTGGTGGCTGGAGGGGCTTGGAGTGGGCATCTGTTGCATAGAAGGGACAGGAAGTACTAGCACCTCTAGTCTCAGCTAAATGTACCTATAATTTTGGACTCAAGGAGTCAAATTCTGTAGGACATTATTTTATAGATACCACAAATATAAAATTATATCATAATAACATGGCATATTAGGTCAGCATAAGATGAGATTTCATAATTTGGTCAATATAATTAAAGTAAATGTTCCATGCAGATAACACAAATAAGAAGGTTTACTAGCAGTCAGTAAAACAAGGCTCTACATTTAAATATTTATATAGAAATCAAAGAACACCAGAGTTACAAAGGATGCACAGACTATGCAGACCTTGATACTATAAAGACATAAACCAATTGAATGATCTTGGCCAATATTAATTTGCCTCCCAAAGTTTTAATTTCCTTATTCACTACATGATGAATGTATTATTTAACTTACAAAGTCATTATAAAATTAGCTAAGTTAAAACACTCTGCTCACATCCTTAAACCCAGTTCACTAAAGATGGGGTACAGCATTTCTGAAAGCTGGAACTATAACCCAGGTGTCCTTACTGTTAGTGGTATCCTTTCCAAATCCACACTAGATCAGGCTTACATTTAAGTTACATAGTGAATTTCAGGTCAGCCTGGGCTAGAGCGAGACCCTACCTCAAAAAACAAAACAAAACAAAACAAAACAAAAAAAGGAAGGTTCATCTCCACTGGTAGGTCTATGTACATGGTTTTAAATAGACAAAATTAACCTTTGTGAATTGATCAGATCCATCTTTAGAAAACTACAGTTTCAGTATAGATGAATCAAGTTTGAAAAGCTTTGTATGAATAACATTTTTGCCTTTACTTCTACTTAGCCATATTTCCACAATAAAGTACAGCACATTGGTGAGTGTTATGTTAAGGAGCTATGGATTTCAAGTGGCATGCAATAGTAGGAGATGATATGAAGAGATACTTGAATAGAGGTCTTCTCTCTCCCAAATAGTGCTCCTCATAAGCAATAAAAAGGAGATCCTTTTGCCCAGTTTGATATGAGAGGCCATATTCAGTGTAGTATGTCTGAAAACTTAAAAACCAAAGATGCTCATTCCTATTGGACAAAAGACAAAATATTCTTTCTAAGAGCAAAACAAGAAAATGTATTTTTTATCTATCTAATGGAAACTTGAATCTCATTTTTTTCTTATTTTGAAATGTATAGTGTTATTTTAGAGGAAGACAGTTTAAAAATAAAGTTATGAGTTACTTTTGAAATCCACCATCTATTTTCTTATCAAATTTCACTCATATTGGAGATTTCATAGACAAGATGTTTATTGTCACCCTATGGAAGAGGGTGTAGGTTGGTTTGTGTTTCTCCATAATGGACATATGTGAGACCTAAGATGTCAATCACAGGGAAGTAGTTTTTGCTATAAGTCAAAGATCTTGGAGAGCTGTTCAATGAGGGAAAAACTTGCAGATTCAAAAGAGAGTCTGGGTTCTAGGGATTGAATCTTTTAATGTGAAGGTTTGATTCATATAACTAGTTAGAACCTGTCCTACATTAACATTCTATGGTACTAGGTTGTTGGTGTGAAAATTACTTTTAAAAATATTTTTAGGGCTGGAGGTATTTCTTAGTGGTTAAAGCACATGCCTGCAAAGCCAAAGGACTAAGGCTCAACTCATCAGTACTCACATAAAGCCAGATGTACAGGGTAGTGCAAGCATTGGAGTTTATTTGCAATGGTTAGGGGCCCTGATGTGCCCATTCTATATCTGCCTCTCTCTCTCTCTAATAAATAAATAATAATAAATAAAAATAATAAAACATATTTTATATTTATTTGAGAGAGGGGAGAGAAAAGTAACCTTTCTTGACCAAAACTTTTGGAGGCAGATTAGTGCAGTGGTAAAGACAGTGTGGAATCAGACCTTCCCAGTGTTAGCACACTCTCCTCCCTACAACATGTACAACTTATTTGATTAAAAGCAATGCATAAATGACCCAGAGTCAAGCAGGAATGGCAACTATGTTGTTGGTATGGATTCTACCACTTCATACTTTTGTCATCAATAATTATCTAGTATTGTACTCAGGCTCACTGTACCTAAATGTGACACCAGTGTCCTCCTCAAGGCAGAGCTTTAGAGTAGAGAAATAATCAACCAATTTGCCCATTTTGGCATGTGTCAATTTGTCCATGAAATTTGACTCCTGAACTGTGAAACTTTCTAAAATCAAAACACAAACTTTATGTGGCTATTTATTTTTTTACTTGAGTGTGGCAATTTCACACAGATTTGGCCAATTTCCATGAGACTTTCCTTCAAACGTTTTTTGTTTGTTTTGCTATATGAGAAATTGTACATTTTAAATAAGCCATTATGAAAATTGGTGTGTAAATTATGCTTTGTTGTGAACATTTCATTAGAAGCTATTTACAACAATATGTTTGTATAACATGGAGTTTTTTTTTTTTTTTTTTTTTTAAGAAAGACTGACTAAAATTTTCAACAGATTTGCTTCTATTTTCTGTTTATAGATACCATGGTTCTTTTCAGAACCATGCTTCAAATACACTTACTTTAATAAAGGGAAGACTATATGGCAAGAGATGAAAGGAGATAAAATTTAGAAGGCACAAGACACCAAGTGATTAAAGATTTCTCTTCTAATATTGTAATATCATCTTTGATTTTTGGTTGGTTAGTGTAAAGGAGAAAAGAATGTGGGAGGATTGTAAGGACATAGAATACAGCAATAGTTCATTGGGAAAACAGAATGTTTAAGACCAATTAGCAAGATTAATTGCACTTTGAGCCAAGCACTGTATTCCCAAAGGAATTTTCATTTTCAGGGATAGGACAACACAGACTTGTGAAAACAGAGACAGTGGATGTCCCATTTGCCTAGCCAGATATATAATGTACATATTATTTTATATCATATATAATATCATTAATGTTTGAGAGTTTATTCTTCACTTGTCATTGTGGTAAAAGCCTTACACCTTGACAGAATAAGTCTGAGGCAGGAACTAATATCTCTGTTGAAAAAAATGAAGAAACTGAGGCACAGGGGCTACATTATTTGCCATCCTTTCAGTAACTAGGGTAGAGGGTTAGACCTTAGATTCTCTGACATCAGATCCCTTGTACTTTACTATACCAAGTGGCTCTATGATGTTGGTTATGGGCCATGTAAAGGCCCCATCTTCCTAAGGCTTGAAGAGTGGTAGGGTTTCTGTATAGGCAGGTTGCAGTCAGATGGCAAAGGATCAAACAGAACGACTGCTCATTTACAAGATTCTGTCTGGGGTAGGAGAATCCCTTAGATAAATAGAAGGTGGTCAGGAGTTTAAGAGCCGAATGGGATTTTGATCCAATCAGGTTACAGCTATGCCCTACCATGTCCGTGCTGCAAACAGAGCAGGCCCAGTTAACTCAGGCTCTCAAGGGACTGTGGCAGGTTAGAAGAAAACACATTCATTTCCCTTAAACTGGCTGTGAGAAGGAAATAACAGACCTTGTACTTCTTAAGCCATTTGGAATAACTTGGATAGGCTAGGGTTGGTAGCTCAAAATAAATGTGATAATGGTTTAAACTTCAAGAAGTCACTCATATAAAACAACTGTCTTGAATGATGTCTGCCTTGAAATTGTTTTGAAAGAACTTATTCTTTCAAACATCTGTTAAACTTAGTAAATCACTTATTGATGTAGGCCAGTAATGATATCAAACTGGCATCAATTAAGCATAGTAATGAGTTTATCACAGAATTGTTAAAACAGGCAGAAACACCAAGCTAACATATATGTTTGAATCATATCTTTAAAAATAGTTCTCCACAAACAAGAACTTGATGGCAAGGAAACTACATGGGCTTACTGGCGGGCAGAGGAGTTTTTTCACATTTTAATTTAAATTAAATATTAATTTTAATTAAAACATTCCATGTCCACTGAGATCTTTTTCAACACATGTGAAAAGGATCAAATTCATGCATAACCAAGAGGGAACCTAGAGGGCCAAATGGAACAGATACTTCACTGCATGACTTACTTTAATCCAACTGCATCTTGCACAGAGGACAGGATGAACTTGGGCATGGAATTCTTCTGGAGTCATAAATGTTATCTGTAACTCACTATTATGCTCGGGGGTTCTTGAAATTGATTCTATAGAGCATGTCTTTGCTTATAAATAGCAAAAAAGACATGGAGAATGAAAGCAGAAGTGGAGTTGAGGTGGATTTTATTGTCTGAGGTTTGATATCAGTATGAAAGCAGAGGCTAGAACTTCAGGGCATGGATGACATTCAGTCAATAAATGGGAAGCATTTTCCTTGCATCCAGAGGTCCTGTTATGTGCCCTTTACTTTCTAAATAAAATTTGTTTAAAGTATTTTTATTATGTATTTTCTTACTGTGTTGAACAAAACATTCAATTCACACCAGAGATTGGTTGCTACCCAAATTGAGCTGTTGATTGGAGAGACCTACAAGGTCCCCAAATCAAGACAGCTTTCTGCCAAAGCACTTGATTATCTGCCTGAGGCAAAAGCGAAGACCCTATTGCTTAATACACCATATGCTGCTGACATAGAGCACAGAGAGATCTGGCTGGAATTCAGAAGAAAGCCAGTCCCCAGACAGTTACTCTGTCTAGTGCTGAAAAGTGCTACATGAGCTACTGGGGGAAAGTGGCCAACAATGGTCTGAGTAACCAGAGGTCTAAGCTACTCAGAAGCAAACATCCTGACAGGATATACATGCCAGTGCAATGGTGGCACACAGCCTCAGTGGCTAAGCCTTGTGATTGGCCAAGAGATCTGCTCAGTTTAACGGAACTGGTATCCGGATTTGGTAACCAGATCAGCATCCTATGGAGACAAAGATTATGGTCTCCAGTGCCAAGCTCTCACTAGTCTTTGGCTAAAAGAGGGCTTACATACATCAAATTCTCTCTAAATTAATAATGGAGGAGATAAACTACCCCTCACATTCCAGCCAAGCCACAGCTGAACCCAGAGAGGAATTGGGGAGATGAGCAAGAGTGCTACTTCCATGGTGAACCTGATAATCAGTGCCAGGGTGAAGAAGACAGACCCTGAGGATACTCAACACTTATCAAAGCAGAGATCCAGAGGTTCCTAAGAGCGCATCACTGTAGGCTTAAAACTCACCCACCATGGCTCAGAGAATTTTGCAGAAGAGGGGTCAGAAAGATTCTAAGAGCCACAGGTTGAAACAGCATGCCCAGAGGCATTGGCTCCTCCTCAAAATAACTGATTGCCGCTCCCAGAACGCATAAACCACAACCCCATGGGAAATACCTGCAACCCCACTGAGGAGCATTCCCAACAGAATGGGGCAGGGATGAGGGAAAAGAGGGTACCAACACATGATGTATCCATATGAAATATGTGGTTAAAAATGAAACTAAAAATAAAAATAAAGAAAAAAATAAATTATAAAATTATAATAAAAGTTTTATTTTGTAGTTTTTTTAATGAGTTAGTCAGACTTACCCCAATTCAGTTCTATAGTGTAACTTCTCAGAAGTAAAACCAATTGGCAATTTGAAGTTTACCATTATACATATTTCTTCTGTACACACAGATGTGCATATGATCAAACAGAATCTATTTACCCATTTTGACATTTTCTCTTGAGATATTTTCTGTCTATATGATGAACATTTTTCCATATAAATACATATAGATCTATCTCCTCCTTTCTGAATGGCTTTATAGTGTTGAATAGTATAGGATGCCATAATACTTTAACTGTTCCCTCCTTGAGATTTAGACAACATCCATCTTCATAGCAATATAATTAATATTGCAAGGAACAATCTAGATGAAAATAGAGACAGGTACAGGTATATGTACATTTCTGTTAGGTAGATCTTAAGCTAAAATATTAGGTCAGAGAATAATTTTCTACGCCTCCACAATTACCAGGAAGGCTGAATCTTTTACCATAATGACTTTAGTCATTTGGTTCATTCTTCATAACCAGGTTTATAACATTTCCATTTAACATTTTTGGGTTATTCTTACTATTCTCTTTTGTATTTATAGGAAGTCTTCTTTCTTTGGCATTTAATAATTTAAACTCCAGAGCCAGGGAGATCTTAGTTTAAATCTCAGCTTGACCTAAAGTCTCTAATCTTTAGACTGCTTATAAATAGGAGGGGGATAACGAGAACACACAGTCATTAATTTTCTTTAAAAATTAAAATTGACAAAATTATGTATATATGATATACAATTTGATGTCATGATGCATGTATGTATCATATAAATCCTAAATTAGGCTAATTAAAATATATGAAAAAATAATTTTCCTTGAGTCCCAGAAGTCATACAATGATCATAAATTTTTAGAGTGATGCATGTTATACAGAATTATTTCTATAATGATTATTTGTTCTACACATTACAAATACTATTTCCATGCTGCTGTGGCTTGTGATTTTATGAACTTATTACTTTACAGAAAATTTAAATTAGGATAGAATCAAGCCCTATTCTTGTGTTATGAATGGCATTATAAATCATATAGTAACAATTGTATTCTTTACTATTTCTCCTAGCTCCTTTGTTTGTGAATATGGTAGAAGGTATATTCTTTTAAGAATTTTCTGTCATTTTACCACTGAGTTTTAATGCCAATGTCACAACATACTAAATTCCAAGGTGTTTTTAGACTCCATTCTATTCTATTAATTTATCCTTTTTTGCCAAATACCATTAATATTTAATCTTCAGTCTCATGGTACATTGATTCTTCATAAAACAAGACCCTGAGTATTCAATCTTTTGATTTTAATTATTATTTATTTATGTATTATATACTAATTAATTTACTTGCTACCTATTTTTTGCGATGAAATGCTTCCAGGGATGTGTGGCCTTTTAACTTTCAAATTTTATCTGTATCCAGTTGACTAAAACAATGGTTAACCCAGACTTAATATATCTGCAAGTTGAGCAACATATTTCAAAAACATCTCATGTAAGAATAATTTCCACTATTCCTTAAAACATTTCAATTGTTAAAACTTTTATAATAAATAGAAAAAAACAAATGAAAAAGAAAAAACACAAATGCTAGTAACTAGTGCCCTATACCTAATTTTGTTAAGAAATATAACACCTCTTGCTCTCCATATAATTATTCTGTCAGTAGCACTCGTTTAAATGGCAGTAATATTATTAGGCCATTTATTTTATGTACACCACAGTTCTAGCAATGTTTATTTACTGTTAGTATTTTAAAGGACATTATTTATATTGCCTTTTGTTTTAGGAAGAAAAAATAGCTATTTCTTGGAACTTTCACCTTTCAGGCTCTAGAAGAATGTCTATTTGAAGTAAATACAGTTTCATTTTTCTTCTCCATCTCAAAACTCAGCAGAGATGTGACGAGTCAAAAACCGTTTCATATATCTTTCTGTACTTAATACTCTTTTAAATAGAGTTCTTTTTGTTATATTAATCATCATTCAAACAGAATGAAAAAAATAAAGGAATAAAAATAATTTGTTTTATCCACTCATTTTTTGACATGAAATTTGAAAGTATGAAAATAAGATACTGAAAATATTAGAAGGAAAGAAAATAGTAGAAACAGGGGCAGTAAGCAACAAAGCAAACCACCCAGAATGCTTCAACAGGAATACAATCCACTTATTGTTGATGCTTGACTGACCTCACTGTGTAGGGAAATGCTGGGCCTGAAGTAAAGCTCTTAAACTAAAAACTCGGCAACTACTGAAGGAATGGGGAGGAGAGCGGGTTGAAAGGGATATCTGAGAGGCATTTGTGAGCTCCACAGCTTGACCAAACGCATCAAGAAAATATGGGAATGTTCTACTGTCTAGACCTGCCAGTGATTTGGCCTACTTCAGATTGAAGAGCCGCTCTGGGAATGGGGCAGGGGCAATTGGGAGGCTAAAAAATCATACCAATATTTAAATCCTTGTCTCATTCATCAACCTCCATGTGTAACACGTATAAAAAGGGACATTGAAGACATCTGAGAAAACTGGCAGCAAAGGTTAACTTTAAAATTTGGTAAAGGGCAAGTTTGTATATTTTTTTTTTTTTTTGAGACAGAGAGAGACACAGATAGAGAGGGACAGGAAGACAGAGATGGGCGCGCCAGCAGAGTCTCAGCTGCTGTGAACGAAATCCAGATGCGTGTGCCCCCTTGTGGTCAAGTGCGGCATTGCGCCCTTGCGTCGCTTTGCATCTGGCTAAACGTGGGACCTGGAGATTGGAACGGCTGGAGATTGGAACCAGTGTTCTTAGGCTTAGGAGGCATGCGCCTTAACCCCTAAGCCATCTCTCCAGCCCTGTATAATCTTTCTTACCAAGAACCACACAAATGGTCTGTCTTAATTGGATGCTGTTCAGTTTACAATTTCCTATTCGTTCCCTTCATCTGTTAAAATACAATAAATAACCAACCCTTCTGATTTCCTTCCAGCAAAGCAGGGCTAATCAGGTTTTCTTTAGCTTGACTACTAAGAAGTGCCTTCTACACTCTTCCAGGTTATATTCCAAGGCTTTTGCCCGTTTGTGGCTTAGCAGCATGACTTATAAGTCAAGTCTATTGTTTCATCCAATTTATGTCCATTACCTGACATAAATCAGCAGGTCCAAAGCTAAATGTATGAGTGTCATCTCACTTTTAGTGGTGGTGGTGGTAAGGTACTGGCAGAATACTTAGGTACTTAAAAAAAAACATTTTGAATATATCTGCTCATTACTTTTAATGGGGAAAAGTTAATATTTGAAGAAATGTTTTGGTCTTTTAGCATAAATATTTTAAATCCCTTTTCCTAAATTAGTGCAGCAAACGAGAATCTCAAAATTATCTTCCACTGGCTATCTCCCATTTCTCACTGGTGCCTCTGACTCTTATATTACTCTGAACTTCCCTTTGGAGAACCAGCCCTATTATCTCCCTTATCTGGTGGCTGACACGCCATGTGGCATTTCCCTGCTGCGGTGTTGCACCCTAAATCATGGGAAGATGTGAGACTTAATAATTGCGAATTCTTTTAGCTTCAAGATCCTCATTCTTACAATAGAGAGTATATTCAGTATACACTTGTTTCTGAATATATTCTGAACAGCTACTTAATCCAAATGTCTGATGAACTCTAAAATGAAGGATGGAACGTTACAGAGTGTGCTACATAAGGAAAAATAAATGAACCACTATGAAAAAAAAGGAAAGGGACTTGGTTTTCCTTCCTCATTTGCTTCTTCTGAGAACTAAAGTATAACATACTTCTGCTTTCTCTTTAACATAGAAACCTTTTTTTCTTGAGGAGTAGAATAAAAATAAAGTGTTTCACTAAGGAATCAGTGTGTGTCCACTTTTTCTGATCTTCAATTGACAAAGTTAAGCTATACTCTGGACAGATAAAGTCACCATGGAGTTAATGAAAGCCAAAAATCAAAGATATAAACACATCACAATTACTTCCTGCAGTTTATGAAAATATATCCATTCATATGCAGTTGTCACATATGATTCTTATTTTATAGATACAAAAGTTGTTGATTAATCTTCAAATTAAAAAAATATTTATTATTTATCTGAGGGAGAGATATAGAGATAAAAAGAGAGAAAGAGAGAGAGAATGGACATCCAAGGGCCTCCAGCTGCTGCAAATGAATTGCAGAAGCATGTGCCACCTTGTGCATCTGGCTTTATATGGGCATTGGGGAACTGAACCTGAGTCTTTTGGCATTTCAGGCAAGTGCCATAACCACTAAGCCTTCAAATTTTACCTTCTCATCTAATTGATGACCTTAAGCTACTACTTTCCTTAAGTACTGAAGGCAATCTTATGATTTCCATTTCTACTTGAGTTAAAAAAATATTTTTGTGTGTGTATAAGCACATGTGTGCCACAGCATACATGTGCAGGTCAGAGGACAGCCATGAAATTTCTGTGCTCCATTTTCCATGAAACAAGGTGGCTGGCTGCTGCAAACAAGTCTGATGCACAAGATTAGGATTCTCCTTGTTCTACCTCCCATTGTCTAAGGAATGCTGCGATCTCAGACTCATGCATCACTTTGCTTCTAGTTTTATGTGGGTACCAGGAATTGAATCCCTGCCAACATACTTTGTATGCAAGTGTCTTTAATCTGTGAGAAATATCCACAGTGCCCTTGAATTGTTTTAAGGTAACTTTCATGGGTTTGATGTGTATAATAAATCATTTTACATTTCATCTGATTTTCCTTCTGAGAAGCTTTTATATTGTGTCCACATGGACAAAGATAGCTAAGGCATACGACTGAGGATTGGCAGAGGCACGTTTAAACTACTGGGAATAAGTGCTTATCATTATTAGAATTATGGCATGGGACAGTGCAGAGAAGGGTAATGATATTCACAGAATGGCAGGTGAGGGAGAAACAAAAGCAGAATTGTGATATGGGAAAAGTTAAGCCTTAATTCCATCGCTTAACATAATGAGCACATGTATTGATCTTATTGTAATTTTCAAGCTTGCAAGATGATCATAATATTATAAAATAATATAGAGAGCTAAGGTATAGCTCAATTCCTAGCATCTGCAAGGCCCCGGCTTTGATATTAAACACCACAGAAAAGACAGCCCCCAAATAAGATACCAGTTATTGGCTGTCGTATGCCTTGTATCATGTTTAGAACTTTTCTACATTATTTAAAATCCATAAAACAATACTTTAACACAAAATTCCTTTCTTCCAGGTATGTGGCTAAGAGAGGCCAAATACCACTAGAAAGTAGTGTAAACTGTTGTGTTCTAAAGATGACACCCTTGCTGACATAGTGGCACTGTCTCCAAGAATGGTGATAACCCAGCAATATTCATATGCCCCATGTGCATAGTCCTTAGTGTTCGGGTGTTTTGTTTATGGAGAGTGCCAGTCAAAGTATACACTCATACTGCTACTCTTTTTCAAGTAGTAATTTGCGTCCTTGAAATTTCCTTAAGTACTATAAAGTGATAGTCACTAGCATAAGGCTTAAATCTTAGAAAAATGTATGAAATATGTTTTAGATATTACCCTTCATTATTACATTCTTTTGCATTTGCAGAAGAATCAGGTTTTTAATTTCAATATCTTATACATATTGAACATATTTTAATACATTTTAATAAGTGCTATCCTTCTTCAATTGTCCCCAATATGAGGACTGACAAATTTTAATAAAAATGCTTTAAAAATAATTACTAGGCTGGAGAGATGGCTCAGCAGTTAAGGTGCTTTTTTGCAAAGCCTAATGATCCAAATTTGATTTTTCTATTTGTCTGTCTGTCTGTCTGTCTGTTTTCTCTCTCTCTCTCTCTCTCTCTTCTTGTCTTTGGTATTTTCATTTTGTTTCCAGGCAGCAGAATCCTGCCATTGACCAGCATGGCTCACCAGACCATAGTGAAGAATAACTTCTAGATTAAAGGCCACATGGGACCCTGCAAAGTGTTAGGCTCATCAGCAAACAGATCTGGACAAGAATGTGAGCTCTGTCTTCCTCAGGAATATAGAGCAGTGGTGAGGACCTGAGGCTTGGAGGGTAGATTGTTTAGATGTAAATCTTGCCTCCACTTCTGGTTTTCTTTGTGTCTGTAGGATTCCCTATCTCCTGGAGATAAAATGGACACAATATTAATACTTGTGATTACTGGGTGAATCAAATGACTTAAGTCATCCAAGAACTTTCATAGTTATTAACATATCAATTTAAAATGAATGGATTATTAACATATTATTAATAATCAGAATTATTTTAATTTGAGTTTATTATTGATTTAATTTCTTTGATTTTCAGTCTATGTAAAGTTGAGATTAAAATATCTCACAGTCAGAGTTGCTATGCAGTCTAAATGAGATAATGCATGCTTGTTCATCGTTTGGCATATACTGAAGCCATATAACAATGTGTGTTGTCTACTCTAGAGCTCTGCTTAAAAATATCATGAAGAAGAAAGAAAAACCAACAACAAAGATGTTACAATAAAAAAGAAATCTCCAAATTTCCTCCCACTTAGCTTACATTTCCATCTGTCCCTCAACATGGACAACTCAGGCAGTCACTAAGGTGTATTTGCCCTCCACACCTACTTTCCACTAGTCACCATAGTGGTTAAGTTTGGAACTCATTCGTCTTCTTACTAACATGACATCTGGCCAGTTGGAAGATTCTAGATAGTAATGGAGTAAGATGGAAGGGGAAATCAGCCTTCATAATTAACATATAAGCTATTTAAAAACATTTTTATTTGCATGTGTTTGTGTGTGTTTTGGGCAGATGTGTGGAGGGTATCAGGACCTCTTACCCATGCAAACAAACACCTGAAGCTTGTGCCAGTTTCTGCATCTGGCTCATGTGGGTGGCTTGGGAATTGAACCTAGGTCAGCAGGCGTTATAAGCAAGCAGTTCTAACCACTGCAAATCTTTTCTACTCCAGCATTGGCTTCTTAATAATGTCCTAACAATTTTCCATTTGGAAAAATTAACATAAAGCAGCTAGATTATATACCAAAATTCTTTCTTTTATGACTCTTAAAGTGAGCTGTAGCACTAAGGGCAAAGGATTCTTAAACCCATGACACCATAGAATGTATGAAACATGTAAGAGAGGTGAAATTAATTTTAGAAAATAAAATAATCTCAGCTATAGTAAATAAAAATGGAGATTATTTATGAAAATGAGTAGCCTGGACGTGCTTGAAGGACACACACAGTTTCCTCTGAGAATTGGAACGGGTCCCCCTCTAACACACAAGTACACAGAGTACCAAGGTAGTCATCATATAGGGAAATGAGACCATTCAGAGAACATGAAAAAGAATTTCCATGTTCCAAAATAGATCTTGGAAAGTTTATCATCTCTGAGTGAATAGGAAAATTGACCATTTTTAGGCTAATTAAAATTCAATGTATTTTGACTTGCCATTTTTAGGCCACATTTTCCCCCTCTACATCATTAAAGCCACAGATACCATGGGTTTCTGAGTAACTTTAAGTAAGGAAGCAAAATATAGATTTGAAATTCTATTTAAAGCCACTTTTAAGAGCTGCATATAGTATTTATTAGCAGAAATTTTGTTTTTGAAATAATAAATTGGATTATTTACATTTGATTCTGCTTTTCATGAATGAACTTGTGAATGTGGTAAAGGCCTGTTTACCTTTCTGGTGAACCACAGTACAGAGTGAAGTACTATAAGCATGGCTATAAGCATGACAGCCCACAGAGATTAATTTTTAGAATAAAGAAAATCACTATCTAAATTTTCAAAGAAAAAGAGAGAAGTTCTTGGATTTTCTGTTCATGGATTTGGTGTTCAAAAGCATACAAAACTGAAAAAGTTATTACACTATAATAACAGAACTGTAATTGCTTTAATTATAATAATCACATTTCTTATTTACTTACACTTTGCAGCCAGATCTCCTTGGTTTTATTTCTGAATCTGTTGTGTATTAGACATGTTCTTCCATAGGTTACTTACCTGTGTGTGTTTCAGCTTCTTCTTGTTTAAAAGGGAAGTTACAACAGTACTTACCTTTGTTGGCAGCTGTGAATATTAAATGCATTAAAATTTATAAAGACATAGAATAATAAGAGCTCATAGTGAGTACTATGTAAGTGTTAGTTATTACTTTCATTATTAACATTTATTGAAGTATTTTAGTAAACCAGGTCGTATCCAAAGTTTCTTGAAAGATTTCAAAATATGTTTATCCCCCTAAAAAGTGGGAAACACTTTGCATGGAACCAGATACTAAAATCTCACACTTGGCTCTATTTAGATTATGATTTAGTTAGTCCCCAAATCATCACTTAATTTTTGAGAACATGTCATGCATAACTTCAAATAATTTTACATAATACATGACAAAATATTATCTAACAGGTGTTGGATATTAAGCTTTTAATATCTTTCTAAGTGTAGAATAGAGATTTGGGTTTGGGAATTAACACCCAAACCATAATTATCACTGATAATGTAACGTTTTTTTTTTTTTTTCCTGAAGGAAGCCATATTATATTACAAATTTATATGCAGAAAGCAGTATTTGTGGGATGTGGTGGTTTGATTTAGGTGTTGCCCATAAAGTTGTTCTGAATGCTAGGTTCCCAGCTGATGGACATTTGGGAACTAACACCTCCTGGAGGTGGTGCATTGTTGGGGTCAGGCTTATGGGTGTTATCACCAGGTCCTCTTTCTAGTGTTTGGCACACTCTCCTGTTGCTGTTGTCCATCTTATGTTGGCCAGGGGGTGATGTCCACCCTCTGTTCATGCCATTGTATTCTCCCTCAATGATGGAGCTTTCCCTTGACTCTGTAAGCCAAAATAAACCTTTTGTCCCCCACAAGCTGATCTTAGCCAGGTGATTTCTGCCAGCAATGTGAACCTGACTGCAACAGTAAAATTGGTACCGAGAGTGGGGTTGCTGCTAAACACCTAACTGTGTGGCTTTGGCCTTTTGGAGCTGATTTTCAAGAGGAATGTGGAAGGATTTGAAACCTTGGCCTAAGAGACACCTTGCAGTGCTATGAATACAGCTTGATGGACTATTCTGGTCAGAGTTGAAAGACCTGAATGCAGTAAGAGCTATGGATTGTGAGATTTGGCTTATGAGGGTGAAAAAGAGCTTTGCCTAGACTAGGCTAGAAGCAGTTTGTGTGAGAGGCTTGCTGTTATACCTGTGTCCTGAGAATTTGTACAGGGTTGCATTCCATGGACATGGACTGGTGTGAGCAGAGGGGTATGGTACAGAAATGAAATCTTTGGGCTGAAACTTCTGCCTGTTCAGCTACAATTATATGAGATTACAACCTTTGAGATTGGGCCAACTGACCTGCACTGGGACAACAGGAAGAATGTAGAGTTTTTGAAGGGGTCTGAGTGCTCAAGGAGTGTCCTGTTCTTCAAAGTCTGCTTTATTTCTCCCTGGATTAACAAATTGACACCCTACCTGGTATTGTGGAGTGTAAGAAATGCAGGAAAGAGAGGGTCATTGAATTTGCAGCATGGTCTTGTGTTTTGGAAACTGCTATGGGCAGTGTGCAGCAGGTTTGCTGGATGTCTGCATGGAGACCTGATGGAGCCCTGAGAATGAACTGTGGGTTACAATGGAGACCCAGTGGAGATGCCAGGACCATGAGACAGCTGCTAAGGAAAGCTGCTGGCCCAGATGAAGTTTTCTAGGACTATGAGTATCCTAGCTGGAGGGGTGGAACGGGAACTCCAGAGAGTTGTTGCTGGTTAGAATTATTGGACTTGGAGACTTGTCACTGACTTGAGTTGTTGGACTTGGAGCTACAGAGTTTAATGTTTGCCCTGTTTAAATCTTGTATTGGTTGAATATTTCTTTGATGCTCTGTCCAATGCCATCTTTTGCTGTGTGAATGTTTATTCTGTGCCATTATGGGTTTTTTTTTTTTTTTTGATATTATGGCTCAGTTAAAAGATCTTGGACTATTGGCATGTATGAAAATCATTAGGATTGATTAAAAAAATAGGGACTTTTAAAGTTGGACTGAATGCTTTTGCATTTTATCATGGATGGATATCAGTTTATGGGAGCCAGTGGTGGTTTGATTCAAGTATCACCCATAAAGGTGTTCTGAATACTAGGTTTCCAGCTGATGGAGATTTGGGAATTAATGCCTCCTGGAAGCAGAATATTCTTGGGCGTGGGCTTATGGGTGTTATAGCCAGCTTCCCCTTGCCAGTGTTTGGCACACTCTCCTGTTGCTTTTGTCCACCTTATGTTGGCCAGGGGTAACATCTACCCTTTGCTCATGCCATTGTTTTCCCCTGCCATGATGGAGCTTCCCCTTTAGTCTATAAGACAAAATAAATCTCCCCCCGCCACAAGCTGCTCCTGGCTAGGTGATTTCTGCCAGCAATGTGAACCTGACTACAACATGGGATTAGAGTAAAAGGAGTTTATTTGAGGGCTGTGGGTAGCAAAACAGAATTGAGATAAAGGGGCATTTTCCTGAGGAAGGCAGCTTTGGATGTGCAGGTACTGGGCAGACTAGGAGAATAAAAGGAGTGCCAAAGACAGGCTCTAAATCTTATATATCAGGGCCACTGTTTTTCACATGTTTCTTCCTCCTTAGGTTCATCTATAAACGTAGCAATATACATACATCCTTGCAACTTTGTAGGCTGTTGGTGAGAACACTGGGCATGGAGTCAGAAGGCTGGAGTTCTCATAGCAGAAATATCACCTTCTGCTCGGGGAGCTATGTTACCTCTGTTGTAGTGTCCACTTTAGTGAAAGCATTGGACTTCTTATCTTAATAAAGGTAAAATATTAATTACCAAGAAAATACATGGTATCCCCTTGAAGGCTATAAGTGCTGTTTTAACAAATTAAAATGCAGCTCAAAGAGATCATAATTTCCAAATTGGACATCAAGCTCTATTCCTCAAACATGCCCATATATTAATATTTTAGTAGCTAAGAAAAAAGCCAAGTTTCTCATTGACCTTCTATTCACTAAGATAATACATCTAATTTGCAAGAAAATATATTTTCCTCATGGGATGCAATAAAATTATTTTAATTTTGAGTGGGAAAAGAAGCAACCCAGTAAATTCTTATTTTTCCTGAATTGGCCCCCGAGCTATGATCATTTGCTTTGTTGGGGTTTTGCCTTAATGCCATCTTTGCAGTCTATGTGATGTTAGGAATGAAAAAGTGTTCTAATATTGTTCTGACCTTTTAGCCCTGTAGTAGGCCCAGGCAAGAAGGTGCTAAAGCAATTTGCATTATTGTGTGCTCCGTGTCATGAACTTCTTTGAATCTTGGGCTAAAGAGATCCCATCCAACTGTCCATAAACATTGACATTTTCTACAAGACACCCTCATACTTGCCAGAATCCTGTCACATTTAAGGTTAGAAACAAATGATTACATGGAGAGTTGGGTTAATTAATATGAGTCAGGTCAATTTAAAATTAATTTTGACGGCAATACAATTTGCCTTTTGTTTTTCCCTTGTTGTCTGAGATGACTTTATAAAAAGTACTCTGGAGAAAAAATCTCTTCAAATAGCCAAGCTTTCCTTTTGAAGTTGTTGTTATTTATTATCAAACAGATTTTTTCCTATTATATCCCTGGGATAGGCATTGTTACTTTGAAGCTCCAGGGAAGGGTAGAGTTTTCATGTCTGGTTGTCACAAAATTCATATCTGCTAACAGTTAATTTATTTGATCACTACCTAATAATTAGATATGGTATAATACTAAAGACCTAAAATTGTAGACTATTTCACATTTTTTATTGCTGCATAGGAATGGCCTGCTTATGTGTTTAGCTATCCAGACTGACTCCCTTTATACACATGGAGCTTATATTAAAGGGTGGGTGCTTCGACTATTTTCAGCTGTTCCAAAAGGCTGGACTTTGGTTTCAGGCACAGTCATAGCTCCTGTAGCCCTAGTGGGTGAAAAGCTAAGCTTGAAGCCTCCAGAGAGACCAACTGACAGGACGTGGAAAGGTGCTCCTAATCTCTTCCTTTTTATAAAGGCTCCCATCACACAAGACAGTTGCTATCCCAACTGCAGTAGAAAGATCTGTAAGTCAGCATTATATGCCATTAATCAGAATAGCAGAGACAGCAAGATCTTTTAATGTTAGACAAAGTTAGATTTGAGTTGTAGCTCTGTTACTTCAGGAATGCAAAAATTTTGGCAGAAATGTCTGAGTCTGTTTCCCTGTATATGGGATGGGCTTGATAATGTCCCATAAGGTTGTCCTGAGAAGCGACTGACTAGCACTGGATAAGGCACACAGTAGGAGCTCATGAATTGTAGCTGCTTTTGCTACTAGTTTGTTATAATCCTAAATCTAAGAGATATTAGCTAGTGGAAGATGAATTTTTCAAACAATTTGGAATGAATTGCTTTCAGGGTTCTAGTCTGTACTAGGAAATTCTTGTTGTATTTTCCCTACTAGGCATATAAAGGTATAATTAACACCTAAGTAAGTTTGGCCTAGTACAAGAGGCAGAGAAAAAGCAAGAGGTGGAATTGTTCTTCAATTTCCATGTAGAATAAGTTCCAGGACCAAAATATGTAGGTGCTCAGGACCTTTATGTAAAATAGCATAGTATTTAT